>JAQOWM010000747.1:655000-672770 GCA_029041755.1 Resseliella maxima
AACTTGCATAAGCTTCCAATCACATTTTTCATATCTCAAATGATCTTTTGCATTACAATTGGATTAGAATTTCGTATCGTTCAAGATTCAATACAAATCAGTGAATTTTCAGCAAATGCTGATATTTAACTGTGTTTAATATGTTTGAATGAATGTTGATTTTTTTTTTTTAAAAAAAAAATGAGATGTTCTGCTGAGAAATTTAAAAAAAAAAAACAATAAAATCCAATGTTTTCAAATGTAATTCGAATCGTTAGATCTTCTGTTTTTTTTTTTTTCCAAATTCATTATGAACACTTTTCCATTTCAACGATGTTGATGATTTATTCATTTTTCATACAAATGAATCTGTGCTCCTTTCAAACGGAAATAATTCTAATTAGACGAAAATTCAATGAAATACTCATCATTTAGAGCATATACGCTTCATTTTACGAACTTCGTAATACGAAAAATCATGACAACCATGCATATGTTGGAAGAACCATGACACGATATGTGAACTCTTCTATTTATATGAGGATATAATGAATCTAGCGAATAAGGTAGTAATGGTATAAATGGTATTCATTCATATGATTCTACGAATACAAATTAATAAGATAAATGATGCAGCTTTTATGCAGTGAGATATGAAAATTTCAACCGAAAAATTAAGAGCAACAAAATCATTTCAGAAAAATGAACATCATTCGGGTCGTTCAAATATTAACCAATTCCGGTACAAATATTCGTAGCCAATTCCGGTACAAATTTTGAAATTCTTACAATTGTTATCGTTTTATGAAAATTGTACATATACAATTTCATAATGATAAGAATATTTATGAATTGTTTGAAACTATGAAATGTAAGTTTCAGTTCATCGACCATACAACTTTGCAAAAATTGGCAAAAATAAAACAGCACTTAACAATGTAAATGCACAATCTTATCAGAGAAAGCATAACAAATGTGTTTAGAATGCATTTTAGCATCAGTCGTTTATTGTTCAACATATTTCAATGGAATATAAACTGAAAATATACAAAATAGTTTGTTCAAAGTTAGCAAACAGAACAAAAAGCTATTAAATGAACATATCCGTTGCTTACAAAAAAAAAGAAAAAAAAGAAAAAAACAAACGAAGTTTTAAGATATAAAATTCAAAAATTATACTTTCCCCAGTCAAATGACCATTTCTTTGAATTTTAAGTATGCTATTAGAAAGAATTGTTTAAGTCTTGCGGCAACAACAAATTAGGCACATAGAAAAGATAAAATTTATACGATTTATTTCACACTGAAAATGGTTCTAAATGTAAAAAATGGTAAATAAAATTACGCAATTTCTATCCAAGTTGATCAAAGGTCAAATAAGCGAAAAGCATAAGAAAAAAAAAAATGTTTGGGTACTGTCGTTTAATGAAATCCATGTTTTCTGTCTAAATATTCTTAATGTGGCATTCTGAATTTTTGTTTTGACATTTTTTATTATTCAAAGGCGAATGCCTTAATATTTATCCAGTTTTTTTCTATTCCAAGAAAAAATTGTTTTCCTTTATAGGTGTGAAAAGTACAAATGAATAATATTTACAATGCTAAGAGGCTTTTAAGAGAGACACAAATGTACAAAATGTTAATAAATAATTGAGTTTTTTTCTAATTTATTGGCTACATAATTTGTTATTTCGCGGTCATTTTGTGAACGTTTGGAATTGCTTTGGGAATTGAGTGAATTTTTATGCGAATGAAAACAAGAGGTAGAAGGAAAATCAAATGAAAACAAGAGGCAGAAGGAAAATCAAATGAAAACAAGAGGTAGAAGGAAATTAGTTCACTAAGAAAAAGTGTATAGTAAAGAATTATGCCTGAAGAAGTGATGACTTTTCCGATGTTGCATCCAATTAATTCCTATTTTTGTTGATGAGTTAAGCTCAAATCTCATTTGGATTACAACTCGTTTAATTTATATATCGAATAAAGCCTTTTGAAATTCATCAGTTGAATACAATTTGATCATCACAATCATGGCAACGAGAACAGACTCTGTACAACAGAGCTAATAAGACACAATTTCGTATGACAACAATTAATGTGTTGTTACAATTTACAAGAAGATAATTCCAATTATAAACAAGCGCAATGAAATATTTACGATATTCCAGTGAATCGAAACGTTAATTCTCATGTGTATTTACTGAAAAATTAAGAAAATGTAAGCGTGTTGTTTGTTCTATTGAGAGAATTTAAAAAGTAACGAAAAAAAGAAGAATGAGTGAGATATAATGAAAAACAAGGAGCAAATGAGAGGGGAAGGGAATAAGAGTGAACGTTCAAAATGTTTAAATAAACAAGTGAAAGCGTTGACACTGAGAGCGAAGCAAAAAAAAAAGGAAAAGAAAAAAACCAACAAAAACACAAAGATAACAATAGCATTGTTCGTTTGAATCATAGAAGCAATGAAAGTGGAATAGCAAATGCATGATTAACATTGATAATAAGACAAAATGGAATTGCCATTAATCTCTTTGACCAACATCGACCGGCGCTAATGAAACAATGAATAAAGGTTAACATTTTCGTTTAGCTACACAAAGGAACATTTCCAGTCAATGCAACAAAAGACGCGCGATAATGGTTTGAATCACACGACAAAAACCAAATAAATAGTCGAAATAAAGTGATTTGCGTTGGCGAGCAAAATGTTTTGCATTTTTCAGTTGCAGAAATTTCTTTTTAACATTCACAAAATGCTTTGTTCATCAGGAATAGAGTGGAGGAGAAATAGACAGAAACAAAATAGATAGAGAAAGTGAGAGAGAGAGAGAGAGATAGAGAGAGAGATAGAGAGAGAGAGAGAGAAAAAGAGCAAAAAAAGTGAGCTTTTCGTTGCAAATCTTTTTTTTTTATGATGCTAAAAACCTGCCATTTAAAATCGTCGGAATTATCATGTTGTTTTTGTGTCTGCTTGATAAAATTCATAGCCATATGGTTTTGGTTTGGTGAGAAATTCGATATGAATGTTGCAACATTCAGCATTCAACATTTGAAAATCATGTTAAAGATTTTCAACAGCAGAAAAACTTTGACAGTCGACAAATGCGTTTTGTTGTTTCGACGCCTTCATGCCGATGCTTTTGATTTTAAATTTTTTTTTTTTTCTCTACTCTGTTTGTTATTATTGTGCTGATATCAGAAACATTTAGCATTGAACGGCACACAAATGACACAGACATCTGTTTGTATAAGAGAAAGAGAAAGAGTGAGGGGGAGAGGGATAGAGGGACAGAGGGACAGAGTGATAGAGGGAGAGAGAGAAAGAGAGAGAGAAAGAGAGAGAGAGAGAGAGAGAGATAAAGAAGGAAAGAGAGAGAGAAAGAGATAAAGAGGAAAAGAGAGAGAAAGCGAAAGAGACAAATTGAGCAAAAAAATGACCAATTTCTGTTCATCGGTCACAATTTCTCATTCATCAAACCAATTTTTCACCAAAAACCAACCACTAAAACAAAATGTAACTGATAACTGGTTCACATTTCATGCCATTCTGACTATTTGCACTATTGACGCACGTATGACATGATGACCGCCGCAATTTATGCTGACTATAAAATCACAAAACGAAAAGCACACAGTTGGCATCCAACACGTACAAAAACGATTCAAAGTTGACAATATTGTGGGTTTTGGTTTTTGTTAAGCATGTGATGCATTTTTCTGTGATAGAAGAAAGAAATCGAAACAGAAATCGAGAGAAAGGATGATAAGAGTGAAAAATAGCGACCAAAGCACACATCATCATTCGCATTGGGAATCATTTTGCACATGCAGCCCATTTCCTGCCAGACAGTTTGATTTACAAACAGAATGAAAATGTATACGCTCAGTATAGGGGAATATCAAATGCACAATATTGCTCGGACTTTATAGTTATCGTACTGATATAACTACAATCATTTTTTTTTCTCTCATTTTTAATTTCTCAGCAAAACGATAAGTTTTATCAGCAAGCAGATCGAAGTTTTTTATCAACAAGTTCACTTGTTCAGGAAACAAACATTTGACAATTATTTAATTAGGATTTAGTAACGCTGATTGCTTTCAATTGACAATTTGAAGTATAAAGCTTTCACACCAGCCATTTCAATCGCATTACATTAATTTAATTGTGTTTGTGATTCGTATTTAAATGATATTATTACACTAATTTAGTACGTGAAAGGTGCTAACCCGAATAAAAAAACTATAAAAGTAAAGTATTTACACAAACAATATGTGTTAGTTTGATTCAAATTGTATTTACAATGTTTAATGTTGAATAGCAATTGCTCAAAGCAAATACACATCAGTTGTAAACATTGATGATATGCCACTTCAAGCTGCTATTGTCAGAAATGTCTATAAACAAATTACATGATAATCAACAATCGAAATAAAAATAGTGAATGACAGTTCAACATTTGATAAAATATAAGGCATTTAATATTCTGCTCAATAAACGGTTTTGTTGAATGGTTAACAAATCGTTGATCAAACCACAAGTATCATGGCGGAAGCGAAAAGAAAATCAATTTTTGTAATAGTGCACTACATGTATGAACAAATTGCTGATGAAAATAAAAAGTAGAGACAATTTGAATGTGATGATGAAATCTGCAGCATTTTAGGTATATGTGTGAATGAGTGAGTGAGTGAGTGAGTGAGTGAGTGAGTGAGTGAGTGAGTGAGTGAGTGAGTGAGTGAGTGAGTGAGTGAATGAGTGAATGACAGTGATGACTATTGGCCAATCATGATTGAACTGGTTGAACGTGATGGGAAAGCAACGGCTTGTTTGGTAAATGTTAAAATCGATTTGCAGCAAAATATGCAAATTTCCCATCGTATTAAATCGATGCACTTGTCGAGTTGATAGTTGGCATTTTTGCTCAATGCCTGACAATCAAATAAATATCAAATCGATGCCATATTATCATTGAATGTATTTGCTGAAATTGAGATCACTTATTTGCAACCGATGCATGAATATGTAAGTAAGTATTCGTCATGCGCGCGTATGCGTGTTGTAGTAATAAAGTGGAAAAGAAAAATAAAAGAGACCTGTTGGTGATGAGATTTATACATGGAAAACACGATTCGCACATTATCGTGTTAGAATGATAATCGAACAGATTCGTCTGCATATTTTCCAATGGCAAATCATTGCAAATCAGTCTAACTTCAGCATTCATACAACATTTTTTCTTTTCATTGATGCTGATAACGATATCCATTGCCAATGAATAGTTCAGATTGCAAAACGTATCGTAACATTTACCTCATTCTATTGGATATTTTTGAATGAGCACGAACCTATTCAAAAGTCTTTATTTGCGAAATATTCTTTTGACTTCACCATCCAAATAACCAAAATGGAAAGTATTCCGAATCTATTCTTTAGAATTATTTACTTTTGACTGAAATATTTCGAAATACACAAACACATTCAGGTAAAATTGACGGAAAAATTCCATTTCGAATGAAACAAATGTCTAAACATTTTTGCTTTAAACATCAGAAAATGAGCTTAGGTAAGGTAAATTTTGTAGAAATTGACCAAAAAAGGCAAAAAGGAAATGGATTTTATCCGAAAAATATGAATGAGCTCCGCACAAGTTACAACTTTCTTTTTTTATCCAAAATTATATTTGTGTCAAATGACAGCCACCTTGGTTTTTCTTTTATTTGGCTTTCTTATTTCGTCACTTGATGTTTATACATTTTTTTTTTCTCTGTCTTCTTTTATCTTGACTCAGTTCCTTAATTGAGCGTTTGATGTAATCAAACCCCTCAATTGGGCGAATTAAATGTAATTTTCAATTGCTTATTCGAAAACCCGTCATTCTTTAACCTTTTTTTTTTTTTTTTTGGCCCAAGATTCATGCACGAGATATAACTTTTATGCTTCGTTTTATTTCTCATGCGTGTAAAAGAACAGATAAAATTGTATCTTTTAGGTTGAAATATTTTTTTTTTTTGCGAAAAAATAAGGCAATTTTTCTGATGAAGAGAAGTTCATATTGGTTTGAATCACAATCAACCCAAATATTAGTCGTTGCGAGCATATTCGATTTGTTTTTTTCCAAAGGAAATTCTATGTGAATTTAATTCTCTGAAGAACGACGAAAGAGTAACAGAAATTGTAGAACTTCGAAACAATGAATATCTGTTTTAATATTTTGAAAGCATTCAGGCAATTTTCTGAAACTTGGGTGCCAGAAATTTCCAATATTTCATCATAAATTATTGCATTAAATTATTTCCGGAAAATATTCGAGGAGAGAGAAATCACACACACACACACACACACTCACACACACACCCAGCGGGAATGCAATAGACTGTGTATATGACTTTATAACAATTCAACATTTGTCGAAACGAAAAGTCAATTACGCGTGCAGCAGAGAAGGTACTTCAGGTTGATTGGATGCATATTATACATATATATGTATATATATATATAGTCTGTCGAAGTACAGTGCTAATGAATGAGCACTATATCACTTAAGCGTTTCAAGTTGAACGCGTTGAATGTTGAAAATCGAAAACTGTGCCAAAGCAGAAATCCAATCAAGCGCCAACATAAGTTGAGTGCAATATTCATTAGCTGATTTATGCATTTGGCAGAAACTGAAAATCTGATTCGATGAAACCACGCAACATTCATTTGAATATTTGAAAAAGTGTTTTTTCTTCTTATTCTTCTTCTTCTTCTTCTCTCTCCTCCTCCTCCTCCTCCTCCTCCTCCTCCTCCTCCTCCTCCTTCTTCTTCTTCTTCTTCTTCTCCTCTTCCCCTTTCTTCTTCTTCTTCTTCTTCTTCTTATGAGTGTATATTTATGATGAACATTTGTTTCAAAATGAAGATATTTGGCATGATTAAAATCAGAGCTAAATCGAATTCCAAGTGATTTCGATGCATTTTCAATTTAATCATCAAAAAGAACCTTGAAATACATTAAAATAGTGAAAATGTTAGCGAAAAACTTTTGCTTGTTTGATGTGCGCTTAAAACGCTTTTACTACATTTCTAATGAAATCAATTTGTAGAAATTTTAATTATTGTAAAGCGAATAATCAAATTTTATTGAAAAAATTTACTTGAAGCTATTTAGCGTTGAAAACTTTACGAAAATCTAATAGCATTGAAAGCATTACAAAGAATACAGTGTGAATAAGATAGCGTCTGAAATTTATTTGAAGAATAAATAAGACGAAGAAGAAGGAAAAAAGAAAAAAAACGTGGGCGATAATTTTATAGTTTTTGCCAACAACATAAATATTCACAAAGTAACTGTGATTTACAACATTTTGAATGACAAATTTTTGAATCCGTTCGCGATCAATTTGCTACATTTGTAGACATTTTAACGACATTGATAAATGCTACATATTGAACTTTCATTCAAAATTCCGTATATATTTTTTTTTCTCCTCTCTCTGTGTTATTTGAAATGAAAAATATCAAATGTTTGTTATCACGCGCTAAAAGGTAAATTATTCGTCTGTGTATAAATAGATGTTTTTTGAATAGCTCATTTTCAGAACAAATGCCGTCAAATTTGCCGTTTAAACATAAAAACACTTCGAAATGAAATCGGCTCATCTCACGACTTTGTCTTATTTTCTTTTTTTTTTCTTTTTTTTTTTTTATCGCCATATCAATGTTGCGGAAGAGTTGAACTTCAATTCTTCAAACGTAAGTTTTTCGGTAAGAAGGATTGAGAGAGAAAGAGGAAAAACAACGGAAAAAAAAAATCGTAACATATCCGGTGTATAAACATTTACAAGCAATGAGGAAAAAGCCGACAATAAATCCTAACGACTTTTACGTGTCGAATGTCTTGAGGGCTCTTTAGACGCACGCATGATTAGATGTATGCCTATTGACTTTCACCCTCTGAAGCAACAAAAAAAAAAGAAGAAGAAGAAAAGCGAAATGACGATAAGCAGCTTCGACGAATGACTTATAAAATTTTTATCTCTTTGGATTCTCGTCTTGAGAAAAAAAAGTAGAAAAACACGAAACTGATTCCATTACAGCTGTGGTGCCAGGCAAACACCTGGGAAGTGTGCGAAAACAAAATGTTTTGCAGGTACGATGAATACCACAAAACAACATGGCAATGCTTGCGACACCATGTGACACACGTTGCAAGCGTGTATCATGTGACAAAAAAAAAAAAAAAAAAAAAAATGAGAGAATCGCATGAACAACCCAACGGAATCCATTATTAATTTATTTATTTTTGTTTTTTTTTTTTTCTGAATAAAATATGTGCAAGTATAATTTCGTGAGTATTTTTCTTCTTATCTTGTTTACACGTTTGTTCATTGTTTACTTTGCTTTTATTCTTTTTATTCAGTGTTTTTGGTATTTTGCTCATAAGACCTTTTTTCTTCCATGCCATAAAACATCCCTATTTGAAAATAATATAAATGTGCATATCAATAATTTATATATATTGACGCATGCATTTGCGTTGTATTTGTATTTGTTTGCGATGATCATATGATTGGTTTAGCAAAAACAAAGCATTCGCTTGAAATTTTATAATCTTTTTCATGCTTTTTCTTCAATTTTATGCATAATTCAGTGTGGGTCGAAAAGCGTTTTTGTTTTTGCATAAAATCTCCTCTTTTTTGTCAAAAAATATGTAAAACTTTTACTGCTTAATCATAGTCGATAATCGTGAAAATCCACATTGCATTTGATCGGAAAATTCTCAAAACTGAATGAATAAGTGAATCGCCTTTTTTTTTTAATGTAAAGACGATGACAAAAGTTCAAACTAAAATCGATTCGGGTCGATGGCATAAAACTATTTAATCTTGTGATAATCAAAATGTTTTTCGACAGAATGAAAAACTTGCAGATATTTCGTACAAAAAAAAAAAAAAAAAAAAAATCTCGTCTGCATCGAACACAATGTCGATTTTATATTTGCTTATAATCACATACTTGTAACGAATGAATAAAAGGCAACGAAATCTTGTTATTCAGAGTATAGATGCACTTGGTTATAGAATTTGTCTGGCATTGAATACCCTTACAGATGACGGCACAAATGTAAATAGCTGTGCAAATCGATCTAATACACAACACAATCTATTTGCACAAGTGATATGGACAAAAATGAAATTGACGATATCACGAACAGTGTGTGACAGCAAAAACTTTTCTTTTTTTTTTTTTAGCCAGCAATGATTGGATGCATTCTATGAGGATGCTGTGAAGCATGAATGAAACTTGTTTGCTTTCTATTGCTGCACGCCAACATAGATAGCTGCATCTTTCGTCACTGTTTTTGTTGTCAATTTTGTTTATGCCGTCATATTTCGCATATTATTTATAGATTTATGCAATTTCAACGGTCTATCAATGTGGAAAATGTGAAAAATGTGACACTGTTCATTTGTTAAATAAATCTTCAATTTATCTCTGCATTTTTGAATTTGCTCAATTCTCTCAATTTGCTCAATTCTCTCAATTTGTTCAATTCTCTCAATGAACTTTTTGTAAATGCTTTGCAAATCGCCTAGATCGACTCAAGAGCCAGAATACTGTTGGAAAAGACAGTTTCTTAACAGAATAAAATAACTTTATTTATTTCATTTAAAACGGATTCCATTGTCTCACAAACAATAGTTTTAAATGGATACAAGATGCACAAATACACACCATTAACAAGACACCTCAGCATATTGAATTGTTTTTTTATGCATTTAACTTTCATCAAGCATTTCACAATACGTTTCATCGAGTTTCTTGCGTTTCATTCAATTGTTCATTTTGATTGTATGCGCTTCAAAAACTCATCCAATTATCAACGGCGAAAAATGCTAAAATCGAAATTGTTTCGTTTTCATTAAATTCCAACACGTTCAATGTACATTGCACAGCATGATAACTTTAACTTCTACAAAGTTATTTATGCAGACAAGATGATTCATTTGTAAGCTGAAACTAAATCATTTCGTCCTGAAATTTATGGTGGCATAGTTTATTGTTTCCTTTTTGCTGCCACAAAACCATTAAAATTACATTCTACAACATTTTGTCATATTTATTATAAACTAAAGAACAACGATACGATGATCTTCGGTTAATTTTCTACATCAACAAGTTTTATCTGCTTAAATTATTACATTGTAATATTCTCTTTGTTATTTATCCCCATCACTAATGACTGATAATATGAGCGACTGGATGAGATCGAGGATAGAATGGAAAATTAAGTAAAAAAAAGAAGGAGAGAACACGTTGAAGAGAAAGATGGAAAGAAAGAGAAAATAAAAGAGAAAAAGAATGAAAGAGAAAGGACATAATGAACGAGAGATGGAAATAGTAAGAGACGAAGCCATTGTCTCTTTAATTCCTTAAGAAATAATTTTCATACTATAGCTACGGATTGTTCATATGTTTTATGATTAACGAATGAATTATATAATTTTATCATTAAGCAATTGTTGACAACATTTAAAAAAAATTTTGGATTTCCTCTTTTAGAGAATTTTGTGTTTACATCAAGTTTTATCAATTCTTACGCATAGAATAATATGATTCACATAGTTGAATCAACAAGTTTCACTTTCAAAGGTGCGGGACCCACAAAAAGCAAATAATCTTGATAAGATTACAAATAGTTAAAATAAGTGAGGCCGCATTCATAAAAGAAGTGCCAAAAATTTAAAAAAAAAAACTAGTATAGAAGATATTACGATTTAGTTAATACATATAAGCATATGAGCTAAAATAAAATTTTAGTTTCGATTATCAAAACGAGCAGTCAACAAGCAATTTTGAATCAAAAAATAGTATAAATTGTTTGATAAAAAAAATAAAACCAAATGTGTTCATATCAACTAAGCTGTTTTGTTTCAAGTTCTTCTTTGTTTTTTTTTTTTTTTTTTTTTTTCAATATCAAAATATAAACTCTGTGCACGCGAATATGTTGATGTTTTAACAAGTGATGAGAATTTGCACTCATTTCGAATGCTATACACATTTTCAAATTTCTATGACGCGTGGTTTCCTTTTTATAACAATGTTCAAAGATTCGCTTGAACAAATTTTTGCCATTTTCAAGTAAAGTTTTATGAATATAATATAGAGCTACCGAGAATTTTGGCTTCCAGTAAACGATTTTTTTTTTTTTTGGCTTCCGATTTTTTATCCAATTTTTTTCTTTTATCGACTTTTATATAGCCAAAATCAGCAGTATCATTTAACTAAGGATCAATATTCGATTCAGTAGATTTAAGTGGCATGAATGAATTCTGAAATATGACCTACGGAAATATGAGCTATTGTGAGAAGTAAAGACAAATAATGTACCGAAGAGAACACAGACAAGCAAAAAAAAAAAACAAAAAACCAAAACAAGAAAACTTAGAAGCAATATTTGTGAGAAAAATACAAAAAGTAAAGCCTTTACTGTAAAGGGAATAATCCCAAGTCCCAATCAAATGAGAATAGACAGCTGTTCCGTTTTGAATATTATATGCCCGATTTAACCTTCTCAAATCAAAACATTATCCATCGAATCAATATTCATTTTGTTTACATCTCGTTGAATTGTATTGTGGATTTTAAGCCATTGTATTTTCCCCTCATTTGAACATTGTTTACTGTAATCATTGAATATTACTTACTGTAATCACTAATCATTGACTTTTGCAAAAAAAAAAAAAGAAGGAAAATGAAATCATTGCATTTCACCAACTGACCTTACTAAGTGATTACATAGTGATCAAGTATAAGCCTTGAAACCACATTGATTAAAGTATAATGTAAAGAGATGACATTAGCAATAAAAAAAAAAACACTTGAATTTATTCCTTTGTATCAATTTGTATTTTATTCCAAACAAAAGAATCGACAACTGTATGTTTTCCAAAAAAAAAAAAATTATTGTAAATAAACACAATAATTTTTTTTTTTTTTTTTGAAATTTAATGTAATTCTATTTTCACTCGTTTTGTTAAAATCGTTCCAATAATGATGCGTTCAAATAGTTGCGACAGAATTACTTCAAAGCGTTCAACATTTTTTGAACAGTTCTTTTTATTACAATATTGTATTTTCTTTGGTTGAAAGATTTTACAATAAATCAATTTTGCATGTTTCAATGTGCTATGCTTTAACACTTACGGACTCTTCAGTATAAATTGTAGAAAAGCCCTGTTGATCAGAAAAAAAAAAATTTTTTTTTTTCAAAATTTTATAATTTGATAAAATGGTATATTTTGTTCAATAATTCTATCAAATAAATTGTACTTACTCAACTCTAGGTCTAGCTTCATAGGCGTCCGCTGTCGTCAATTATTTAATTGATAATTAAAAAAAAAAAACATTCAGAAAATCACATTTGTAAAATGAATTAGAAAATATAAATTTAAAATATACAAACCAGTCTGATACTTTTTGCTCGTCAGTTTCACTAGCATATTATGAAAAAAAAATTGATAAATTATAAAATTATAGAATTATTTTTTTTATACGAATGAACATAACATACCTTTGATCAACAATACTATCTATAATATCATGAAGAACAGATCGAACATTTGGTTCATCGGAATATACTGGTTTTGGAATATTTCTAAATTACAAAGAATAAAAATGTATTAAAAGAAATTGGTTTTTCAATGCAAATCGAACATTTTTAACGATATTTGACACCTGAAAAACTGTTTTCACCATTCTATTTTAATTAGAACTTTTTTTTTTTTTGAAGAAATATCATTGCAACGTTATTATTTAACTCATTTTCTCCACATTCAATTAAATTATTTAAGTGAAAATGGAGAAAATGACACAAAAATTGCGAATTATTTTCACATGTAGATCGAGTTATATATTATAGACCAATGATTGATTCAAGATGAATTATTTAGTTCAAACATGTTTCGATTAGTTTTCTTACTAAAGTTGTCAATTAACCCGAACGTTCGAAAAAATTTACAATTTTATTTATTTGTTCAAAAACTAAGAAAAATGTTTATTCGTTGTTCAAGTTTAAATTGTGTGTTTATGTTTACTTGTTCATAAAATATATTTCAAATTGTTATTTTAAATTCGAGCGAATATCGAACATTGTTTGCGCTCGTTGAAATCTATTTTTCTTACCATATGGCTGCAAGCAAAACAATTACAACGAACGAAAATGTAATGCGAAGGGACATCTTGCTTAAATTCAACTTTAACACTGAATTTCAACAGAAACGTCATCATCATATTTATACTTTTCATTTTCATTTTAGAAATAATTTGAATATTCTCAATTTGCAATAGTATGCGAAGCTTATTCTTTCATTGTGGCGAATGTAGACATCGAAAATGTCCATTCTTATAAGTATATTTAATAAATTATTAATTTAAAGTACAAATTTCTTTTTTGCATGGATACAATTTTTTTTTTTTTTTTTTTTTTTATTACAGCCATCAAAGTTCGTTATTTCGCTAATGCGAAAATAACCATTTGATAAAGAAATTTCAACATAAAAATTTTTCAAATGTAATAATAATTAAATTATTATTCGATGACTTTAATACATTTATACATGGATAACTATCGTTTCCATTCAATACAAATAAACATGGAAATATTGGTTAGATGCCATCATCTAGTATTAGTAGAGAAACAATACGTGTAACTACTATTGTTTTATTCGATTGTACATTGCGAATTGAATTTCATCATTATGGCACACGTAAATAACAAAAAATTTCAATATGTAACAAATTTGAGATACACATTTGGCGTCAATGAGTAAATAACCATTAACAAAAAACGATGATGACAAAATTTTCAGATATTTGATGAACAATATTATCTAACGTTGTTGTGTTTTCAAAAACAATTAAAATATCGTCATTCAGTAAAATATCAAATAGTTTTTTCTTGAAAAAAAAAAAAAAAAAAAAAAAATGTCTAAAAAAACATTTTTGTCAGCTTTTTTTTCAGACGTTTTTGATTTTTCAAAAAAAAACTTTTAATTTTGGTATTAGATGATTTTGTCAATTTAGGCTATATTTAGCTCAAATTTCAAATTGAATAATGTTTGCTGTAATAATCACTAATCATTGATTTATGTAAAAAAAATTAAAAAGCAAAATGAAATCTTTCACTGACTAACCTACTAAGCAATTACACAGTGTTTTTGGAAACAAAAAAAAACACTTCAATTTAATTTTGTGTATCAATTTGTTTTTTATTCCAATGAAAATCAATTTACAAACTGAATGTCTGTTACATACAAATTCTTGGACATTTTATTTTAATTTTATTTTCACTCGTTTCATAAATCGTCCCAATACTGATGAGTTCAAGAAGTCGCGGCAGAATTAGCTCAGATTATTTATATTGCTCTTTGAGCAATTCTTTTGTCTGCATCCGATCGCTCTCTTTGTTTAAAAAATTTTACAATAAATTATTTTGTATGTTTGAATGTGCCAAACTTTACTAAAACACTTACGGTTTATTCAAGATCTCACGTTGCATATACATTCTATTGATCAAAATTAATTTTTTTTTTTTTTTTAAATTCAATATTAAGATGTTCAAAATGTTCATTAATATAGAAATGTGATAATATATTATATTCAAAAACCCAACTTACTTGACTTTTGTGACAGAATTATACGCGTTCGCTGTTTCCACGCTATCGAGAGAAAGCGAAACATTTAATATTTTAACAAGAGAAACAACACTCGTAAAATAAATTAGAAAACAAATAAATTTAAAATACAAACCATTCTGTTACTTTTTGGTCCTCAGATTTACTATATTACAAAAGGAAAAAAAAAATCATAAAGTATATTAATTAATAATGGAGATAAATTATTAAAATATAATGATTAGTTTAAACAGGAATGTACAAAAACTTACTTTGCATCATTCATAGTGTCCAATATATCATGGAGAAAAAGTTTTACAGATGATCTGGTATATACTGGTTTTGGAATACTCCCAAATTATAAAATCATTGAAAATATATCAATAAAATCGATTTTTTCATTAAAGAAAAACCATTGTAATGTAATTGTAGATCTCTTTATATATTCTGAAGCAATGATTAGTTTAAAATTCGTGTTTGCTGGTTTGTAAAAAAAAAAAATATTGAAACAAACGAACAAACGAACAAATTAGTTTGGAAAAATGTCTATTTCTTACCATATGGTTGCAACCAAAACGATTACAACGAATGAAAATGTAATACGAATTGCCATCTTGCTCAAATTCAACTTTAAATGATTAAAAGTTGGAATCAACTAAGTTTTTTTTAACGTCAACTTCATATTTATACTTTTTATTTTCATTTTGAAAATAGTTTAAATATTCTCAAAATTGAAATAGAATGCGAAGCAATTTCTTTCATTGTGGCGCATGTATGAGAAATTTTTCATACTTAATAAAAATATTAACATTAATTTGAGGTACAATCTTTTTCTTTTTTGGCATGGATACAACAATATTTTTTATATCGTCATCAAAGTTCTGCGCTAATGCGCAAATTATAATTTATTGACGATCATAAATATTGTCAGGTGTTAAATAATAATATTATTTGTCAGCGAAATATAAATTTGTACGCACACAAAATTGCCAAAATTCATTGTTATGTATAAGTTTATAAAACCAATGACAGCCGATCTATTTACATGCGATAGATTTTTTTTTACATTTTACAGTATAGCTTAAATCCACTGAAGAAAAAAATTCGTATTCATGCTTCAGAATTAATCTTAATGATGCTAAAAGCTTTAAAAGGAATAGACCTTTCACGTGAATTTATTTGATTATATTTTTTGAAAAATTTTAAAATGATAATTACTAAGAAACTTATATTTTGAAAAAGATGTTTTATTCAAAATGTTGAATATTTTCAAATAAATTCAAAATTATGTGGAGTGAAAGGCCTATTCCATCTAAAGCTACTTCGAGTCAAAGGTTATCCCTTCTAAAGGAATTTTCTCACTGTGGCACATGTCGTAATATTTAAAAGAGGTGCTCATGAACCAAACTCGAACAGTTTCAGTTCGGACTTTTTCAGAATTTCATGTTTGTGTTGTGTTCGAGTTCGGATCGACTAGTTCGACAAAGGAAAATTGCTGTTCGGTGTTCGGTTTGAGATAGTATTCACCAATGAGAGTTGCAAAATTCTAAAAATTACGTGAATTATCAATTCGTTCGTTTGCGTACAACAACATTTTCAGATATTTGATTCAAACGAAATCATCAAACATCATTTAGTAAAACGTCAAATAGTTAATGTCATCATCCTTATCGTTACATTATATTTCAATCTAGGGGAATTGATCTATTCGCAAATAACCTCTATCGCTTATAATGGATTCAAAATTTTATTTATATGAACCATTCGCAAAATATTCGCATAATTTGTTAAAATTCGACTCAGTATGGCGGCCTAATATTCTCATACAAAAGAATCAAGTGTTGCAAATGACTCAAGGTTTTTGCAAATAGTTTCGTTTTTTGCGAATATTCTGCGAATATATTCGCCCGCCATTTGCAATTTTCTTCGCCATATGCGAATATATTTGCAAAAAAATTCGCACATTATTTACATATTCGCATCTATTTGAATGACATCCAAACCCCTAGATTTCAATCAATGTGGCTTTAAGATTTATTCGAGCATACTTGAAAGCTCCGTAAATGCTTATTTGGTTAGATGGTGAAAAGCCGTGATTTCATCGCAATTATTGTTAAGATTGATGTATATAATATGTAAATTATTGTACATTTTTTTTTTCTTTCTCTCAGCCAGCTCTTGGCGGTGTAAATAAATAAATAAATTGCACTATAAAGACAAGGTTTTGATACGTGGTTCCCTTGATGCTCTAGGATCCCACTACGAAGATTTGTAATTATTCCAGAACATTTTTTTTTTCTCTTCAGCACTTTCCAGTCCATTGCTTGAGCCAAACACTTGGTGGGTTCAACCTACTAGATTGATATTGGCCGGTGATACATATCCAAAATCAAAGAAAAACACTACGCTTTTTGTTCGATTAACTCTCTTACATCATCTGCAAGCAATTTAATTGATTATTAAACAATTGTAATTAGATTTAAGCGTCTTCAATCATCTGCAAGCAATTTAATTGATTATTAAACAATTGTAATTAGATTTAAGCGTCTTCAATCATCTGCAAGCAATTTAATTGATTATTAAACAATTGTAATTAGATTTAAGCGTCTTCAATCATCTGCAAGCAATTTAATTGATTATTAAACAATTGTAATTAGATTTAAGCGTCTTCAATCATCTGCAAGCAATTTAATTGATTATTAAACAATTGTAATTAGATTTAAGCGTCTTCAATCATCTGCAAGCAATTTAATTGATTATTAAACAATTGTAATTAGATTTAAGCGTCTTCAATCATCTGCAAGCAATTTAATTGATTATTAAACAATTGTAATTAGATTTAAGCGTCTTCAATCATCTGCAAGCAATTTAATTGATTATTAAACAATTGTAATTAGATTTAAGCGTCTTCAATCATCTGCAAGCAATTTAATTGATTATTAAACAATTGTAATTAGATTTGAGCGTCTTCAATCATCTGCAAGCAATTTAATTGATTATTAAACAATTGTAATTAGATTTAAGCGTCTTCAATCATCTGCAAGCAATTTAATTGATTATTAAACAATTGTAATTAGATTTAAGCGTCTTCAATCATCTGCAAGCAATTTAATTGATTATTAAACAATTGTAA
>JAQOWM010000608.1:0-124063 GCA_029041755.1 Resseliella maxima
AAGACGGGCCATCGGGTAAGACGGGCCACAAGTCAAAATTTCGACAGCTGACTTCATAGCGTCAAAGCGACCACACTTTTGTTAATGATTCATCATTAGCTAGTTTTTGAAGCAATTCCGAGCAGTGAGGACGTACTGCTTGTACGAGAAAGAAATTTAGTGGGAATTTTTTCGGAAAAACATTTTACAGTGCATTTTTCGTGTGCCTACAGTTTGGATTTTTTCTAGGAATTATTGAAGGTAAATATACTCAATGTGTTGTGAAAAGTGCATATTTTTAATGTAGAAAGAGATTTTGGGTGTTATTGCATCATAAATTTTATTTGTGAAGTCATGAAAAAATGGCGTGTATAGTCTAAGACGGGCCATTTTTTATCGGGTAAGACGGGCCACCCTTGATTTTTTCATTTTGCATAGAGACGCCACTTTTATGATCAGACATTGTGTTTTAAGCACTTAAATAGAATTTTGAAGTTCTTCTATCCCATTTTATCGTATTTTTAGTTTGAAAAATGTCGAAACCATACCAACGGAAAAGTGATCGTGGTTTGGTGAATAAGAATCTAAATGACGTGATCGGTGCTTTGAAAGCCGTGAAACTCAATGGGCAAGCAGTTCGCGTGGCCGCAAATGCGTTCAATCTTTCGAGAACAAGCCTTACACGCTACATCAATGATTTAAGTGCAACCGAACAGAATTTAGCAGATATGAACGATGAACAATTGGCTGGTTTTGTCAACAGTTTGGGTACATACGGCTCATATCAAATGGTATGGTGTAATTTATACAAAAATTAATTGAATTGTTTAATTTCACTCTTTTTTTTATTTTTGAAGGTTTTTTCACCAGATCAAGAAGAAGCACTGGTTGAATATATAAAGAAGTGTGCCAGTCACTATTACGGTCTCAGCATCAGTGAACTAAGGCGTTTGGCATACCAATTTGCTGTGAAGTTCCAGGCAAGATATCCAAAAAGCTGGGGAACCAAGCAAATGGCCGGCAAGGATTGGTACTACGGATTTATGTCTCGTCATCGTGTCTTATCTTTACGAACAACAGAACAAACGAGCCTGAATCGAGTTAAAGCATTTAACCCTGAAAGTGTCGGCTTGTTTTTCAAGAATTTGGATGCGGTTTTAAGTGCTGAACGGTACGAGGCGGCGCGAATATGGAACATGGACGAAACATGTTGGGCCATTGAAACCAGCGACACCAAAACCAAAATCAAAGCGCGGGCGACCAGCCATGCAAAGTACGGTTCTAACATCGCCTGAAAGTCTTTCAAATTTAAAGGAAAAGAAAGCAAAACGCGGAGCCACAGCTCAAAAGAAAGCAGAAAAAGCGGCATCGAAAGCGGGCGCATCGAAAGCAAGCTCATCGAAAACGAGCACAAAAAAACCACCGGCAAAACGATCGAAAAGGCAGCATAGTTCATCGGAAGATGAGGATTTCTGCATCATTTGTTTGCAATTTCTGTCGAGAAATCTGAAGAAAAATCAATTGGTGGAATGCAACAATCCAGATTGCGAAATAACCGTGCACAAGGCATGTGCAAAAAGCTATGCGTGCGAACAACTACAGATGTGAACATTGCACTCATGACGATAATGAACCCGAGGATTTCGATGAATCCGATTAATAAACTTCATTGTTTTTAATGTAAAATGCACATTAACGAATGAAAACGAATAAAAATTGAATAAACATTCAAAATATGGTGTTATTGCTTCATTATTTCTCTTATTTTTCAGATTTTATGGGGCGGCCCATCTTACCCGACAAATTTTTTTTTTTCCGAAATCATGACTTTTTCAAAATTAGCAGAAAAAAAAATTGGGTGTGGCAAATGAGGGACTCTTATGTCCCAAAAGTTTCCTTTTTAGGTCCTCTTTCCAACGGTATATATCATTTTCAAACATAATTGCTTTATCTACATGTTATTGCTCTCCATCAAAGTGTGGCCCGTCTTAGACGACTTTCCCTTACTTATATAGTAAAACACTGGACCAGGAAAAATATAAATATTTGTGTGAAATACTGCAATCAATTAAAGAAATTGGTTGCTATACATTTGCAGCATCTGAAAATGTTATCGACCCGAGTCAAATAAAAAAAAATTCACTTATTGTTTTCGATGATGTAATCAATGATCATGAAATTAATAAAAAAATGGTGCGTAATATTTTCACACTCGGACGACATCATAGTCTCGATGTGGTTTACATTGTTCAGAGTTATACTAAACTGAACAAGCATCTTATTCGTGACAATTGTAATTTCGTTATTTTATTCAGACAAGATGACTTGAATTTAAGACATGTTTACAATGATTTCGGTGTGAACGTTGATATGACGTTTGAACAATTTAAGAAGCTTTGCTGGGAATGCTGGTGTGAACCTTTTGGTTTTGCATGCATTTCTCTTGAGCATGAAGTAAACTCTGGTCGTTATCGAAAAAATTTCAATGAATATCTGCAAGTTCATATATAAAGAGGTGTACGTGAGTGAAAAATAAAATAAAATCCATTTAACTCTGCTTTGATGAAGTATTCCATCAACACATCCTCATCAACACAAAAATGGATCAAAATAACGTGTCAAAATTAACTGCTACACAAAACGTTATCAGAAATAAATTTGAACAAGCTTTTACAAATCGACTTGAACATGAAGATGATGTGAATCAAGCATTGAAATCACTCACAACGAGTCCTTCAACATCAACAACAAATTATGCAATTGAAACTAGATCAGTTGGAATAAATAAAGAAATGCAATATAATCCAAATGAACTTTGCCATAAGATTGAAATTTCTCCTAAATTCAAAGTTTGCAGACAATGTACACCATAAACATGAGATAAGCTCTATTATCACAAAACTACGTGAAGCAGAAATAATAATATAATTGAAAATTACATGATTTTTGAATAAAAAAAAGAAAGAAGAGGAGTGGGGAGGAATTGTTATTGTTGCATCTCGTTATTGTTTTAAATATGCATATGATTCATTCTACATGATCAGTGATCATATTCCATTCAATGTGAACAGAACAGTATAAGAAACACTATCCTATTGTGAATCAATTAAACGAGAAAGAAAAAAGTAGTCATGATTTTCCATAAATGTGCTTTAATTATTGTATTATTTATTAGCTGTTCATATGTTTCATTACTGCCAGTTCCTGTTGTAAACAATAATGTTAAAACCGAATGTCATGTAGTACATATTATCGATTTTTTGAAAAATAACTGTACCCAAGTCAGCTTTAATCCAGATACAAAAGATGAATATAAAACGAAAGGTGAATGTGAATTAAAAAAAAAAAAAAAAAAAAAATGTTGAATTATATATTTATTTAATCTTTTTTAGATGTTGGAAATTATCAATTGAACAGGATATGTGGAAATCTTGAATTTTGTCTTATTTGTGCATCCAAAAAATGCATTTCAAATAATAAAAATTCAAATAATAAGACCTCCATGGTTACTACAACGAATACTTCAACAGGTGCTTCAATGGAAATAATTACAGAGCCTACATTAACGGATAACCAAGTTAAAGAAGCAATTTATATTACTTTTTTTTTGTCTTTTTTAATAATCATATCATCAATATTGATAAGTATTTTAACATGGAAATGTGTATTTATACAATCAACTGTGGAATAAAAAAATAATATATTGACAGAAAAGCTACAATTGTTTCGTCATTAAATACAGAAGTTTTGAGTTCGATTCTAACTAGAACGAAATCTTTTTATTCAAAAATGAAATTGTTTTCAATATGAGCTTTGAAATTAAAGTTTCTTATTCATGGATTCAATATAACCTTTATGAATTAAGTTTCTCATGCATTGTATTGAAAAAGACTTGACGCATTTTTGATCTTTTGTTTACATTTTGAAAGCTTGGTAGTTTTTTTCACTTTGAATGTAAAACGATTGTTGCTTATTCATCATCATCTTCACTTGAACAACGAAAATACAAAGGTATACTCACTTCGATTCCAACAACAAAATACATGGTAAAGAGGTCCGTTGCCATATTAGTAACGCTTGAAACATATATGAACAGAGAGTATGTAAGAGAATAGAGATAGAGATATATACAGGAATGATCATGTTTAGCTTCCAACATATTTTGTAAATGTATAGGCCTATTTCTTCTGATTGTGTATGTTTTAATTTTTTCTCAACCGTATTCGTATTCGCATTTACACTATAGATTTTTGTTTTACAATGGTCCACTCAATCCGAAATCCAACAACAAAAATACATGGCAACGAGGTCCGTTGCCATATTAGTAACGGTTGATGATCAGTTTAGAAAAGAAAAAAGAGAGAGAGAAAGCACAGTATGTACAGTCTCTTTTTTTCTTTCAGCCTACTCTATACTTTATATGTATTGGTTTGATGTCACTCACACCACAATCGACAACAAAATATATCACATATGAAACAATACTACTACTTTCAGTTGCATCTGATCGATCATAGCATTCAGACGTGTTTTCGTTGTTTCTCTCTATATGCTCGACAATATTGAACTGAGGTGAGAGAGAGAGAGAGAGAGAGAGAGAGAATGAGAGAGAAAGAGAGAACCATGCATGTATGCCCCTCCTTCTGAAAAACCGGTTGTGTGTACGTGTGAATGTGTGTATGCGTGTGAATATGTGTTCACACATACACTATATGTGTATACGTGTGCACTAACACTTAAAAACGTGGATGGAATCGGCATAGATAGACTACTGGAATGGTGTTTGGATTCTTCTCGACTGGTAATCGAAATTTGGAGACATCACTTCACTTAGTCGATAGAAAACATGCTGGCCCAGGTGACGGTTATATCGGCTTTGATTTTGTCCTCTTACAGAGCATTAATAGATATGAATAAAATGAGCATTGAATTTAATATACATCGAAAAATTGATGATGATATTATAAAAAGAGGAATAATCGAGGAGAAAGAATTCTTAAATTCATTTAATCTTGACAAAGAGGACTTTACAAATACAAAACTAAGAAATTATACCAAAATGAATAAAATAAATTCAAAAAGCTACGTTGAAGCTGTACTATTTTGACACGTGCTAATATTATACTTTCACAATTAAAACTTGAAAATCTTTCCGAAGAAGAAAAAAAAAACAATCGAGAAGTTATGTACCGAATTTCCATTCCAGTTTTATATAGAAGGTGATAGATTACAATCGACTGACGTTATACGTCACAAAATAAAAATAATTCCCAATACGAAAGTAGTGAACTTAAGACAGTATATCCAATTATAATTCGCCAGCAATCTTGGTAGGGAAAAAAGACGATACAGGAGAGAAAAATGACTTTCGTTTTGTCGTAGACTATAGGAAAATAAACGAAATCTCGAAAATACAGAATTTCCCGATTCCACTAATAGAAGACATAATAAACGGTCTGAGTGGAAGCTCAGTTTTTACGACACTAGACATCAAAAATGCTTTCAATCAAATAATAGTCGAAGAAAAATCAAGAGATTATACTGCATTCACCGCAGGAAATTTTCAATATAGATGGATAAGAATGCCATTTGGTCTAGCAAGCGCACCACTCACTTGGCAAAGAACAATTAACACTATTTCAGTAAATTTTATCAATAAAGCAGTATACGTCTATATGGATGACGTTATTATCTATGCAAATTCCAAAGAACAACATGATAAAATACTGTGGGCGGTAATGGAAAAATTGAATTAACATCATCTACAATTGACAATTTCTGAATGCGTGTTTTATGCAAAAAAGTTTGAATACTTGGGACACATTATTTCAAAAGATGAAATAAAAGCAAATCCCAAAAAAATATTAGTCATAAAAAACTATCCAAGACCAAAAACTATAAAACATATACAATCATTTCTGGGACTGTGTTAAGAACAGCTCTTGCCCAGGAAGTAATGCAAGCATTTCCAAATTTTGAAGAACTCTTTTATGTCACAACAGATGCTTCCAATGTAGCTATTGGAATGATGCTTTCACAAGGAGAATTACCAAATGATAGACCAATTTATTTCTTCAGTAAAATACTAAATGAAACACAAAAACGATATTCAACAATTCAGAAAGAGTTATTAGCAATAGTCGAAGCATAAAGGCTTTTATAGTTTATATTTATGGACGATTTTTTATACTTATCACAGACCATAAAGCATTATGCTATTTATTCAACATAAAAGATTGTGGATCAAGATTGTTTCGACAAAAATTAGAATTACTTAATTACAATTTTAAAATAATATATCGTCCAGGACCAATGAATTCGGTAGCAGATGCCCCTTCTCGAATAAAACCAATATCATTGGAAGAACTACTAAAATCAGAAAACGAGGAAAATATTTTAATAATAACCCGCAGTAAACAAAAAGTCCAAACAGATAAAAATTTGAAATACACCATTGAAGAAAGAGACGGTACAATCTTGAGAAAAAGGAATTTCGACTTAATTTTCCATTTAATACCAACTGAAAATAATATATTGAAAGAAAAAATCATGTACAAGTTTGGTATTATTGAATTCACAAACGAATTTAAAAAATCTAATACGTACCATTACGCATGCATTTTATCAAATCAATTTTCTAATAGACAAAATGCAATTAAAACAGAAAATTATATTCGACAAATATTAGAAATTTGCAACGAGAAGAATGCAAAAAACATTGCAATAAATTTGGACTATGATAACATTCGACATTATATATATTTCAAGAAATGTTCACTTCTAAGAGTGTATCTACAACATTCTTCCTCAATAAGATAATAGAAATAAAAGAAAAAGAAGAAATTGAACAAATAATGGATCTTTATCACAAAAACTTGCTTGGAGGACATTTAGGAGCGGAAAAAATGTTGAAAACAATTGAGAAATTTTTTAAATTCGATAATATGGCCAGTAAAATAAAAAAATATGTTCAAAAACGCCCAACCTAAGAGAAAACAAAAGTCATAACTAACGCAAAAATATCCATGCAAATATCAAATTTAGGAGAATCACTATTTGACCACACATTTATAGATTTTGTAGGACCAATTCCCAAAAGTAATAACGGAAATAGATATATATTCACAGCCATTTGTAACTTAACAAAGTTCTTAGTGGCGGTTCCAACCGAAGATTGTTCGGCACTGACAGCAGCAAACTGCTTATTGGAACACAAAATATGTAGATATAATTTCCCATCAAGACTTGTTTCAGACAATGCTACAAGTTTCAATTAGTGAAAGAAAATTTGTACAAAAGAAAAAATACTACGGCAACAAAAGTAACGAACTTGATATTAAAATAAACGATAAAATACTATTAAGAAGCCCAGTAAAAGAACATAAATTTCAAACTACATATCTATTGGTGAGATCTCACCAATAGATATGAAGGTCCATATAAAGTAATAGATACACCAGAAAGTTACGTCGAAATATTGAAAAGAGGGAAGAAAATAAAAAGGCATAAAAACTTGATTAAAAAAGCAAATGCTGACTATCCAGATTAATTACGATTAACTAAACCCTTTGGTATTAATTCTTTTCAAGAAAATGATTTCTAATATAACAACAGCACCAGAATTATTCGATTGCGAACAAATTTATGAATAGAATATATATGGCGAAAGATCTTATAGAGAAAACCAAGAAAAAATAAGGGAATATATAGCAACTAAAAATAGAACATTGGAAAATCGTGTTATTCGTTCTCAGCGGTGTTTGACACTGTATAACCGTAATCCAAAGAAATTCATGGGTCGATACATCACAATGGATGAGATTTGGATCCATCGCTATACACCAGAATCAAATCGGCAGTCTGCTGTGTGGGTAGAACGTGGCGAAAAGCGTCAGAAGCGAGTGAAACAAAGTCAATGGGCCGGAAAGGTTTTGGCCAGTATTTTTTGGGATGCGCATGGAATAATTATGATAAATTATCTTGAGAAGGGTAAAACAGTCAACAAAGAATATTATATGGCCTATTTGACCATTTGAATGACGAAATCAAGAAAAAACGACCTCATTTGGCAAAGAAAAAAATTCTGTTTCACCAAGACAATGCACCAGCACACAAAGCCGCCGATACCATCGAAAAATTCAATGAATTGGGTTGGGAATTGCTGCCACATCCACCGTATTCACCAGATTTGGCTCCGAGTGATTACTACCTCTTCTCAAACTTGAAAAAATGGCTTGCCGGTAAGAAATTTCACTCGAACGAAGATGTCGAATGGGAAACTGTTGCCTATTTTTGGTCACTTGACAAAAATCATTATTCGAAAGGCATCGAAATGTTGAACGATCCAGTAGAAAATTTTTCCATTATTGAAAGGAATAAAGTCCATTTGATACCTCTGAATATGAACTTCAAAAAACTTGAATCAGATGTAAAAGAACAGGAAAAACGTATCAAAAAAATTGATATTTTGTTCTGGTTTCACTATCACAAAAAGAATTGTAAAAAAAAAAGAATTGAAAATGAAATTAAAATATGTATAAAGACACACGACAAAAACAAACAATTGGATTGTATTGAGACGTCAAATGTGTGTAGACCATAAGGAAATCTTGTCTAATTTAGTTTTAGTTATAACTATAAAAAAATAGATGGCGTCACGCGTAAAATTTATTCTTGCTAGAAAATGTAAATTGCAAGCAAAGAATAGAAAAACGTGGTGTGTGCACGCGCTCTTCTCTTCAGACCATGAAATGGAATAGACGTAATTCGGGAGAAAATAATTGAAATAAAGTGGTTTTGTTAAATTAAATTGTACTTTGTTTTCTCTCGTTTCACAACACAAATTTTACATAAGTTAGGTTGTGACAATAGCTATCCCGTTTAAAATAGATATTAATTTTTGGAGATTTCTGTACTAAAATAAAACAGAAAATCCAGAAAACAGATTATCACAAACTGGAATAGTGGAATTTGCTTGCAAAGTGAATACTAAAACCACGTGTGAGTAATTACATGGAATAAGTCCGTCGCAGGAATACCAAAGTAAGTTCGATGCGTTATTATGCGACAAAGTAAATTGTTAGTGCATTGCGCACATTCAATGAAAACCCAAAATTGTTTTTGTTAAGTCAATACATTTTGTTAAAATTGATTGGTGCTTTGAAAAAAAAAATTAAAGTAACGTAAAACAAAAAGCATTAAAAAGCAACAATTAAAAAAAAAAAAAAAAAAAAATCGTGTAAAAATTCTTAGTTAAGTCGAAAATTTTAAATTCAATTATCATCCAGAGGGAAAAAATAAAATGCCGCGTGGTGATAATTGAAAAATGAAATTGTTGTAAGAAACCAAAACACATTCCGTCGGGAAATTTTTTTTTAGTAGGGAATTTTTGGCAAAAATATTTTGCGTACCGAACTGAAATCTTTTTCACTGGGGGTGGGACTTCGTTAAAAATTTTTTTTTCTCTTCTCGCAAAACCAAAGTTAGAAAAAAAAATTTTTGAAATTTTTTTTTTCCTTTTTGATAAACTAACCAAACTTTTCCAACCGATTGAATTTAGCATCGAAAGAATCCGAACACGTGGGAATTTTGTCTTGAATCAATTTCAACTTTTGGACGGAACATACACACACACACACACACAATTTTTTTTTTCTTTTTTCTTTCATTTTTTTTTAAAGAACATTATTCATACAACACCAAAGAAAATTTTGGTAGGCTACAATTCTATTGTGATTTGGATTTTGAAGTAATAAAATGGCGGTACAACATTCAGTACATCACATCTCAAGGCACGTAATTGATCATAATTTCATGATCGGTCCAGAATATCTCGAAGAAGATGAAGTGATACATGAATTAATGATAAGACGTATGGACACGGGCGGCAATCGAAGAGTGCTTACGATTAGATTGCGAAATGCAATGCATACAGAACTCAAAGAACTGGGTGCAATCCAATTCATTTCAGTGGGCATTCCAATGAATGAAATCGATTATGTAAAACAAAATATCGTAAGATTAAAACGTTTAATGAATGAAGCCACATTAGATAAAGTTTCGCATGATCGTTTTATGTTAGTTTTTCTACATTTGGATGGTAGATTAAACAGAATAATTTTACGCTTCGATGAAACTGTTTTACAAAGCGAAAAAACGCAGTTAAGTGGAAAAATTCAGTCCATTTTTAATGATTTTGAACGTAAAATAATAGCAATTCGTGAATCAAGAAGGAGAAACACAAATCTTGAATTTCCAACTAATAGGAATACGAATCCTATTCCGATTCACATAGAAGAAGATATCAATGAGGGGGTAGAATTGTTGAATGTTCACAACAATTCGATGAGACAAGGTACAACAGTGAATGGTAACAATCCTCAAATAAGCCAACAATTTCAAAGGCCAAATGAATTACCTGTAACTCCGATTGCAAGAGTTCCACTAGTTCAGAACGAAAATAGCCTAAACGGCCAAAATGCAATTGATCCGTTGCCAAACAGAACGCAACACAATCCACTATCACCTCAAGATAATGAAGTAATGAATGCTATTGGTACATTGAGCCTGTTAGTTAAATAACTAACTAGCAGAAAGAATAAGTTCACTTGAAGTGAATCGTACGTACACTTACCAACAAGCTGAAAGACCATTAAACAATCAAAATGTCAACATAAATCAAGCGAGAATTAATCCGCCAAACCAACAACAGAATTTTCCAAATCGATTTCAAAGGGTAAACCAAACAAATGATCAGATCCTCTCGCAACAAACTAGTTTTACATCGAGAAATGATCGCAGCTTACCCATTCATAAATGGAAATGGTATTTTTCAGCCGATAAGAATTCAACAATTCCTGAGGAACGAGATGTTAGAGCATTTCTAAAAAAGTTAGCGTTATATCAAAACGCCGAAAACGTTCCATATGAAGAAATTTTTTCGAAATTTCACTTGTTGATAAAAGGAAGTGTATACGAATGGTACATTCAATATAGAACACAATTCAATAATTGGAATGAATTGAAAACTGGATTGTTAAAACAATTTACAACTCCGTTAACTAGCTTTATGAAAGCAGCCGAATTGGCTAAAAAGAGACAAAAAAGAGGAGAATCCTCAATGGAATATATTGCTTATGTATTACGTGATTTCGATACTCTTGAAGTATATGATGAACAAGAAAAGATTTCTATCATACAGAATGGTCTTCTTGATAATTTACGCGAGCGAGTTATTGGAAGAAAATGGGAAAGTGTTCAGGAAATGGATCTTCATTTGAGAACAGCCGAAATGGCTGATGAATTACGAAGTGGAACAGAAATAAGGGCTTCACGTCCGATGTACTTTCCAAGAAAACACATAAACGCCATCGTTCAATCAACGGATTCGAACGTCAAACCCCATTCACATATTTGTAGTTGTGATTTTCAATCAATTGATTCTCAATTGGAGGATCATGAAGCAGTTGCTTTAAACGAAGACTGTACGTCTGAAGAAATGGTTGAATGTAACCACATCAAAGCCAAGATGAACAAAAGATTTAGTCATGCCAATCCGAGCAATTATGTCAAGGCGGTACATGCCGAGACGACAGTTCAACCAACTGAGAAGGATGTAGTAAAATTTCCGACTACGAAAAGTAATTATCGCCAGCATGCCTGCTTTAATTGCAATGAAACTTCTCATTTGTTAATTGATTGTCCTAAGCCGATTGACAGGATGTTTTGTTTTAGATGTGGAAAAGATGGTGTTACTTCACCAAATTGTTCTTGTAATAAGTCAAAAAACTCGAAAGCTGTCGCTTGTCTCAATCCAGTGACGAGCGACGAGAATTAAAACTTGCCAAAATGAGAAAATCAGTAGTCATCCCACCAAAATTTCTAGCCATTGAGTCTTCAGAAATCAATTTATCAAACGATAAACGTCCATACTTATTCGTGAAAACATTCGATTTTAAAACGCGTGGATTGTTAGATAGCGGCGCTCAAGCTACTGTAATTAGTTACAAAATGTACACTAAGTTATTAGACGCTGGTTTGCCTTTACTGCAGTGCAATATAACAATCACCACCGCTGGTGGATCACGACATTTAGCAATGGGATACATGAAGATACCATTTGTAATTCGAGGTGTGAAACGAATCGTTCCATCTCTTGTAGTAAAAGAATGTGCATGCGAATTAATTCTTGGCGTTGATTTTTGGAATGCTTATAAAATAAAGCCATGTTTTACTGGTAATTTATTTGATATAAATGTCATGACGACGGATATGAAAGTTCCTATAGATAGTGATCCAAATGAAAATGATGAAATCTCAGAAAATTTTGAAGCAGATGTAATTCCACCAAAATGTATAAATGTTGAACTTCCTCATGTATTGAATGATGAACAAAGAGAAAAATTGAACAAAGTCATGAAAAGTTTCCCCTATTGTGACAAAATTGGTCCATTAAATAAGACGCAATTGAAAATGGCACGAATCGAAACTGGTAATGCAAAACCATATCGTTGTAAGATGCGCATCGACCCCCCTTGGAAAACAAAAAAGATAATTGAAGCAGTAGACAAATTAGAAAAAAGAGGCATTGTAAAACGTGTAGAATTTTCCGAATGGTTACAGCCAGTGCTGGCCGTTCCAAAACCAAATGGTGATACACGAATTGTTCTCGACACTAGATGGTTAAATGCTGTGACAAAAAAGAATGCATATCCACAGCAGAATGCAAATCGTATTCTTAGTCTGATTGGAAAAGCCAAGTATATCAGTACCGTAGATATGACTGATGCATATTTTCAAATACCATTGCATCCAGATTCACAAGCAAAAACAGCGTTCGCTGTACCATCAAGAGGAACTTATGTTTACAAAAGAATGGCTCAAGGTTTGACCAACAGCGGTGCTGAGTTATGTAGTCTACTCGATAGCCTGTTGGGATCAGAATTTGAACCTCACGCTTTTCCATATTTAGATGATATTGTTATCGTAAGCGAAACTTTTGAAGAACATGTCGATATTTTGGCTCGATTGGCTAAAAAATTGAAGTACGCTAATCTTTCCATCAGTGAGTCAAAATCAAAGTTTTGCTTCAAACGATTAAAATATCTCGGACATATTATCGATGAAAGTGGAGTAGCAATGGATAAATCACGCATTTCTGCTCTTGAAAACTATACAATTCCAAAAACCATTAAAGACGTTCAACGACTTATGGGATTAGCGGGATGGTATAGACGTTTTGTGAGAAATTTCGCATGTATGACTGCACCTATTACAGAATTGTTACAAAAAAATGTGAAATTCGAATGGACACAAGAAAGAGAAACAGCCTTTCGGTTATTAATAACAGCTTTGACTTCCTCGCCAGTAATGGCAGCGCCAAATTATAATTTACCATTTGAAATTCAAGCTGACGCTTGTAAAGTTGCTTGTGGTGCTGTATTAATACAAAGAGTCGATGATGAAGAAAAAGTCATTGCGTATATGAGCCAAAAATTTTCAGCGACTCAACGCAAATATACGGTGACTGAACTTGAATGCTTAGCAGTCATTCTAGCTATTGAAAAATTCAGGCCATATATCGAAGGATCACATTTCAGCGTAATAACAGATCATCATTCGTTATTATGGCTCAAAAACTTAAAAGATCCAGGTGGTAGATTAGCAAGATGGGCTCTTCGTCTTCAAGCATATGACTTCACGTTAATCCATCGAAAGGGAAAATGTCATGTTGTGCCAGACGCTATTTCACGTGCAGTAAATTGTATTTCTTCAGTTGATTCCTCAGACCAGGCATCTGGTAAACCAATCGATAAGTGGTACAACAATTTAATGAAATTGGCCGAATTTAAGCCAAAAGAAAATGACAATTTGAAATTGGAAAATGGTCTTCTATACATTCGAACAAATTTCAAAGAAGAATGTGATGACAAAACTTGTCTATGGCGACTCTGTGTTCCAAGAGAAAAACGATTAAAAGTCATTGCCGAGAATCATGATTCAAATAATGCTTGTCACTTTGGTACTTTCAAGACAATAGCGAGAATTCAAAATATGTATTTTTGGCCTGGTATGAACAAGTCCATAAAGAATTATGTAAGAAACTGTCCTATATGCAAAGAAACTAAAGCGTTCAATCAAACGACTACACCAAAAGCGGGAGAATTCGTCGAAGCGAAACGCCCATGGCGCATTGTTGCTACAGATATCTGTGGTCCTTTTCCCCGTAGTCGAAATGGTAATCGATTTTTGTTAGTAGCCGTCGATTTATTCTCAAAATTCACTATAATAAAGGCCGTAAGAGACGCTACAGCAAAGGCAGTTGTGAAATTCTTACGCGAAGAAGTTGTGTTGAGATATGGTTGTCCAGAAATCATTGTGACTGACAACGGAGTTCAATATCGTTCCGAACATTATGATCAATTCACAAAAGAATTTGGCATAAAGCGGTGGTTTACGGCGAACTATTTTGCTCAAGCAAACCCAACCGAGTGTGTGAACAAAACCATCGGTAACGCCTTACGTATCTTTATGCGTGAAGAATTGAATCACAAAAAATGGGATGAGCACGTTAGTGAAATTGCGAACGCAATAAACAGTTCTGTCCATACGACCACTGATAAAACGCCATATGAGATTAATTATGGTCAAAGAATGGTCCACCATGCAAAGCAATATCGAGAAAACATAGAGATAAATGAAGAACCGAAACGAGATGAAAGCCGTTTTGAAAGGTTGAGAATGAAAGTTCAGCAACGTATCAATGATGTACGTAATAATTATATCAAAAGATACAATTTGAGGACCAGAAACATTTCATATAATGTGGGTGATGTTGTTTATCGAAAAAACAATATTCTATCGGATGCCTCTAAACAATTTAGCAAAAAATTAGCACCAAAATTTATCAAGTGCATTGTTGAAGAAAAAACGGGCACAAACACTTATCGCTTGAGAGAGGTGGAGAGTGGAAAAATTGCTCAACACCATGCCACAAATTTCCACAAATAAGTCCAAAAATTTTGAAAAGGGGGCGGGTGAGAAATATTATTTGGTCAATTCTAAAAAATTGTGGTGGTTTATTGTAGACACTGCTTTGATGACGATTTTGACGAGGCCGATTGTAGCATTTTAGCGAATTATCATAATTCGAGTTTCATCGTCAGAATCGTCAAATCAAATAAAGTTGTGTAGAATCATGTCCGGTTAGTGTGGATTTAAGGAAATGATCATTGAATTGATTTTTTTGTGTGAAATAATCTTGTAAGAAAAAAAAAAAAAAAAAAAAGTGTTTGGAAAAAAGAAATGATGCTAAAGAAGATTGGAAAGAAGGTTTGATTCGTCGAATTAAAAAAAAAAAAAAAAAAAAAAAAAAAAAAAAAAAAAAATAAAAGTAACTCTGACCAATAAAAGTTTTAAGTTAATTTGGGAAAAGTGAGAGAATTAAATTAAAAAAAAAAAAAAAAAAAAAATAAAATAAAATTTGATCAGCAGTGGATAACTCCATGCAAAAATTTAGTTATGTTGAGACCGTAATGGTATTTAGATGCTCGCGAATTTAATTCGGAAAAAGTCAAATTCAGATAGCTAGTGAATTTGATAAAAGTTTTTATTCATACCTAAAATGGTAATGAAATCAAGAAAATGACAAATCAAGTAGATTTGGTCGATTAAAAATTTTTTTATTAAGTTTTAAGGAATTTCATGTCCGAGGAACTAAGTGTTGAAGGAACGATGATATTACTTTGTCATGCTCGAGGAGCGATGGAAACAAAGATTTTGATTACTTAAATAGTAAGGAGTTAGTTAAAGTAAAATTCGTTTTAAAATTTTTTTTTGTTTGATTCAATTTTTTTTGAAGTCTTGGAATTGCGAACAATCACCATTTCATTCAATGAATGTGTTGAACGTGGCAATTCCGGAAATTTGTGAAAGAATAACGGAGTGCACAACTCTGGCGATTAAGACCGGTTCGATCGATCAATTATTGCGAATAACAAGAAGCTACGCATGTAATGAGAGGATATTCGCTTAAATAAGCTCATATCATATAAGAAAGGGGGGTGTGTTCTGGTTTCATGATCAAATTAGAATAAATTGTAAAATGATGTAAACAACCTACAAAAATGTCAGTGGTGAGTAAGAAAAATTGCCAAATCAAACTGTAACCATGAGATAAGAGATGGCGTCACTGGGATATTTTTTGTAGATTGTCAAAAAGAAAAAAAAATGTGAATGATAGGTTAAGAATTGAAAAGAAATGAGGTATAAGGTCTCTTCTCTTTGGACATCGCAATAGAATGGTTGTGTTACAAAAAAAAGAAAAAAGAATAAAAGTTGTATAAAGGAATAAGTATTCACTGAGTTGTTTAATTTTTTTTTATACTATATCCAAGGAAATTGGTTGTAATCGACACCATTATAAATTCAATTGATAACTTGATTTGGAGAATTTTGTACTAAAATTGTGAAGAAAATTCGTTCAAAGAAAATTATCATACGATAGGAATTTTAGAAAGTGATTTCGTTGAGTGTGGACAAAAACCGTAATCCGATATTCACATTGGATATTTTCATCGTTGTAAGGAAGAAAGGTTTCGATGCGATAAACGGACCCGAAACTATGTTCAAGTGGATATTCTCATCGCTGGAATTATTAAATTGGTTCGATGCGATAAATGGTCCCGAACCTGGATTCACACTGGATAGTTCATCGTTGAGAGATAATAAGTTCGATGCGATAAACGGACCCGAACTTTGATCATTCTGGATAAAAGTAGTGCCCACTAAGTCCTATTCAGTAAGTCACTTTCATAAGATTTTACAAAGAGAGAGCATATTGTAATTCAAAGACCGGAATTCAAGTAAATGAATTATCGCGGTCATAAAATTGTTGAAGAGAGAAGGAAAACAAAACAATGCGTACAATATACTTGCCATTGATTGCTTTTTACATTCATTGCAAAATGATTTTCGCAATATTCTTCTTCTTCTTCACTTATTTTGTTTTCGTCATTATCAATTAAATCATCTGACTCAAAAAATTTTTTAAGTGTTTGATCAATTTCTACTTTTGACATTAATGCTGAAATTTGACGCGTTTCTTCTTTTTCATGACCGTCGGTGATTGCACCGGAAACAATCCAACCAATTTCTGAATTTTGTGCTATTGGTTGATTTGGCATATTCTTTATTACACCTGTTTGAATAATTTTCGCATATTCAGCAGCTCCCAATATTAAATCAATTGGGCTATTTTCATGAAATGACGGATCAGCTAAATGAAGATTTCTTAAATGATCCCATGACGCTGCATGGTTTGTCAATGGTTTTGCCATTTTTGCGAGTTTATTCATTACTATTGCGCGTGTATTCATGACGAATTGAGATTGAAATCTAGGTGATATTTTCAAATTTACGACGTAATTTGCGATAATATCTTGTCCACTCATGCCAGTAATTTTGAAACGCATTGGAATTTTTTTAAATTTTAGTTGTTGAATTGCATTTTCCGATATAAACGCACTTTGAGAACCCTGATCAATTAAACATCTAAATGCCAATTTTTCACCAGATTTTGATTCAACAGCTACTATTGCTGTAGCTAGAATTACATGTGGTGAATTTGATACCACATTTGCTGATATTATGTTTTCATCCGCGTTGTCTACGTTTGTTTGTTCTTTTACTTGCACAATATGAATTATATTTGTTATTGAATTTTTGAGAATAGGTACAATGAATCATGGTTATCAGAAATATATGCCATTGATAAACTTAATAGAAACTTTCAACAGATATTATAATGAAAAAAATTTGGATGAGTTTGTAATTGATTTTAATATTAGCTCAGATGTGGTTAAGAAGAGATTGACTACAATGTTTAAGAATTTGATCGAATAGCAAATGATTGTTTATCTTGTTTGGATTCATTTTTGTAGTTCAGCAATCACAGAGACTTGCTCCGAAATCATTAGGATTGGCAATGGATTGTTGATTCGATACGATTTTTGAATCTGCCATTTATCTTTATATTTGAATTAACTGTAAATATAATCTATAATATTTTAAATAAACCACCTTTGGCGAAGAAACGCTGTTTGGTGCCGTAATAATAATAAAATATTAGCTTTAATAACAGATTTTTCAAAATGTAATAATGTATGATGTTTTTTGTTGCAAGTTTTACATAAAAATTTACTTTATTTTTACAGTCTATGAATTTGTGTTCTGCTAAACAATTCGTACATAATTTCTTTGCCTTAACTATGTTTTGACGTTCGTTCGATTCTTTTTCGAGAAATTGTTGACATTTTGCTATATAATGGTTTTCATTACATAATGCGCAAATAATTTTATTATTTTCTTCGTTTGTATTTTTAGAATTTTTTGCGGTGAAAGTATTCGTGTTTGAATCTGTTTTACTTTCCGCTGATTTTAAAGCCAAAAAACGCGACTCAATGTAAGTCAAAAATTGCTCCAAATTTTCATTTTCACGATTATTTGAAAGTTGACACTCATAATGTTTGATGGTGTCTTTTGAAAGTTTTTTCATTAAAATATGTCTTACGAATAGATCACATCCATCGATGTTGTATCCCATTCCCCTTATTGCCATAATACTTTCTCGTGTGATATCATGCAATTTGCGTAGATCTTCACCATTTTCATATTTGCTGACTGGTATTTTCAAGATCGAATCAATATGGTTGCTGATGATTTCCCTTTTGTTGTTGAAACGTTTCTCAAGAATTTCGTAGCATATTTTGTAGTGTTCTTCTGTTGGTCTGAGGTGTGACACAATTTGCGCTGCTGCTCCCTTAAGGCTGCTTTTTAAATATTGCATTTTGATGCCCTCAGATATTGCGTCATTGTTATGAATGATTTTATTGAACAATTCGATGTATGCCCGAATGTATCACATTCGAAGGACCATAATGTTAAATGAAAGTCCGACTGCTTTATTTGACATTCAAAATAATAATGATTTTTATTTATCCAATTACATTGTTGCTTAGCTTATTTGAAGTTATAATTACTGATTGCACATTCCTTTGCATGCGTTCACCTTAAATATAAATTGCTAAAGATGACAAAATTTTACATAAACTTAAAGTGCACGAAGCGTATAATGAAAGAACAATCAAACGAAATGAATTAAGCGATTAAAATAATTATGTTTCAACAAATGCATTATTTATAAACATACAAATTTAACCAAAAGAACAATCACATTACTTGTAGACACCGGTGCATCCATAGGTTCTGACCAGGGGTCCAAGGGGTCGGAATACCCCCTCCTGGGACGGTCGTTTTGAAATTACCCCTCGTGATTTTCTTACGATTTTCAAAATTTGTTGACCTTTTTTTTTTTTTTGCTCTTACGATTTCAAAATTTGTTGACCGTCTCCACTTTGACAATGTATGCATTTTGAAACAATGTACACCGCCATTTTTTATGCTTTTGGCATCTGTCAACAATATTCAGTTCATAATATTACAAGTTTCATACAACAACGCATTTTTTTCCTGTGCTAATAATGTCAAGTTTTGTGCCTACAAACTACGATATGCGGACATCATTGATGTTTTGCTTTTTTTTAAAGAAAAATGCAACTGAATCACATCAAATGCTTGAAGAAGCTTACGGTGAGCATGCTCTTGGCCAACGAATGTGTTATGAGTGGTTCAGTAAGTTTAAAAGTGGTGATTTCGACGTGAGAAACGAAGACCGTGGCAGACCACCAAAAAAGATTGAAGACGACGAATTGGAAGCATTGCTGGATGAAGATGATGGTCAAACGCGACAACAACTCGCAGAACAATTAAATGTAACCCAAGCAACCATTTCCAGACACTTAAAAGCCATGGGAATGATTCAAAAGGTGGGAAAATGGGTGCCACATGAACTGACTGAAAGACAGCAAGAAAACCGAAAAACCACTTGTGAAATGCTGCTAATGGTCAACGCTACCAACAACAATTGACCGATTTGAACCGAGCTATTCGTCAAAAACGCCCAGAATATCAAACAAGGCAACACAAAGTAATTTTCCTTGATGACAATGCACCACCACACCGAAAGAAGGACACTCGGGAATCGGTAGAGTCGTACACCTGGGAACAACTACCCCATGCGGCTTACTCACCAGACTTGGCTCCATCCGATTACCACTTATTTTCATCGATGGGACTTAACGATTCGCACTTCAATTCTTACGAAGAAAAGAAAAAATGGGTCGATTCATTCTTCGCATCAAAAGACGAACAATTTTTTTGGCGAGGCATCCACAAATTGCATGAGAGATGGGAAAAATGTGTAGCTAGTATGGCCATTACTTTGAAGAATAAATCTGTAACCATTGTCTCACAATAAACCTCTAATTTTGAAGAAAATTTTGCAATTTCATATGTATACACCTGGTATATATATATTATTATATTATTTCATTTTAAATTTACACTACTTATCGCTTATTTGGCTAATTGCTTAGCTTATCATTTTTGTTTTCTGGCTATTCTACTTTAATTTGTTTACTGATTTTTGTTTTATTATCACGCTTATTTGGCGCTTTAATATATACACGAATATTCTGAGCTAAAATTATAATTTCGTAATATTTCGTATTTTTTGAAATCGTAAGAGCAAAAAAAAAAAAAAAAAAGGTCAACAAATTACCCCCAACGATTTTCTGAGAAATTGGGAATTACCCCTCCCTTAAAATCCCAGCTCCAGAACCTATGGGTGCATCCATGAGTTTGGTGGCACATGATATCATATCCGACAAAATAAATCGTATAAATTTTAAAGTAAATGTATATGGAATAACGGGTACCCAAAACATGGTACACACATTGGGCGCAGTACAGGGTATAGCATCGATTGGCATTAGACTTTTTATCTCATTATAAAGCCATGATCGATATAGAAAAAATGGAAATCCATTTCAAACTAAACAATTTTTCAAATACAAAAAACGAACAAACAAAAAACGAACATAACATAAAAAAAATCGACAATGACAATACAAATTTACTTATCGATTTAAACACTGAACTTTTTGGCGAAAATACAAGCGGAATAGATGAGGCCAAATACGAAAAGAATTTAAAAAAGAAGAAAGAATTTAAAGAATATTATAAATCAATACATTTTTTCAAATATGAGATGGAAAAAAGGGACAATGAAAAAGTAAGATATGTAGCAAGCGACAGTGAAACAACAACAAACAACAATACACTCAATGAAAATAAAGATTCGTCCAAAACCATTGAAAACATCGCTCATGGAAACAAACAAAAATGATCCACACAGCAGTGCAAATGCTTTTCGACACAACTCAATTATGAAAAATCTTAATTTATCTCACTGCAATCAAGACGAACAGAAATTCGTATCAAAACTCTGCGAGAATTTTTCCTTTCAATTCTATATTGAGGGTGATATGTTGGGTCAAACCGACGTTATCAAACATAACATGCAATTGATTCCTGGTTCACAACCAGTGAACATGAGACAGCTTTGGACTGACTCAATGATAGTATTGAGGTGGATCAAAAAGAAGCCATCGAGTACAAAAAATCCAAGAAAAGACAAAACATGCCAAATGGAAACATGTACGTTCGGAGGACAATCCAGCTGATCTAGTCAGCAGAGGAATGAATATGCAAGACTTTCTGAAAAGCAAACTCTGGTTAGAAGGTCCGACATTGGCTAAAGCAAGCCGAAGAATACTGGCCTATCTCGAAACTACACTGAGAATATTTAGGTTATGTTTTTTCCAACCATTCGTTGAAATGAACGTCATTGAGATGATGACAAGATGAGATTAAAAAAGAATGCAAACCAAAGCTCTCAGAACAAAAAGCGTTCAAAATATTCTCAGGTACAGACAACACGATTCTGTACAAAAAATTCCAATGCTGGAATAAAATTATAAATATCACAGCGTATATATATAGAATATACGGGAAAGCAAAGCGCGAAACGTTCAATGGAACCAAATGTATGACCACTGAGGAAATAACAAAAGCAATAAGGTTTTGGATTAAATATGAACAAAGCATGGAATTCAAAACTGAAATTGAATGCATTAAAAGAATGGTTGACAGCTGTCAGTAATGCTGTTTAATTATTTCTTACTGTGAAGAATTTTTATTTTTTTTCAAATAATTTGATTTAATTAATCTTGTTTAAATTAAATAATATATTTTTGGTGAGATTAACATTGCATCTTCTACAATTAATCGAAGTTTACCGGGATTTTAAATAATTTTTACATTTTTTATTAAATTTGAAAAAGTTCTTCTGAATTATTGTTGTTGTTTTTACAATATGTCAAATATTCATTGTTGCTCATCCAACAAATGTGATGGAAAAAGATACAAGTCATTGTTTGTAACCTGTACACTATGCAAAAATCGTATTTACATCGAGTGTATGCGAAATAGAGATGAAATAACCAAGGAAATACTGGGTTTTTTGGGTCTGGCTGAATTCACTGATGGATTTTGGAGACTTACTTCTGAAGTTTCAAATCACGAGGAATCAATGAAAAGACTCGAAAAATTTTTCAATATTGAATCTCCATTTGCGGTTACTTGTCATCCCTGTGTTACAAAACATAGATTATGCTCCTGAAGATAAATTTATGGATTGCAATGATAACAATGAATCTGAAATTGATTTTGAAACTCGTGTCAATACAGTGAATCGTAGAATGAAAAAACCTACTCAAAAAGTATCTGATGATGTTAATGATCACGTCCGAAAACAAATTGATGTTTTATCGGAAAAAATTTTGTTTGTTGAAAAAAGTCTTAGTGATTTATCAAAAACACAAGATGAAGATAGTGCTTTTACACCAAATTTGCAAAATAGATTTAATGAAATTAATTCAAAATCAAAATCATTACAAATACAAAAATCAGATATTTTGAAACCCAATAATGGTGTATATGCTATTCATGTTTCTAGTTTCACTGAAAATTCAAGTTCAAATTTGGATTCCATTGTTGAGTGTATAAACAAAAATACTGACATTCATCCTGATTCATTTATTGTCGAATCATTGAGCAGACGCAGATATAGAGGAAAAAAAAAGAAGTATTCATCTTTCAAAGTTTCTACATTCAAAAAGGAAATATTTGAGAAATTTCTTGATGATTCTATGTGGCTTCCTGATTATGTTGTGAAGCCTTTTGTTATTAAGGTTGATGAAAATCAGGCAAAACCAAACAATAATGTTTCTTCGGCTGTTAATGTTAAATTCAATGATCACAATACAAATAAATACAAAGATGTTGACAAAAAAAATAATAAGACCATAATAATAATAACAACAACAATAACAACATTAGCAACAAACACAAAAACAAACATAAAAGCAATAGCAATATTAATAAGAATGATTGTAATTCTCAAAATGCATTTGGTCAAAATCAGAATTCCCAAAGGAGGTTTAATTATAGAAATCGGAACTCTAATAGTTATCAGTTGGGGATAAATAATTATAGACAAAATGAACATTGGCAACAACAATCTCGTCAGATTCATAATCAACATCGAGAAGGCCAGGGGAATCAACAAACATTTAATCAAAATCAGCGGCAACTTGATTGGAATCGTCTTCCTTTTTGGAATCAAATGTATCCAGTGCCCTTCATGAGTCCTGCGCAATATCAACAATATATGAATCCGGCACAGTTTCAGCAAAATTTAATACCCTATCAAATGTACCAGCCGATTTTCCGTTATTGAATGATAACAGCAATGATGTTGGTATGATTGGCCACTTATACTCATGCAATATTAATGGACTGAAAACAAAGATACCTGAATTTTTATCAAATGTATTGATCAATGATTTTAAAGTTTATATGCTCTGTGAAACACATTTGGATTGCACTTTCAATAACAATGAAATTTTCCCAAATAATTTTGATGTATTTCGTTGTGATCGATCCAACCTCACTGAAAGAGATCAAACTATTAAGAAGTCCAATGGTGGGGGTGTATTAATTGCAACTCACAAATCATTGAATGGTCAATTGGTTTTCGATGGTGAGTTATATGGAGCTGAAATGGTTTGTGTTTGTATAAGTATTAATTGCCGAAAATTTTATTTGGTTGAATTGTATATTTGGTTGAATTAGGCCTAATTCACCATTTAGAATTTTTGAGAATATTATTGATGGAATGAATATTTTATTTTCAAAATCAATTCGCAAAGATTCAACTATTGTATCGGGTGATTTCAATTTACCTGATTTGCTATGGATTTCAAATGATATTGATAATCCTAATGTTTCCTATCCCATTAATGCATGTTCAAGGAAGGAACTTCTTATTTTAGATTCTTTTCATGATTTTGGTTTGTCACAGATTAATGGTTTTTCAAATGATAATGGTAAAATGTTGGATTTGATATGGACAAATGACCCAGACTTGTCATATTGCATAAATAGTGACATTTATTTGGTAAAATCTGAGATTCATCACAAGCCCATTGAAGTTGTCATTTCTGGAGGTCAGAGTAATGATAGTTGTTTCAATCATTGTTTTTATCCTGACTTTAGAAATGCTAATTATGATGATATAAATAATGTTTTCAGTAATATTGATTGGGATTTGATATTATCTAATGATTCTCTTGATGATAGTTTGAACAAATTTTATTCTTGTATCAATGATACAATTGATTCACATGTCAAAATGAAGAGAAGAATTTTTTCAACTCATCCAAAATGGTTTGACTCCAAAATGATTAATATGAAGAATAGATTGAATAAATTACGTAAAAAGAGATATAATTCATTGGAGGCTGATAGTAATTTTAAAATTACTCGCACGGAATATAATAGATATTCCGTATTGCTTATAATAACTATAAGTTAAAAATGGAAGGACTGATTGTTGATGATCCAACGGAGTTTTTTAAATATGTTAATGCAGTTAGGAAAACTAACAATGATTTACCAAAGGAAATGTATTATAAAGATCATAAATCAAGCAAGGATAAAGAAATTTCAAACCTTTTTGCGGAATTTTTTGCATCGGCTTATACTAAACACAACTTTAATTCATCTGATATTTATAATAATGGAAGTTTTGTAGAAGTTGTTAATTTATGTCAAAACATTCCCAAATTAATTATTGATGAAAATGTTATCATTCAAAAAGTACTTGAATTACCAAATAATTTGATTTCTGGTCCTGATCGACTTCCTAATTTATTTATAAAAAAATGTGTTAAGACCTTGTGTAGACCAATTTCAATTTTGTTGAACAATTCACTTAAATATGGTCATGTACCTGATTTATGGAAATCTTCCTTTGTGAAACCAATTTTTAAATGTGGTTCCATGAATAATATTGAGAATTATAGGGGTGTTGCTTTACAAAATGTAATCCCAAAAATATTAGATTCAATAATTGCAAAACACTTGAATTTTCATGTTAAGAACATTGTTGATACGAGTCAGCATGGTTTTGTTAAAGGAAGATCGACCATTACAAATTTGATTGAGTTTACTTCTCAAACGTTGAATGAGTTGGAGCCACATAATCAAACAGATGCAATTTATATTGATGTTGCTAAGGTTTTTGACTCGGTGAATGTTGACCTCTTGATTCATAAGTTGAACATTATGGGATTGAATTCTCAACTTTTGAATTGGATTGCTTCTTATATGAATGGTAGAAGACAGATTATCAAGATAAATAATTGTAATTCTGATCCTATTGAAGTCTCTTCTGGAACGGGTCAGGGGTATCCCATTGCTGCAACATTGTTTATATTGTTTATAGCTGATATGCCAAATTTCAGTGGTAATTCATCAATTCTTTCATTTGCTGATGATGTTAGACTTTCCCACCACATAACTTCGACTGAAGACTGTTTAACTCTACAAGAGAGTTTGAACAATGTTGTTGGATATTTTAAGAAGAATCAACTAAATTTGAATGTTAAGAAAACAAAGATGATGGTATTTCATCGCTTTTGTGATGTCATTGATTACAGGTATACCATTGGTGATTCAATAATTGAAAGAGTTAATCAAATTAAAGACCTTGGTGTGATTTTGGATGAGAAACTTAATTTCAAAGCTCATGTTGAATCCATGATTGCAAAAGCAAAATCAAGGCTGGCTTGGATCAAACGTTTTGCTAGAGATTTTAATGACCCATATACAATTAAAATTTTGTTTTTTAGTTTCGTTATTCCTATTCTAGAATATGGATCTCAGGTTTGGAACACTCACAACTTGGGACAAGCAAGACGAATTGAATCTGTTCAGAAGCAATTTTTACTTTATGCTTTGAGAAGATTCAATTGGAGCAATAGATTTCACCTTCCAAAATATGAACATAGATTGCTGCTGTTACAAATGATTTCTTTGGAAAGTCGTAGAAGTGTTGCTCAAATAATGTTCATCCTAAAGCTGATTAAGGGTGAAATATGCTCGGAGTCTCTTTTGGGAAGATTTCTGTTAGGAATATTGCATTTTTGAGAATTCAGACTAATAATCGTGGCTATCAAAAGAATATACCTTTGAATATTCTGATTGGAACTTTCAACAAATTCTACAACGAAAAATGTTTGAATAAATTTGTAATAGATTTTGATATCAGTTCAGAAGTAGTTAAGAAAAGATTATTTGAATTGTTTGGGAAACCTATGAATTAACCAATTGTTGTTTGTTCCATTTCAATTCATATTTGTAGTTCAACAATCACAGAGTCTTGCTCCGAAATCATTAGGATTGGCAATGGATTGCAGATTCGATACAAGTATTGAATTAACCATGTATTATAAATAAATTGTAAATAAATTTAAAAATTGTTTAAATAAACCACCTTTGGCGAAGAAACGCTGTATGGTGCCGTAATAATAATAATAATAATAAAAATGGCGACATACTGCCAGCAAAAAGTTCAATAACGTCACTCAGACCATTTTTAGATAAAAATGGTATTCTTAGAGTTGGCGGTCGAATCGATAAAGCAGATATTGCATACGAAAACAAACATCAATATATCATTCCTCACAAATCAAGACTCTCTTTTTTACTCTTAAATTATGCACACGAAATGACTATGCACGGAGGTGCAACAAACAGCTAGCCAAATCATTGCTGAACTGCCAGAAATAAGGCTAAGACCAGCGCCACTATTTCAACACGTTGGTGTTGACATGGCAGGTCCATACCACATGCGAGTATCGGACAAAATAAACACGAATACAAGAGCACGCAGCCTATCTGATATGAAAGGATGGATTGCTGTATTTGTCTGACTTGTCACGCGATCTGTTCATCTAGAAGCTGTCGAAGGCATTTCAGCTGATGATTTTCTGGTCGCCAATACAAAATTCACCAGCAGAAGAGGTAATCCAGAAAAGATCTACAGTGATAATGGAACAAACTTTAAAGGTGCAGACTCTGAATTGAAAAATGCGTTGAAAAGTTGGCAAAGCGACCAAGTTCATTTAAAAGGCACTGAATGGCATTTTATTACGCCATCTGCTCCACATGAAGGTGGCATTTGGGAAGCAGCAGTAAAGCAAATAAAGCACCATTTGAAACGCATCATTGGTGTTCAAAAATATTCATTTCAAGGCATAACGACTCTATTAACCGGTGTTGAATCATGTCTTAATTCAAGGCCGCTATGCAGAATGTCAGACGATCCAGAGGATCAAGAAGCATTGACGCATGCACATTTTTTAATAGGCAGGCCATTAAAACTACCGATTCAAGAAACAGCTGAAGCAAAAAATACAATTTTTACGGGGGGAGTGTTAAGACAGCAACGCGCTGTCGTCTATCCATTTGACATAAAGCATGTCAAATGGATAGACAACAGACAACTGAATATCAAAACAATTATTGAAGTTATCGAATTTAATTGAAAAAACGAGTGTATTTTTTACAAGCGATTCTTTTATTATATTGACATCACGGCTTAAAACGTTAAAAAATTCCGATACAAAACGAAGCAGTTGTTCATTCGATTCACTGACGACTTTTTTCACTAGCACTTCACTATAATAAATGATACCGGTTTGATCGCGAAAAATATTCCGACTCGGTTGACAATGTTCATGCAAATTCTTACCAATATTTATTAGATCAGCAATTCGATAGAATATGTATCACTTCGAATGGCATACCCTGTAAATAAATTTTATTTCGAATTTTAATTTATAAATAATGATTTAGTAGCCTAAGAAGAAACCATCATAAGAAACTAGCAAAAGAAAAATAGTTTTTTTTTTTTTTTTTTTTGAAGTTAATTCAGTTTTAACATTTTTATTCAAGTCATTTTGAAAGCGTTTGTCTACAAATCTGTGTCTGTTTATTTGAACTTTAGTGAATTGTTTGTTCTCAATTTTGTTAAAATAAATAATGATAATAATTCAATTTAAATATATTAGATGACTCCTTTGAAATGCATCTACGTACAAATCTATAGGTACCTTGTTTAATGTCATTGTTTCATGTGTTTATTTAACTTTAATAAAATTACAACCAATTTCAATCTATGTAGGAATCATCATTCTTAATGATAAATTTGTTTTATAATAACATATTCATCCTAATTTGGTTTCACATTTTTTTATTCAAAAAATTTAATTCAATTTTATTTTATTTTATCTCACAACTTACATATTTTCTATATTAAGTTTTTATGGAATCATAAACACATTTTGTCTGTACATTTAAATCAGCTAACGGTGACGAATATGACTACTGTATTTAGCTATTGACTACCAATTTGTTTTCCTCTTAAACAAGAGCTATAGAACGAAATTCATTTTTACTTGCGAACAAATTCTGGATGAATTGTTTCGTTAACACAAGCAATACGTCGGCTGCAATAAACGAACATAACGAAAATACGCAACCACAAGAGCAGTTGGTATGGCGGCTATGGTCTATAACAAATGAATAATTCTGCTAGCATACACGAAAAAAATTAATGATTTGTTCTATGGTTCTTTGTGTATGTCTGTGGTTATTTGTAAATTTGTATATTTTTTGAGTTGTTCTAATTGGATTGATGAGTTTCGATTCTATTCTGTTTAGTTCATTGAATTAAGTTATATTCTTTTGTTTCCTCGTTTTGTTATTGTTTCTCATTTTAAATACAGCGTATTATAGTTTTGTGAGTAAACACAAATTAATTGTTAAGTGAATTGAACTGCATTTGAATTACTGCAATGATTTTCTTGGCGTAAATATATTTTCATCGAATTAATTTGTTGTTTTTTTTTCTATTGGAGAATTTCCAATAATAATTTAATTTTTCTAAAAACACAATATAACATGCTGATGAGAAAATTATTAAAATTCATTGAACTTTCGTACGTATTTTTTAAAATCTTTTTTGTCCAAATTCAGCTTGTTTTGTTCTAATGTATAATTCAAATATATTTTTATACATTAAAAAAAAAAATAATTAAGCTCATTTTATTATGTATGAGTTTTGTGTTTTGTTGTTGTTGTCGTCATCGTCGTCGTCAATTTTTAAATACATATATTTTATAATTGTCAATTGGTTTTATCATTTTCTCTACTTGTAATTGTTTATTTGACATTCATTACGACATTTACTTGCTATAAAAAGATTTATGTTTGAGTAATGCAAAAGAATAATTTGTTTTGCAAGAAATATTTCAAAAAGATGACGAAAATGTTTGAAGAAATAATTTTAAATTTATCCCGTGTGAGCACCCGAAATTTGCTGTATTTTAATAATTAAAGATAAGGTATTGCTGCACTGATCCAATGTTTACTACAAAGCCAAATTTATTGTTTGCTATGCATTGCACATTATACATATACATACACTAACAAACATTTATTTAATTTTTTTTCTCGCAATTTTGAGACCTATACTTAATTTATCTCATAAACAAACACTGTTCTCAACGAAATAATTTTGACTGCATTGCATTCAAAATTTTAAATCTGAACTGGCATTCATTCTATATTCGATACTAGGGTGTATCGTATTTTTAACAATGAACAAACTTAAAATAGCTATGAATTTTCGTACAGAAGACACAAAAAAACTAATTTTGTTCGGACACTCTGTTTAAAATGGCATTCCCTAGACCTGCACCTATTATTTGAAGTTTTTAAGAAGTGCTCAATTCCCAAATGTTCCTCGATGGAATGAAAAATGGTAAAAAAAAAAATTTCGAGTAAGTGATAGTCGGAAGTCCCTGAGACAAATGTCTCTTCAAACAAAGTCCTTGGCCAAAATTTGTTTATTTTTATGTAGTCTATCGAAAATTTCATTTGAATTCATTCCTTTTTAAAAATTCAATGCTCTCTGTTATTTACTTATGATTCAATTAATTTTGAAACAATTTCAAGCCTGTGAATTTTTCAAATTTGATCCTTCATTTGAACATCTTCTTTTCTGTGTCTCTCATTTGGCGTCTATTCATTGTAGTGCAACATTATGGATGTTTTTAACAATTAATAAGGGAAAAAAAATATTCAGTTATTAATTTAATAGAACGTTATACGAAATCTTATCGAATAAGGTGAATTTATTATTAATTTACTATTACAACCACATAAAAATAAACAGCTGAGTGAAAAATTGCGATATGTCTTTCACATAGTACAGATGTTATCATATGATCACATATTGACGTCACATATTGATATCACGTTCAACGTGTGCGGTAACAACTTCAAGCTAAGATCCATCTTATAATATTTTTCATGTTTTTTTTTTTTAATTTATTCATAAAGAAAATGTCAAGAAAATCCATAATTTCAACAATTATTTCTATGTTTTTTTTTTTTTTTGAAAAAACATGAGTTTTTCCATATTCATCAGTTGTTCAAAAATGAAATAAATTTTTATTGAATAACATAAATTATGATACCAAATTAATAATAAAATTGATCTTATTCAATTTAAAGAATTCGATCTAATTAAAAAGAATTATCAACATATTAATTAACATTTATTAAATTAATAAGATGAAAAAAAGATGATAATAATATATTAAATAAAAAATTACATCGCTATGCACATTTTACTACTATTACTATCATGTAGAATAGTTCGTTGTTATTATTGTTTTCTTTGATAGAACTGATTGGTAAAAAACACCATTATCTTTAATTATTGGAATGGCGAATCAATAAAACATCTCAAATTTGAATAGAAAGACGAACAAGTGTTTTGAATCTGAAGTTCAATTATTGAACATTTTAAAGTGAACATAAAAAGTTTTCACAAACAACCTGGCTACACTTCTTGATTTTCTATTTGGGTCATTACAACTTAAAATATAATTAAATTAGGTTTTTAATTGTTATATCTAAATTTTTGTTGGTGTTTTTTTTGAATAGTATATAATTATTTATCATAATTTATTATTCTTATCACAGATCTTACGTCGTGCTCTGTGATTTAATCCCAATTTCGCTTTGCAACTTACAGTGATCGTCATTGCTCAGCTCTGAGTTTTTTTTACTGACATATTTTATTTTTCGTTATTCCTATCATTTAGTTTTTTTTTTTATTTTTTATTTTTTTTAAATTTTAAATAAGAGATGAAACTGGAGAGTTTGAAACAGATCGAAGCTTTAGATATAGTTGTTTCTTATTCATTAAGAGGACACAGATTAAATTCTATGCGAAATAATTAGTCATTTTAATATATTAACGATACTTTATAAATACTTCTTGACTGACAATTAGGCGAGTACGAGCGAGTACATAGTAAATCTTGGGGCAAAGAACTATTTGCGTATTTGCAGGCATTTGCAGCTATTTGAACAACGATTGTTGTTCTTGTTTTTTCATGTTGCTTCGTCTTATCCTTAGCAAGTACAAATAACAGTGTAAATACGCATATACTTATTAGCGTTCAATTGCAGTATTTGCACAGTTTGTTTCAGTTCTTTCCCCCTAGTAAATAGACATTAAAATTTCGTTATTTTTGTTTTGGAATTATAATTTATTGACATGAATTAGCGAATTTTATTTAAAGCAGTAGTGTGCGAGGTCTCATATCTAGGAGGGGTGGTTTAATTTGAATAATATTCCAAGAGGGTGATTTTTCCATTTCAACAGTAAATATAATTTTTATTCAATATTAATACATCAAAATATGGTTAATTTAGGCAACCATTTTTTAGTCATCAATAACACAGAGCAAATTACAATAGTGAATATTATTTGAAACGCAAATAAGAACGAAAATAGAAAGAAAAATGATTAAAATGTGTTGTGTGATAAACTAAAGAAGTGAACGAAATTTGTTTAAAATAGACGAAAAACGTCTCATTTTAAAACAAAATTACGTGGTTTTTATCAATAGTATTTAATTTTAAGCGGGTGTTCATTATGAATTTCAGATTCTAGGAGGGGGTAAAAAGAGCCCCTGACACACCGTTCTTCGCACACTACTAATTTAAAGTTATGGTCATCATTTGGTAACAACGGTTTTGATAAAGTCATGAGTCAGAATTACTGGGTGGAATCGATAGGACAAAATTACTAGTTTTTTCTTGTTTGCTTTTTTAAAATTTATGAATGTTACAATTATCATTATTTTTATGTCAAAACTAAGAATCATGTTATTTTTTTAAATTTGATTTTGGGTACACATATAAACCAACTGATCCAAAAAAACATGAATACATTCGATGCGAACTATAACTTATAGATGAAAAAATTGGTAATAATCAATCACTGGTAGATTGACTCATTTTGAACTGAAAAAACCTTTTTTTTACATAGTTAAAGAAGTAGAAGAAATTCCAACAGCAAATTTTGAAATGAATTAAAAGGAAATAGCTATAAGAGACTTATCAACTCTGAACAATGTAGATTTGTATAGATTTATACGCGTTTTGATGATATTACGATTCATGAATTTCCGAAGATGTTACATTCAAATACAATTTGGTATGTTTGAGCTCAATGTCCTTATCTAATTGGGGTTTCTACAAGCATTTCATTTAAGAATTGTAAACAATTATGAGCAAATGCTTGAATCGATTTTGAAAAGTTCCATACACAGAAGCACAGGAGATTCCTGCCAAGATGTGAAGAAAATAAAAAATGACACATTTATATATCTTATTTTATCTCAATTCAACATCACCCCAGAAAATGCATATTTTTCGACAACTTTTTACACAAATACGGATAATTGAGTATTTCAATTGAGTTCAATATTCATGCCAAGTTTGGGTGAATAAGAAAATTTCGTTTAACTTTTAGCATATAGTTGAATGAAGCTCGGAAAATCCCTTACAAAGTAGAATATTACTTTTTCAAACATCATTTATATACATGCTATTTGATTTCTAGTGTGGAGAATTTATAATTTTATGTAAATTTACGTTATTTTTTACTCGAACTTAATAAGATAAATTGAAATTTGTGAACTGCATGTGCACAAGACAGCGCATGTGGAAGTGTATCGCACATTTGATTCACACGGAGCTCGTCCGTTCTGCACAGACTACTTATATCTGTAATATTGGGTGTATTAATTAATTTTAAGGATTTTACAAGAGATGGCGTTACTAATATTAAAACCAATCAGACTACACTGCAACTAACTTCATTGTGAAGCGTCATTATTGCGCTAAATTTTTCAGTATATGTCATTTCGTTGAAGTGTAAACAACATAATTTTTTTGAGTTCTAAAAATGTCAAATTTTGTGCCAACAAAACGCAATTTGCGGGAAACTTTACTTTTCTGCTTCCAATGGAAGAAAAAAGCAGCTGAAAGCTATAGATTGCTGTGTGAAGTTTATGGTGAGCATGCTCCATCGCAACAAACGTGTGAGTACTGGTTTCGACGCTTTAAAAGTGGTGATTTTGATGTTGACGACAAGGAACGTCCTGGACAGCCTAAAAAGTTCGAAGATGAAGAATTGGAAGCATTACTCGATGAGGATTCATGTCAAACTCAAGAAGAACTTGCAAAATCATTGGGAGTTACTCAAGGAGCCATTTCACAACGTTTAAAAAAAGCAGGTTTCATTCAAAAGCAAGGAAATTGGGTGCCACACGAATTGAAGCCAAGAGACGTTGAAAGAAGATTTTGCATGTCGGAAATGCTGCTGGCTCGCCACAAAAAGAAGTCATTTCTGCATCGTATTGTTACTGGCGATGAAAAGTGGATCTACTACGATAATCCCAAGCACAAAAAATCATGGGGACCACCCGGGCATGCATCAACATCGACGTCGAAGCAAAATATTCACGCTGCCAAGGTAATGCTTTGTATTTGGTGGGATCAGAAGGGTGTGCTATATTATGAGCTGCTAAAACCAAATGAAACCATTAATGGAGAACGCTACCGACAACAACTCATCAAATTGAACGCAGCAATCAAACAAAAACGGCCAGAATGGGAGAGCAGACATGAGTCATTAATTTTCCATGATGACAATGCTCGGCCACATCGCGCTCAAGGGCCCAAAAACTACGTGGAAAATGTCGGATGGGAAAATCTGCCTCACCCGCCTTATAGCCCAGACCTTGCCCCTTCTGACTACCACTTGTTTCGATCGATGCAAAATGCCCTTTCCGGAATACGCTTCACTTCAGTTGAGGGAATCAAAAATTGGCTCGATACATTCTTAGCCTCAAAAGATGAGGAGTTTTTTTGGAACGGCATCCACAAATTACCAAAAAGATGGGAAAAAGTCATAGCTAACGATGGGCAATACTTTGAATAATAATATATTGTAAGAATTTTTCGAAATAAACCCTCGATTTTACCACAAAAATCCTTAAAATTAATTAATACTACCAATAATATTGCAAAATATCACGATGCCGTATCGTAATACCAATATCGTATGATATATCACAAACACATGCGTAAACGGTTCTCTTAATAACTGGCCTCGCATGTGTAAGTGTGCAACATTATTTTCTTGTGTGCTGAAATATCAATTTTTGCAGGGATCTGTTGCTCTACATTTATGCAGACATAGAAATGGAAATGAATTATTACTTGATTATCTATTATCTGTTAAGTATGCATTACATCGTGTGATCAAATCTATTGTTTTCCACTGCAAATTCTTAATTTGAATTTTTTATGCATTGCCATTACCAATATGATATTTGTAATTGGAACTGGCCTATTTCATTCTAATTGAAATTTGTATTTAAACATTTTAATTACTTTTTGGTGTATACGCCATTTGAAGAAGTCCAACCATAAAGGGCAGCAATAATTCTAATATTGTCACGGTTTTTGACAAGTTCCATCCCGAAAGAACTAGGCTACACAGATGGCAAAAGTGGAGAAATTTTGTCTTAGTATTGGTTAATATGAGAATACAACCGATTTTGAGACAAATTTTATCCCAAAAACAGCTAACTTCATTTTATATAATATGAAGTAACTAAAAACTTGATGTAATACAATTTAATTTAATGTAATATTTTTAATACAAAGTAATTTTCAAATAATTTTAAGAAAATAAAAAGAGTCTTAAACATTTTTTAAGAGATAAATTTATATTTAATTTGAAATTACTTCGAATTACTGAATTACTTGAAATTACTTTGTGTTACATAGAATAAATTAAGTTTCACGTTTGCATCATCAATTCAATTCAAATGTAAAACTATATTTAATCTATGCGACACAAAGTAAATTCCAATTAATTCCAAGTAATTTCAAATTAAATATAAATATAGCTCTTAAAAAATGTTAAATATTTTTTTTATTATCTTGAAATTACTTGGAAATTACTTTTTATTACATATATTAAACTATGTTTTACATTTGCATTGATAAATTTTGTGTCAAACGTACATAACCTTAATGAAATCTTTTAATGAAAATATATGTAATACAAAGTAATTTCTAACTAATTTCAAGATGATAAAAAAATTTTTTAACATTTTTTAAGAGCTATATTTATATTTAATTTGAAATTACTTGGAATTAATTGGAATTTACTTTGTGTCGCATAGATTAAATATAGTTTTACATTTGAATTGAATTGATGATGCAAACGTGAAACTTAATTTATTCTATGTAACACAAAGTAATTTCAAGTAATTCAGTAATTCGAAGTAATTTCAAATTAAATATAAATTTATCTCTTAAAAAATGTTTAAGACTCTTTTTATTTTCTTAAAATTATTTGAAAATTACTTTGTATTAAAAATATTACATTAAATTAAATTGTATTACATCAAGTTTTTAGTTACTTCATATTATATAAAATGAAGTTAGCTGTTTTTGGGATAAAATTTGTCTCAAAATCGGTTGTATTCTCATATTAACCAATACTAAGACAAAATTTCTCCACTTTTGCCATCTGTGTACTGTCGAAATCATGACAAACTTTTTATCAACTTAAGTCTCTGATTATTTGTGTTAAATAAAGCTAAGCTAACATTATAACATCATTGGGAAGTGTGTATTTCGCGGAAATGTACATTTTCATTTCAAAAGTCAGGCAGAGTTCATGTGTATTACGAAATGATCAAATTGGGCACGTTTGCACTTCAGAACGCAATTTGAAAATAATCCAAATTTATACAAAAGAATTTTTGCTTTGAAATACCACAAATTCACCACACTCAAAAAATTATGGTAATAAGATAAAACTCACGGCAGGAATTTATACTCATTTTGGATAAAATCTAATCACATTTTCCTTCCGATAATAAATATTTACCCTCATTGACATTATTTCATTCATATTTTCCCGCTGATGAGCTTATTTTACCACCATAAACTATTATTAGAAGAAATGTCATTATCATATACAAATGCACTAACTTCCTTTTGTTATTTAAATGTTAGATTATGGACATGTTTGAGAATTGTCCTCATTTTCAACTTGTTTTAATCAACAATAATGTTTCAACGTCTTTGTTACACGAAAATATTTTCCCTTGTTATTTCACAAGTCATTTTCCGGAACTCCAAAAAAAAAATTGTGATCGGTATTTATTAATTCCAATTTATTTATTTTTTTCACAGTTTCTGTTATTGGTATTCTTTGTTATTGCTAAAGATCAAAACTAATTATTGCAGTATTCACTGTGCAGATAGTATCAATGTTGACAGCGAATAGTGTTTATGAATATTTGCATTGCGCAGTACACACTTTAAAATGAATAGAACTTAGTTTGGTGGTTTTCCGAACTCAAAATTGATGAAAATAATTCTGAATTTGTAATAGAAAAAATTGGCGCAAAAGAAGTAATGAAACTTTTTAACTACTAATTATAATTATGTAATGGTTTTTGATAAATTTTCATTACTATTGCCATAGAAATTAGAAGTTATAATGAATAAATCTTTGCAATTATATAATTTCGTAATGATTTCTGCCAATAAACTCAATACTTTTATGTTCAAAGACAACTAAATGTGCCCAAATTTTAAATCGAATATGAAAATCCATTCTTTATATTTACTTTACAATAGTTATGATGTGTAGTAGAGTGTTTTTGATAGCTAGAGAACAAAAAAAAAATTGGTTATCATCAATTTAACGAGGAAGTAACCTAGCTTAATATTACATAAATGTATTTGGAACAATTATTTGGTATTAACATTTTATTTGTCACATCTCCTAACATTTTTCCTTGGAACTTTTCTGAACATTTATGATCTACAAAACATGTTCACTTCGTCAAGTCATATTTCCAATCTTATTACCCTACATTTTTCCTCTTCAATTAGATGTTAACTAATTTTTTTTCCTTTTCCAGGTATGAGAAGCACCCTCATTGTAGGCCCTGTGGAAACTCTCACATATAATTATACATTTTTTTTTTATTACAGTGACACGACAGTGGTTTATTACTTCATTTTTATTATTTTTATTTGTATTTTTTTTTTTTAATTTTTATTTTGCATCTTCTCACTTTACTCTACTTTCATAAAGTTAATTGTAAGATTAGTATGGTTTTTTGTTTTCAAACTGTGTTTAATCCACTTTTCAATATAAATCATGTTGAATTCATTACCTATATGCAAAAGTATATTGAATAATGCCAGTGAATTAATTGGGATTTTTTTCATCTTAAATAGCTGCTTGCTTTAATCGGTTATTTTTTAGAACGATTCAAATAGATATTTCTTGTGTTTCTAAACAAATGCACAGATTCTCACATTTATTTTCATTTCATTTTAGCTTTTCTTTTAATTTCTGCCACAATGTATGCAAAATAATATACAAGGCTCTTTATGTTCGATTTTTTCGGAAAATTCCATAAAGTGACTTCATTACAAAGAATGATATGCTATAATGACGAATATGTACCATTTACACTGAATGCACACCGTCCATGCAATAGGATGTGTACTTATTTTTACATTTGACATATGGTACTTAACAGCAATTATAAGAGTGGGACCATTTATGTTTCCAATGAATTTTACATTGCTTCTTATGTGTAGAATGTTCCCTCAACGTTACATTTACAATAATCATTTTGACCAAATTAGTTGAACAAATTAGTGTTTGTAATAGTTCTCAGAAAAATAAAAATGTTCTTTGAATTAAAATGAATTTTTCATGTTTATTAGTGAAATATCTGTCAGAAATTTAGGTAAATTTTAGCCTGCCTATGTCATTTGGGACACGCATTGTGGGACCATGGAATTCTCTTTCTCTTTCTCTTTCTCTTTCTCTTTCTCTTTCTCTTTCTCTTTCTCTTTCTCTTTCTCTTTCTCTTTCTCTTTCTCTTTCTCTTTCTCTTTCTATCAAAAAAAGTAATCAAAAACCATCGTTTGTTATTTGTAATAAACTGGATATGAAGACGCAAAGTTTTCATCCTCTTTACGTTTCAATTTTTTTAGAAAAAACACCGCAAATAAGAAGTATAGAATCGATATAATTCAATTATTTACGAAAAAATCAATATTTAAGGAACAAAACAAAACAAACCATATGTTCAAATTGATTGCGTGGTTTGACATAAGCTTCTTAGTTTATAGTAGTATACACGGCTAACAATACGGCTTGTGTTTCATTTTATGCTCTGCATAGGGAAAATCGACAAAAATATGTTCAGAAGTGTATTAGTTGAAGAGCAAGTAAAGCGCATTAAAAACAAAATACAGATCCAGCATTTGTACAATGGAATGGTTTTCACTATTATAATTATAATAGTATTCATACGATGATTGTCATTCGTCATAACTATGTTTGTAAAATGAATTGAAATTAATAATAACAAACAATTTTAAGAATTTTTTATAACCCGAAATTAACGAGAAAAGATACAAGTTCGTTTTCATTTCTAAATTTAAAAATGTCAACGATATTTTACTGGCGATTTTCTTTAACTACATAATAATAATTGTTGGAATGGTATGAAATTTGAAGAGCTAGAATTCCCCTTACTATAAAAGAATTTCTGCATCATGGGACATTACAAAATTATTGGGTTTTTTCAGTGATGTGCAGAATATCTTGCGATGTGCTGGCTAATTTTCCTCAATGGTATACACTGATCTGCAAATGCGCTAGCAAACTGTGTATCTTATATCTGGCACATAAACACGTGGACATGTACACGTACTGAATAACAGCAGTGGCTAAGTCAATAGACTAACAAAAAAAAAGCCTATTGTTTTTTTTTTTTTTTTTTATATAAGGACCATAATATTTGCTTGTTTACAATTATATATTTTTGTTTATTTAAAATGAAAGTGACAATAAAAGTAGAAAAAAAGCTGTACGCGATAGAAGCCTCTAGATGTTTTGACATACTATTTATGATTTATGAATGCGCATGACTCATCGGCCACACTTAATATAGTTGTTTTTTTTTTAGATGTGACACTACCTACTTTAATAAATATTAATTTTGTTTATTTGCAATTTTAATATTATTATTAGTTGTCTGTTTGTCCATTTGTTATTTAAAGTAGCACAGTTAATTAATTCAACAATATTTAAGTCTTTTGCTTTGTGACGATAATGAATAAAAATAAAAACTATTACAAATATTTATGCTAAATGCATTATCGTGTAAAACTTATACAATTGATTTTACTTTAAAATCAGTACAATACATAATAATATTTCCTCATTGTGTTGTGTTTTTTTGTTTATTGATTGGTTTGTAATAATGAGTGCTGTATGTATGGACCTAGCCAATCGCATAATTATCATGACTAACAGATAATTTCGAATTTCCAATGATGCTTACTATCGCTCTTGCAGGCACCAAATTTATACTTTAATTTAAATGTCAACGCTATAAATTCTGATTCAGTTCCGATCATCCGATACATACACACCCTACTCGATTATTTAATTTTCCTTATGTCAATAGCCATTGCTATTTCTCCAGATTCAATATGCATAAATCTCATTTGTTTCAATAATTTTCCGTGATTTTCCATTTTATTATTTATCATATCAATTATACGTAGTCCATGGCTCGAAAAATATTTAAAACTAATCTTTGTAATTTCACTTAGATAGACTAATGGTTTTGTTTTTGTTTTTGGTTTTAAATCATCGATTTGATGGCTTTCATAATTTACTTTTGTGTTCATGCGTCTGTTCTCGATTAAATAACTTTATCTCACTCTTCATGGAGGTTAATAATCTTTTGTTTATTCAATAGTGTACGATTAAATACTTGAAAGTGAAATTCATTGTGTTTACTTTTTTCGTGAATATTTATTTTGTTCAGTACGATTTTCTCATATGAACGATTTATTTCTTTTATGTGGAATTGGGTTTACGAATATTATGCATTTTTTCATCGTATTTAATATTTTTATTACTCATTTATGTTATTAAAAAAGCACAAATAATTTCCAAATAGAAAGCATATTCGATTTTTTTTATGTTTTTAGAAGAGGGAAACGTTATATTCAGTTTCAATAAAACAAGAAGTGGTTCAGATTTTTTTGAAATTCATATCAATTTCTATTCATTTACGCTCATTTTACTTCAGACCGAAAAGACCACTCTCATCTGATTTTTTTCATTAAAACTCCAAATGGTTTTGTCTTGTTTTATATATATGTTACATATGTGTCTCTAAAATATTAGAGACTGATTTTTTTTCCAATATGATCTTTTTACCAATTGGAGAATCTATGAAACAACATGAAAAAATACCAAAGGAACGAGAGAGATGCTAAATTAAGAATTTTCACTCTTTATTATTTCCAAGTTTATATACTTTTGAATTGCCTTTTCCAATATTAATACATTTCGCAAAGTGAATAATCAATTTCATTACAGATAAAGTAAGGTTTCTCGTTACATTTACGTTCCCGATTTATTTTTCCATTTAGCTAAGTCACAATTGAAGCTCGTTCAATATTTCTTCGCTGTTTGTTGTTCATAGTGAAATTTTTCATCATTTATTTGCATTTCGCTTATTTTCTGTTCATTTAGATTTAATTACATCCTAATTTAATTTGCATCGTTGTCAGTCTTGTGTTAACACAATTAAAAAGCGAATACAGAAAAAAAAACCAAAGTGACAAAAATTGCGTGTTTATTTCTATGTTTGAGTATTTAGATTAGATTCACTGAACTGATCTGCGTATTTTCACGAAATATGAAGACGATTCACTACTGTTTATCATTAAAAGATTCATTGACCATTTTTTTTTCTTTTTTTCTGTATGTTTGTTGTTTCATATTTATAAATATGATTATTGGGAACATGAAATGGAACGATTGTGTATTTTTTGATTTCGTGTGATAGTAAATACGATTTTGAAGAGTAACGTGACATAAAAACCAAACAGCAAATATTGGAATTAAGTTAAAGACAATTGGAAATCACTTCATCACTTTTCAGAAATTACTTTTGTGCAATTACTTTGAAATTATAAAAATGTACAGGAGTAATTTTGGGAAATGTAATTGCACACTAAAACAATATTTAGTCATTTTTCACCAGGTGCACAGATAATTTCTGGAGAGTGATTTCCTCTTTGCTAAAACTCTTGTTAGAAAATGTGGGTGCTTCAATGTCAACTAAACTATTCCTGTATTGAATTATTCACAAAATCTTTAGTTGATATCGCTTCCCTAATTTTTTTTGTTTTCTTTTTGGTTTTTTTTTGTTGCTGTTAGGCTATAATAAGTTGTTTTTCTCCGTAATATATCGTCTCCACGTTTTCCATTTAATCATTTAGAATATGTCTACTTTATTAGTTTAAATTAAGTCAAACTTCCTGTTTATTTTGAATGCAGAACCTAAAAATATTCTGATTCAAAAGATACAGTCAATACTTGATTGATTATTCGAATGTTAGAACCTAAAAACATATAAATTTCTGGATTTTATAATGATTGCGTAACGTTGTCTTTATGTATTTTGAGCATGGCGTCCTTTTTAAGCGAAATAAATGTCAGCGGAAAAATTTTACCTAGCTGTTATGTTTGTTCATCAGTTTGTTCATATGTTCATGTATGGCTCCCAGTTTATACGCTATTTTTCCGTTATTTCTTGATTGAGAGGCGATTTTGTTTGTTTATTCATATGTTGGAATTTTGAGTTGTGACCATTTCATTCTTTTGTTTGGTGTTCGTACGTTTCATTTTCTTAGTAATTGCCAGAGTGTGCTAGATTACAAATATGGCTTATTTTCTTTTCATTTTTATTTTTATTCTCCGCATTTAGTGTTAGTCTTTGTCTTTTGTCTTCTAGTTTTGTGCTTTCGTTAAATAATTTGTAATAAGTTCATGCTTCGAATGCAATAAATTTGTATGTTTGTCCACAATTAGTCATCGGGATCGAGTCCAATTAGTTCAGCTTGCAATCGTCCTTTTGTCCTACAGCAAATCGTTAGGCAGAAAACACGTAAATGCAATCGAAATTGCGGCGACATGCTCATCATAATTAGAATTTTCCAAAATGAATTCATTACACCAAGCCAAACGATTGCAAAATGCAACAGAGGAATTTCGATGTGTGTATTGAATATGAGTTCATAAAGGCGAACGATGATGAAAGGTGCCCATGATACCCAAAATGAAAACACTAATGCAAATGACATCATATGACTCGGATTTGCTAAATTTTCGGCAAGGGCAGTTGCATACTCTTTGTCATGAATTGGTGCACCTGATTTTAAGCGACGCATCATAATAAATATATAACCATAATTATGAACGATTGATATAACGCTAGGTCCAAGCACTAGAATTGCTAATGTGGTGCTGTATGCTGCCATGTTGCCCCAATCCAACTTACATATATAGGCCTCTTCATCGAAAATTGGTTTGCTGTATCCGAGCAGTGGTGGACAACATAGCATCATTGATGAAATCCAAGTGAACGCCATCCAACATTGACATCTTAACAAAAAAAAAAGTAAAATTGTAAATTTTCGATGCAATTTCATCATATCGACGATTCCACACGGAAAGGAACAAAAATTAGAAAATGTCCCTATAATCGCCTGAAACTTTACCAGGTAATTTACGTAATTTCTATTCACCTGATCAAGTTTCAGGCGATTATGGGGACATTTTCTAATTTTTGTGCCCTTTCGTATGGAATCGTCGATATATTGTATTGAGGATGTTAAAAATCAAGTAATTTAATTAACACTACTAACCGTGTTTTGGTTTGAACTGTTTCATACCGTAATGGCTTCCGAACAGCAAGATAACGATCAACTGATATCCACATAAATGTGTAGACTGTTATTGACCATAAGGTCACCTCGAGATATCCAACAAATCTGCATACTAAATCGCCGTACAACCAATTACCAGTTAGTGCTGGATAAACTGATAATGGTACTATAACCAGTCCGCATAGTAAATCGACGCAAGCAAGCGACAGCAGATAACAGTTGATCACTTCTGTTGGACCTAAAACGATTAAAAAAATTGAAAATAAAATTGAATGTAAGACGTAAGTAGATAGTGAATCAGCACCGATAATTATGTTTTCTTTTTTTCACATTGCTAGTCAAACTGAAATGAATACACGAATCAACTAATTACAAGGTAGTCAAGAATAACTGTCGTGTTTTTTCGCACCTGCGTAAAAACAACTACAATAACTTTCCGATCACTCTTTTGTTTATCGTTATGTTTATTCATATTTTAACAATGTTTTGTGATAATCTACAATACATTGTTGCGCAGTTTTTATTTACTTCTTAATAACAATGGATGTGAAACGTCATCTCGTTTTGAATTTGCATAAAAAAGGTTTGCGAAAAATTTATATTTAACGTACTATATATATAGATAAAACGATACGAGGAAAATGAAAAGTTGATATAAAGAGAAAAATGGACAGAAAAAGATCTGGTCAAAAAGGTACGAGGCAAAATTCGTCGAAATCCGAGAAGAAGTGCCTATTTCTTTGCTCGTGAGAACAATATCAGTCGATTTTCAATGTGATTAGTGCTGACAGAAGATTTGGGAATGAAACCATTCAAAAAAACCCGAAAACAAGGCTTGAAATTTAAAAAAAAAGCAATACAGAATGCAAAAATGTAAAGAATTGCTACGCCAGCGCGCTACCTCATACATTTTTTTTCGGATGAAAAGTTGTTCCTTTTGCAACCAAGTCTTAATGCGCAAAATGATCGTGTGTACTCTGTGACAATTTCAGACATCTCTGAAGATATTTTGGTCATTGAACAATTTCTGAATGTACCAAAAGTCATGATTTGGGGCGCCGGTTCGGCCAACCACAAATTTCCTTTAGTTTTCGATTCCAAATTCCGATTTGGAAAAGTGAAGAGCAAAAAAAAGGTCCTCAATTTTCAAACCAAAAAATCTAAAAATTTTTCTCAAAAACAGATATTTTGATACAAAAATTTTATTTGGGGGGGATCCTCTCGGATAATTTGAGAGGGGGGTAAAACCCAAATACCCTCCCCCTTGCCCATGTATGTTCGCGCCGCATGTAAACCGGTTTCAAAACTTTTACGTCAGGTGATCCGAGCAAAAGGAGGAAGAATTTGAATCATAACATGAACAAGACGCTACGCGCGCGTTGTATTCGCTTTGTCATATATTCTTAATTAAGATTTAATTTCATTGTTTTAGTTTGTTGTAAACAACAAACTAGTTTTTAGCACTACATGAAATGTAGAGTAAAAATACCTTTTATTAAAATGAATTTTCGAAAATGAAAACCGTGATTTGAAAATTTGAAAAAAAAGTCAAAATTCCAACATTCTGTTATTATGAAATGAAAGTACTATTATAGCAGAGCAATACCTTAGTTGCGTTTTGAAAAGTTAGCTGGCGTTTTTATTTTATGGACCATTGAAATTTCTGTGATTCACTGAATTATGATATGAATAATATCATTGGAATTTTCATGCGAATTCAGGGACCAGAAAAACATGGGGAATGATCATTGAACTAAAAATGTTATCGATTTTTTTGCAAAAATGCACTAAACTAATGAATTGTAGGTTAAAAAAATTCACATTTTCACTGAAAAAATTGGAAAATCAACTTTTTTTCAAATTTTTATTACCAGATTTAGAATCAGCATGCAAAATTACATAGAAAACGATGTGTCATACAAGAGTTCGAGAAAAATTTTTTTTTTTTAATGTGACTTTTTCCAAAATATGGAAAAATTGAAAAAAAAAAAAATTTTCTCGAACTCTTGTATGACACATCGTAATAGCACTTTCATTTCATAATAACAGAATGTTGGAATTTTTTGGACTGTTGCACTGTGTAATTTTAACATATAAAAAAATAGAAGTTACGGCTTGTCCATAAAAAAACATTTTTTTTTCCAATTATTTAATTGTTTCAATACAACAACAACAACAAACATTTAAAGACCATTAATGCCTATCAGCGTCTGGTCTGTTTGGTAATGGCTGCCCCTTCACAATTCTTCTCCAACATACTCTTTCGAGAGCTAGGTCTAGAGTTTCCCTATTCCAGTCATACCCTCTCTTTCATTCAAATCATTTTTTACCGAATCCAAAAATCGTCTTCGCGGTCTACCTCTACCTCTCGGTGCATCCACCTCAGCATTCAAAATTAACTTTGGCAAACGATACTCATTCATACGCTGTACATGACCAAACCATCTCAATCTAGGCTTTCTTGCTATCTCGTCGACCGAATCCACATTCAAATCCTCACGTATTTGCTCATTCCGAATTCTCTTCTCCCATTGATCCCTACGCGACACACCCGAAATCATACGCAGAACTTTCATATCAGCCACTTCCAAACCATGAATTAAATTATTTGAATCGACCCAGCTCTCGCTGCCATACGTGATAGTTGGTCTGAAGATTGACCCATGAATCATCAACTTCGTCTCCTTACTCAACTCTCGCTTATTGAAAACATGAGACCTAAGCTGCGCAACCACTTTATTACCATTTATTCTACGATGTTCAAATTCCCTATCCAGCTTGCCGTCTTCGGAAAAAATGCATCCCAGATATTTGAAATGAGACACCTGCTCAAGCACCCCTCCATTCAACATACAATTTACTTGTTTCTTATCTTTCCCTATATGCATAACCTGTGTCTTTGAGCTGCTAATGGTCATTCCATAGTTCGTACAAGCCGCTTCTAAATCGCTAATGCTATTTTGTAGCTCTTGTTTTGAGCCACCAAACAATACTAGGTCATCCGCATATGCAAGAGCAGAAATAATGCTTCCTCCCACTACTACGTTACCCCTCAGCTTTGCTGACTTGATCAATTTATCCATATAAATAATAAATAAGAGCGGAGAAATTGTACAGCCCTGCCGAAGACCATTTCGCACTTCAAACCATTCGCTCAATTCCCCATCCACTCTCACAGCCGCTTCACAATATCTATACAAACTCTTAATTGCACTCAACAGGGAACCATTCACTCCGTATTCACTCAAAACTGACCACTAATTGGCTCTTGGTATACAATTATACGCCTTTTGCAAATCAACAAAACATACATACATACACACAAAAAGCGTATGGGGTATGTTCATGATATTCATTGGTGACAATACATGTTTACCACAGTTGTATTTGACTCTACCACATGCAACGTAATAAATGTGACATTAGTATTAGTTTGACAGCAAAACTTTTTCACAATGAGTCTGTTCGACATGCGCACATATTTATAAAAACTTGCATGTGGTAGAATCAGATACAACTGTGGTAAACATATATTGTCACCAATGAATATCATGAACATACCCCAAATGTTTTTTGTGTGTATCCTTGTTTCTCTCATGGAACTTCTCTATTAGTTGTCTCATGCAAAAAATTTGATCATGACATCCGCGCATCGGTCTGAAGCCCGATTGGTTTTCATCCAAGAGCGATTCGACAATAGCTCTGGTTCGTTTTTCTAAAATTGCACTATAAACTCTTCCGATAGTAGAGAGATTTCACGATAGTTATTACCAAAGCGATGCAACCGAACTGCTTCAAAACGCTTACTATACTGGTCGGACGACATGATTTTTGTATGTTTAAACTTTCACAATCAATTATCGACTGTCCATTCTTTAATTGCGAATCATATAAAGGCCCAATAAAAATAATCAAATGAAAAGTAAACAATTATTGTGATTGTTTATATGAGTTTTGCCATATTTAGTTAAGTGTGTCACACTGTATTCCTCTGCTGCCCTGCTTTCTCTAAATTTCTGCCGAAATTCACCCATTCATCCTCCTTCGCTGCTCTCACCAAATCCTTCACAATTCTCTTCTGTTCCCTATACTCTTCCAAGTCCTCCTCAGTCAGTTCTACTTTGCATCCAACGCATCCATCTCATTCTTTTCTCTTTCAATGCTTCCTTCACATCATCATTCCAACAGTCAGTCTTCTTTTTACCACTCTTACCCACATGCATTCCACAACATTCCTTTACCGCATTTAAAATTGCATCCTTAAAATAATTCCATTCTCCATTAATATCCGACATCCCATTCCATTCAATTTGCGTAAATTTTTCTTCTAGTCTAGCTACATATGCATTCACTACACTTTCATTCTTCAATTCATTAACTTTCACTCTATTGGTTGGCTTCCGATTTTTACTCGCTACTCCTTTTGGAATACGTAGTTTGCTTGCAACCAAGTAATGATCGGAATCCAGACCAAAACTTCTATACACACCAAAACTTCTATACACAATTGTTTCAATGATTGTTTCTTTTAAAATGTCCATAATATAATTTATATTTTAATTCTTTTATATTATTTATTTGAATTTAGAATAAAATTGAAAAAAAAAACAAAGTCTAACACGTTGTTCTTTGCCTACTTCTAAAGATGATACACATACGAACTATTTCACCATCATGGTCTAACACAGTCTAAAACGATGTCCTTAGCATTCTACGAATGATTACCTTCCAAATGACACCCATATCGACTGTTTTACCACTTCACCATCATGGTCTAACACGATTTAACATGATCTAAGATGATGGTTTTTGCATTCTACGAATGATTTCTTTTCAAATGACACCCATATCGACTGTTTTACCACTTCATCATCATGGTCTAACACGATTTAACATGATCTAAGATGATGGTTTTTCAACAGAGCTATGCATTTGACATCAGAATCAATTCTGGTTTGCGCGCGCCATCTCATATCGAAGCTGTGAGTCAAATTCACAAAAATTTATAAAAAAATAAAATAAAAATATAAATAAACGAAAAACAAAACAAATCAAATCAATACATGATTAATTCAAACCAAAAATAAAATTAGCACAAATAAATAATTAATAAAAACAATATTTATTTTGAAAAAAGAAATAAAATTAATTTCGTCATGTTCACATAAAGTCTACACATTTTTTTTGTTGTGAAAACTGGGAAAACTGTCTGTCAAACTGTCAAACCAAGCATCTGTCAAACACAGTGTTTACATTTTTCATATATATACATAACAATCATAACAATTAATTTGTTGTTGTTTTTTGTAAAAATGGTAAATAATCTAAATAATTTAAATTGTGAATTTCATTACATCGTTCAGTATTTTGACGTTAATATGGTTAATATGCTTAATATGGTTAATATGCTTAATATGGCTTGTGAGGTTATAAATAGAAAATAATGCAAATAATGTTGACATAATAACCATAATAACCATATTAAGCATATTAACCATATTAACGTCAAAATACTGAACGATGTAATGAAATTCACAATTTAAATTATTTAGATTATTTACCATTTTTACAAAAAACAACAACAAATTAATTGTTATGATTGTTATGTATATATATGAAAAATGTAAACACTGTGTTTGACAGATGCTTGGTTTGACAGTTTGACAGACAGTTTTCCCAGTTTTCACAGCAAAAAAAATGTGTAGACTTTATGTGAACATGACGAAATTAATTTTATTTCTTTTTTCAAAATAAATATTGTTTTTATTAATTATTTATTTGTGCTAATTTTATTTTTGGTTTGAATTAATCATGTATTGATTTGATTTGTTTTGTTTTTCGTTTATTTATATTTTTATTTTATTTTTTTATAAATTTTTGTGAATTTGACTCACAGCTTCGATATGAGATGGCGCATTACTGGGAGAGTTCACATCGATTAACATTGCCGTATATGGAACGCATTCCCCGGTTGTGGTTTTTGCATTCTACGAATGATTTCTTTTCAAATGACACCAATATCGACTGTTTTACCACTTCACCATAATGGTCTAACACGGTTTAACATGATGGTTTTTGCATTCTACTGATGATTTCCTTTCAAATGACACCAATATCGACTGTTTTACCACTTCACCATCATGGTCTAACATGGTTTAACATGGTTTAACATGGTCTAACACGATGTCCTTTGCATTCTACGAATGATTTCCTTTCAAATGATACCCATATTGCTTATATCAACATTTTAACCACGATGACGAACCATGATGGACCATGGATGTCAACCATCATGGCCAAGTGAACATTCTCCAGGCAAAATTTCATCAAAATCGGTCATCATGGCTCAAATTTATGACTTGAATGATTTTTCCCTAAAGACCTTTAACACCAAAAGTAGCAGATGAAGTGGTCCAAATTGGACCAAAATGGATGTCAGCCATCTTGGCCATGTAAACATCCTCCAGGCAATATTTCATAAAAATCGGTCATCATGGCTCTGAGTTATGGTGGCTTAATGAATTTTTATGGGAGAAATGCAATAGCCCTACATTTCATGTAGTGCTAAAAACGAATTTTGGAACTTGAACTAACATTTGATAATATTTTTGCCTGATTTATGTTTAAAAAAATAGGTTTCTTGATAAAATATAAACACGCCAGCTATTCCTGACTACCCTGTATATACGTATTTCATGGAATATGCGAATAATGTAATGATTGATGAAAGTTAGAAAATCAAGTTCTGAAATGAAAGTCAAATGAAAACAAACAAGCGGCGTCTTTATCAATGAACATGAGAAGGCACTGAAATAAAAATTTATTGACCAAACATTGAAATACAAATTTATTGTCTAAACAATGTTTGACGAATATGGTTTCGTTCATCAATACTTCTCTTCATGAAATAATGTATGACCTCGATGACTATCTACATTCAACGTTTCCATTTTCCACATTTTTTGAAGAATTTCATGAATGTAATACACATACAATACAGTTGGACGGTATTAACGTCGAAACTTATATCACTCTCATGGGAATTTTGTCTTTTTTGTCACACATTTCACCTATGGCAACTATTTATATTTGATGAGCTCTAATATCCTAATTGTCGATTGATTAATTCTTATTTGAATGCAAATATACAAGTATTAAAATCGAAAATTCAATGTGTAGGAAAAAACTGTAAACAGTAAATCATTGACATTTGAAATAACTTACAATCGTTTATAGTTGCGGTGTGAAACAAAATTGTTGAAATAACACAATACAGTTTCAAATGCATGATTTCTATGATAAGAAACGAAAAAAAAATCACGTCCTATTTTTGATTGCAAATGTGATGCATTTCGATGTGAAAATCACGGGGATATATCGGATATAGCATACCGTAGTTTTGTAAAACATATGCTAAAAACGGAAATTTAAAAATCTAATTGAATAAGCGTAAAGAATAGACTAACAGCTTGACATAGCATTTTGAGGCTTGGACTTGAATTTGCTTTATTTATGACAAAAGGTGAAAGTTTCATGCGAAATTTCAGTAGAGTAAAAACGAATGAATAATAATAAAAATTTAAAAAAATAAATGAAATATTTAATAATTATGTGTAAAATATTAATTGAAATTAATTTTTAGCGCCTTTATGAAAATCAAACACAAAAAAAAAAAATTAAAAAATAATAAATAATATAAACTATATTGTTTGGAGACCCGTCGAATTTCAAACTTCAAGTGTTAAAAATCATAAATTCTAAATCGAGCCTCCAGTCTCGCAATGTCATGATTTTTTAACCAATTCTCAATGGAAAAAATCAGAAATATGAATGGAGGTGGCACATTGTCATTTTTTTAGCTTTGTCAGTACCTTCTTTCCAGTGAATTTAAAATACCTAACATTACATGTGTATATTTGTGCATAAGGGCATAGTTTTCTATGTGTATCTATGGTATAGGATATTTCAGTAGACACTAATATCCAAGACACTATACGGCATTAATATCAAGATATCTGCATTCGTAAGAAATTTCAAACGATTGGTACATGCGCAACTCACCAATCGGTTGAAAAAGTATGTTTTAAATTATAAAAATTATAAATATTGAAAATTATCCTATAGCGGCAGTATACCGCACGGACACATTGATTTTTTTCGTTGGCCTCATAATTTCTTTTGCTAAATATCAAAACTGTTCATATTTGTGAAATTGAGAAATAGTATCAACTGTATACCATAATTTAGTCCTTGGCTATATGTGTCAATGTAAACATATGTGTTGACAATCATTGCATCATACAATACCATTTTTCATCATATACCCTTTTTTCATTTAGACTTTTTTTTAATAAATGAAATCTTTAAAAATTCATTTATACTGATATTCAGTTAAAATAAGTTTATAATTAAATAAAATATAATTTGAAAATTTCATATTCGATATCTTACCTCGGAAATTAATTATCGTCGCTATAATAAGTGCATTAGAAGTGATGATTGCGACTCCCAAAAATAAAATTAGTGCTGCCTGCGTAAAAGCCTCCAGGTTTGATGTGTATTCTTGCTGGATACTCAGCCTTTGCAGGTGCATTTTTGCACCTATAAACACGCCCATATACAGAAATAAAACACAAATTTACTTGCTGGCAGTTCTGTTACAAAAAGGCACGTTTACTGTACTTTTTTTCTTACCTCACATTTGGTCATGACGTAGCTAATTGTAGCAATTGATGAATATTGGATATTATTACATCAAATTCAAGAGCATATTTTTCTAGGCTGTACATTTATTGCTTGCCCTGGACTGATGATTGTGAACTATTTTTGTTTCTGTTTGTCTTTAATTGTTATATATTCTGTGTGTGTGGGTGTTTAATGCATCAATATTTTTACGTTTTCAGAAATTACAATTCCATGTACCTGTATGATTATAAATTTGTTAATGCTCTGTTTCTAAAAAATTATTTATTTCGAGCAAATATATATAATAAAAAAAGATCAACCAAACTTCATAATTTAAACAATTTAAACAATTTAAACATAGAGTTAACTTTTTCAAAATGATTAATTTATAACATAAGACCAATGTAAATATAGATCAAACATATGTTTATTTGTTTATATCGTTATTGCTTTTTTACGCAAATACCTAATTTTATAAAGTATTAATTGCGGCACATATTTATGTCCAATATGCCATATGGTCCAATTATATATGGAAAACATATTGCAGTGCATGTGAATTACACAGAAAAATTTTGCATTAGATCTTATGAAATTAATTTCAAATGAACCATGATTTAAAAATGAATCAAAATATTTTTACATTAACATTGTATACAACATTTTATAATAATTTGGAATTTTTTTTAGTTTTACCGCCTTAAATTCAAATTTTATTTGATCCTATTTGTCAGCTGTTAACTGTTAACTGTGAACTTGTCAAATTCGAATTAAGACGTTTGTTTTGTTTACATTACAGAGCATAAATGTTGTAAAATTAAAATACCATTCATTTCGAATAAGGACAATAGAATTAATTGAAAATGGAAATAATGTGGTTGAACAATTCGGAGATAAACAAAATGTTTATCAGAATTTGTTGCATTTGGAGGTTGAGATCGTTACTCCCTCAAAATTTGGAATCAATTTCGTGTTGCTGTTCGGTAAGAGTAGTTCAAAAGAGCAAAATGGAAAAAGACGTAAAAACTAGGAATAACAGTGAAAAAAGTGAACTCACTATTCTCAAGAGAACATTGAACTCTGTGTTGTTTGGAGAAAATTCCGCTGAATTAAAAGAAGCAATTTCAAAGCAAAGTATAAATTCAACAAAAATTTCAATTTTGGCGTATCTGCTTTTTTTATTCCATGTCAATAAAAATGTGAAAGAAGACAATTTTGATTTTTTCAAACAAAACTTTAAAAATGTGATTGAGAATTGTTATTTTGCAGTGAGTGAAATTAAAATGTAAATAATAAACGCCAACTTAAAAATAATGACTCCAGAAATATGATGCTGAGTGAATTTGACGATCTTATGAAAGTGAATATTATTGAAAAACCATCGAGAGACAATTACGGAAATACATTAAAATATTTGTGCAAAACTTATTCAACTAGTCTTTCAAATAATGTAGAAATTCACGCGCAAAAACGAATGAAATCATTTTTTTTTAACATTTGTTTGAACAAATAAAGCAAAACAAAAATACATTAATCATACATTGAAATACATGTTTGAAAAAAAGTCAATAGTTCAGCCGCACCAAGAGTTAATAAAAACAATTCCGGGCATCGATATCATACAAGAAAAATTAAAAATAAAGATTTCTCGCGGATTTTTCACAGATTTATTAGAAAAAAATTTGTTTTCGTGTGTTTATATTTTCCCCAAAATTCAAATCAAAATAAGTGAAAAAAATGAACAAAATAAAGAAAAATATAATGAATTGATTGAAATCAGAGATCACTTGTATGACTACAAAAATAATTATATTTAAAGATATACAATCGAGACATTTATGAATTTGAACCATCATTAAACACCAAAAATGGATGGATGCACTATATTCAACATCGTCTAAAAGTAATGAAAGACGAAATTGATGCATGGTGTGGTAAAAGGTAAGATTTGAAATTGCGTTTTAAATAATTCCGATTATGTTTCAAATAATAAATTGTAATTGTTCAACAGAGTTGCAAAACTTCATCTCGATGCACATTTCGCCAAGCAGAAAACAACAGACAAAATTGTGAACAGACTTGTTGCCAATGATAATAGCCTTGTTTGTATTGGAGGTGCAAGTTTGTCATCTAACTCTACAATTCTACAATTAAAAAACAACGACGATGTCCAGGGACCAGAAAATTAGCCGTCGCATTGAAAAAGAAAAGAAATACAGATGTAATGTTTGTAGAAGAATTTAAAACATCCCAAGTATGCGGCAAATGTTTAGAACCTTTTGAAGAAATTCATCGAGAAGGAAAAGTAGCGTTAAACAAGAAAGCTAGTCGAAATAAATTGTGCGTCAATTGTAAAGGAAGTCATCGTGATATGGAAGCAGCAAAAGTAGTCAATGACAATTACACACACAAAATCTAGTACTTGATTTTTTGTAGATGTGACTGTAATTGTCAAATCTGAAAAATGGTTCTGCTACTATGACAGTGAATTCAATCAAAAACAGAATTTTCACTCATACAAATGTAAAAGCAACATAACCAAAAATTTTTTTTTCAATTTTTTTTAGCAGAACTTCGGTATAGATTTGACATTTATAGTCACATGAATAAAAATTCTTAACCTTAGTTTTTAGTGTGTAGTAATCAGCAATAAAAATGCACGTGCATTAATAAAACAACGTCAACAACAAAACGAACGCCAAGAAAATCAACGCTCATTGTCGAAAGTTCGACGCTTCGACCAGAACTCATCGAATTTTCAAAGCAAAAGCAAAAATATTTCATGGCATCGTGATGTTTGTGCAGGACGTGCCATTCTCTATAAAGGTAATGATGGAAAATTCATTTCTTTTCATAATTGTACATTTTGAATACTTTTTGCAGAATTTTTTCCTATTCTTTTGTTTTTATAATTGTCCATTTAAATTTTTTTTTGCAGGCATGTGCATATTGAAAAATATCGAAATTGCTGAATCGCTGAGAAGACCAACACCAAAAGCAAAAAATAGCAATGAAACTACTCATAATGAAGACGCGAATGAGACAATCAGCACGAGAAAGCGGAAAAGAGTCGAGTGCAATACAAATACAACAACAAAGAGACAAAGAAAGCAATAACAACGTCAAAGAATTAGTCGACATAAAAGAAATAACAGCAACATTTGTTGCAATGTTTGATTTCCGAATGGAAATGTAACACGAGTCCAAAATATAGTTATAACTGGACCATTAAGATATGTGCCGCAATTAATACTTTATAAAATTAAGTATTTGCGTAATTTTTTAAAGTACTGTAGTGTAACAGATCCTAAATGACATATACAAATACACTGTATACATTATATTACGAAGAGAAATTCTAGGGGGTAGACACCTGTTCAAAATGAAGAATCCATCTTAAGAAACCGAATCCCATGAATCCGATAATCTCAATTCGATCTGTGTATGAGTGGAGACGCCACGTGAAAATGATAAACAATTCCCATGGGCGTCCACAGATTCGATTGGATTCGTGAGATTTACGAGATTTACGGTTTTATATTGATTTGAAGCTTTGAATACGTAATACAACATCTTCAAAGTATACATTTTGGTTAATTAATTAATTGAAAGATGATATTATTTTTTTTGTATTTCTGACAAGATTGTCTATGAAAAAAATGAGTTAATTATTTTGCATTTCGGAAATATATTAGCATCGAAAATTCATTGAAAGAATCCATCATAAAATCCATCTTTTGAATCCTATGAATCTATGTAAATCGATTCACGTGTGTTTACCCCCTAGGAGAAATTGCTTCTTAAAAAAAGACGAGTCTCGAACGAAATGAATTTTGACAACACCTACGTTTATGCATATTTAAAACTGTTAATTCATGTCATTCAAATAATTGATTTGCAGTTGCAATATTATTTAAAATGTGATAAGAAAATATTCAGCTTCATTACAAATGAATTTTGATATTTTTTTATGAATTCTGCTCAGAATTACATTAGCAACAACTTTGGGGAAATGAATTCTTTCTTTTTCAAAAGCCAAGAATATGTATTTACAAATAAAAGAAGTCGATTGCCCATTGTCATACGACTTACAGTATCCACTCGCAAAAGACGAGATAAATTAAATTCATTTACAGCCATTGCATAGAAATGCTTCATTTTAGTTTCGCATTCTTTGATAGCCAATCAGCTGCTTCTATGCTTCGTTCAAATGAATGAGCCATTTCTATGAGTTTACATTTTTAAGTGGGAATAATAATACAAAATAAAGAAGTATTAAAAATTATGTTCCGTTTTTGCCTTTTGTTTAACTCACCATCCTTTGCAAACACTTAGTTCTGATGTGTAAGGAACTTTTAATCCAAATCCTTTTAATGGTAAAAGTTTATGTCGGTAGAAATGAACGCAGAACAGATACTCCTTTTCAACAGTAGCCAAAAACATTTCAATATTTTCGTGGGAACGAGACTCAATTGAAATTGATAATTTCAGAAAATGGTGATTCGAGCCACATATTTTCATGCACGCCTTGGATATTGGAGTATTTGCATCGTGTACCAAATGTACATGCCGAAGACAAGTACATCAACAATCGATTGATGTACTACGGCATAAATCGTGTGGCATTACATCGTAATCGATCTCTATCATGTATGCAATGGATTACAAATACACTGGTGTGGAAATAAAAAAAAAAAAAAACAGCAAATCGTTTCATTTTGCCGTTTCCGTTGGTATAGTCAATGTTTTTACGACGGTTGTTACATGTACCCATGCTCTGTTGTATATTGTTCAGTAAAATTTAAATTGCAAGTATTTATCTGTATCACTAATCTTAAGTTAGTCTTCAGTTTGAAAAAATGATTTACATTTTCTTGAATATTTTCAAATTTGATTTAGCAAATTTTTTTTTCTAGTCTTACCTACATGGATAACTCGGGTCTTTGAGCTGCTAGTGTACCATTCATTAATGGTAGTAAAATTATGTGCTTTAAATAGCAATCACATATTGCAGAATAGCAAAAAGTCATGTCAATTAGAATTGATTTCTCCCACCGGTAATGAGTGGCGCTTTTCAAATTGCTTAAGACATATTTTTCATGGGATCATACGTATATGTGTGTCTAGGGGCATATCCAAGGCAAATAACTCAAATCGACTGAAGCTGCGGGAAATTTAATAGCGGATTTATCTTCTGTAAAACGTGATTCAAACTTATGTAAAATGAGTTAATAAATATTTTGTATTGTTTTATAATGTTATGATCAAATGTTATGTTTTCGACATTGTACATTTATTACATAACATAGACTGCTACTAAATTCTACTGTAGCTATTTATTTTGTGTTTTCCAATATTGATGAAAAATATTCTAACCCACAAAAATAGTAGCGAACTTATAAAAATAATATCAGCATTATATCATAGTGGGAAATATTGTGGCAAAATAATAGATGGAGTGAATTGCCCCTTGGCGTGTGTGCTCCGTTTTATTGAACAACAATGGATAATAAAAGGAAAAACCAACGGAAATGCAATGAATATGGCACAAAAAATTGTACATTGCAAACTGTATGAAATTTCATAGTATAAACGCAATTCGGTGTTCTTAATTTCCTGTAATACGAAAAGCACCCGTGAAAACATTTTGCGGTTAATTTTTTCCATGTTGCCGTATGTATGATAACGATGATCAGAGGCATACACAAGTTTTCATTAAAGTAATAATGGTTCAAAACTTCTGAAAAAATTGGCAGTTCTTACAACAAATTATCAAAAATCGAAAAGGAACTGGGCTCCAAATTTTATTTCATATCACCATATATTTGTGTATAAATAGAATTGTTTTATGTGAAATTAGCGGAATTTTTCAAAGATATCAAAATTAGATTTTGGCGGCTTCTAATTTAATATGTGAGATATTAAATATTCAACAAAATTCGAAATGCAGTGTTATTGCGTCACAATTTTTAATTCAATTTTTATGAAACGAATCAATGAATTTATTGAGTGTCTTTAGAACAGAATAATTTAACAATCAGTCAAATATTGGATGTAAAAACTTGAATAAAGTCAGTTCGAAGGAGCGATCCACTACTCTCAGAATTAAATTCTGGTACAAAAATCACTTCAGCCTCAATCGATATAATCGAAAATAATGTTGTCTTTTGTTACTTTTGTTTCCTGTATTAGTATTGGGTGTATCCAAAAGAAATGTCGATTTAAATAACAGATGGCGTAACTAGCGTTGTGTGCATCGGAGCACACCGCGGCCATTTTCTTTTTTTTTTGTCTGTCATTACGCTATAAATTTCAGTATATGTCATTTTGCTGAAGTGTAAACAACAAAGATTTTTTTTGCTTCAAATATGTCGAAATTCGTGCCTGAAAAAGTGGTTTTGCGGGGAACTTTAATAACCTTCTTTCATTTGAAGAAAACCGCTGCTGAAAGTTATCGTTTGTTAGTAGAAGCTTACGGTGAACATGCTTCAACTCAAAAAACTTGTGAACGATGGTTTGCGAGATTCAAAATTGGTGATTTTGACTTGGATACTGGCCAACCAGTACCTTCGCAGTCAAAACGAGAAATTCATTGCCAGAAGGTTATGCTGTGCATTTGGTGGATCAGGAAGGTGTCGTGTATTATGAGCTGCTAAAACCTGGCCAAACGGTTGATGGTAAGTGCTACGAACAACAATTGATCAAAATGGAGCAAGCATTGAAGGTGAAACATCCACGAATAGCGACTAAACAAGACAAAGTTTTTTTTCACGATGATAATGCCAAGCCACATCTTGCAAAGATCGTTAAAAAAAAGAAAGAACACTTCGGTTGGGATCAGCTTGATCAACCCGCGTACTCTCCAGACTTTGCCCCTTCGGACTACTATTTGTTTCGATCGATGCCTGGCCGATGTACGCTTTAAAAACTTTGAAGAAATACAAAAATGGGTCGCTGACTGGATAGCTTCAAAAGATAAGGAATTCTTTCGACGCGGAATCCACAAACTTCCTGAAAGATGGCGTGAAGTCATAGCTAACGATGGAGAATACATTGGTTGAAGTGCTCATTCATTTAGTTATGAAATAAAATTTTCTTTTCACCGAAAAAATCGACATTTTCTTTGCATACACCCAATACTTCAATTCGAATCTGTAGCAAACATTAAGAGCGTTCCTGTGCATTACGCATTTTAATACTAATAGGAGAAACAAATAGAGGAAACATTATTTTCGGTATGTGGTAGTATTGTATTTACAGATCAAAATGAATTGACATTTGAAACGGTTTTCAAGTAGCATCAACTTTATTGAGTCATTTTTTTACCATATATTGATTTCTAAACAGTTCTATATGGGAAAAGTATTTTCTAGAGGAGAATAATTCAATTTCAAGAGTAAATTTTAATTTTTTTAGCACAATCAATTTGAAGTTGAATTGTTTTGGCCACTTTTATAAATTAGGTTAGTTGATAGGGACCCAATGAAGTAGGTTCAATCATAAAAACATTTAAAACATCAATGGAAAAAAAATTGCAGTCAAAAGTGTGACATCGAAAATTCCATATAAAAGTGAAAAATCTTAATCGAATATGTATGTCTGAATATTGAGCAAGAGTTTGAATTCGGATAATTTTAGTCCGTCGTTAAAATAGTGAAAATTTTCATAAATCGAAAAATTTTGTTAAAATAAAGTTGCAAATACCCTTAATTCACTTCCAAATAATCGTGAATATTTTGTTGATATTATGAATGAATGATTTCCATGATTTAGAGAGAAAGAGAGAGAGAGAGAGAGAGAGGGGGGGGGGGGAGAGAGAGGAGAAGAAAGGAGGCACGCAAGTAACTACTATTTCGCGTAAAATTATGCGAAATAAAATTGACCGTTCAGATATTTCACTTTAGATTAATCGATTGGCATGTAGATGGATTGAAAAGTGCACGTAAGCTTGTGTGAAACTAAAACTGATCGCTTTTTATCGTGCAAAATTTCATGCAAATACAGGAGTAATACGAGCTATGTGACCAACTAACATACTTTATTTGTTGCGTTGTAAGATTTTCGTTTCCAAAATATGATTTTTCAATTTGTTATTAAAGTGAAGTGAAGTCAAGTAAACGTATTTGAAATATGAATTATGCAGGTTGATTCTTTGTTTTGTAATATTAGTCTTCAGTTGCACATATTTTCGCAAAATAAACAACACTTCATGTTGGAAATAATACTCTGCTTGCACTTTTATATTCACATTTTATTTCCATTCTGAAAAATTGGGAAATAATCAAGCAAATAAAAATTGCGAAAAATCGAATCGGATAATTATTCAATTATTTAGCTAAATATTTTAGAATTTAAAATTAATGATTCTTATTGATTTTTCACAGAATTATCTTGACAAATATTTATGAAGATGGATGTTTGTATTCATTCAGATGTGAAAATGTACACGAATTTCTTATCTATTGAACATTAAAGGCAACTTTTTTTTTTGTAGAGAAATACACACCTAAGGTCATATAAAAATTTCACTATTTTCATTCCAGATTTATTATTTATTTTATGCAAGTTAACATTTATGTAAAAACAAGATGCAAATTGAAAATGCATTAGAAAGAACACGTATAATTAAAATAAAATTCTTCGCTCATTTATTTTTTTTTTATATCATCATTTATTTTCCTAACTCCGTCCAATTCCTGTCTAACGAAAAATATGGGGTTGATCGAAAAAAAGGAGAGTATGATATGGAATTACATTACAAGAATAACAACAATTACGATTATAGAAAAAAAGACAAGATGGAATACGAAAGAAAGGTAGCTTCTTAGAAAACAAAAAACGAATAATAGCATCGAATTCATACACGCATGCCAAACTGTGTATATACAGACAACACACCGCAACAAATACGCATATACATATATGACTGTAGATGCTGGGTTCTGTAGATGCTGGGTGCTATTGCTGCCAGCTCAAGATGAAACACACAAACACTCGGCGTCACATTCACTTGAGATTTCAATCAAATATTAGATAACGCTCTTCTTAGACACAATGAATTTTTCTTCGTGTATAGTAAAAAAAATTATTTCTACTTCTTGTTTATAATATGATATAATATAAAATATCAAATTATTGTTTTATCTTTAGTTTGATCTTGAATTTGAATTCAAGTTAACCAATTCGAGTCGAAGATTGCTTCTAACGAACAGTATAAAAGTAAAAAAATAAAAAAATAAAAAATACAAAGTTGTTTTCAATTGTATTCACTTACGTCGATATGCATTTATATATTGAATAAATTGCTTGCTTGATTTTGATTTTTATTTTTAGTTTTATTATATTAGTGTTTTTCTTCACTCTGATATATTTTGTTTCACTGCTTTATTCCTTTCGACGATTATTTGACATAAATCTTTCAATTATTTAGCATTTTCTATGCGTGGTACCAACATGTGTAACTAAATCTCATCACAAAAATAACAACAATTAAGAAAAAAAAATCAAATAAACCATAGTTAATGCACAATAACTACACTTTTTTTTCAGCACAGTTCGTTTTTTTCACATTATTTGTGGGAATTTCAAACAAATGACTTAAAACCCAATATATTTGCATGGAATTGCTCTTGTTTGCCATTCATAGGTATTACCTATTAGGTAATAATTTAAGTAAAATCGTCGATGAACAGAGCTAGAAAATATGAAATTATGCCACATATTTGAGGTGCGTTTTTTCACTAGTTTGGTTTTTAGGATTGTGGTGAACATGTATTGAATCCGATTTCCTTTTACCAATCATCTAAGAAAGAAAGAAATAAGATTAAACGATTTATTCTGGATTCAGCCAAGCTGAAAAATATCTAATAAATTACACTAACCACATGAAATTTGAAAAATGGCACTTGAAATTCAGTGGCAATTCATAAGAATTTCACAAAAAAAGGACTTAAAAACGATACTTAGTATATCTTCTTTTTTGCGTTCGCGTCGCACACAAAAACAATGACGATGTACTCTAAAACGATGTTGTACACAGAAAATCTCAATAACGACTACTGTTTGTTGAACTGGATGGTGAATAAGCTTAACTCAAATACAAGGAACGATTTGAATGGATTGCATGCTGCCAAAATATTCCGTAGCTGTGTGCGTGTCAGCGTGTTAGTACGACCAAGGTACCATTACCAGCCTTCAGTAGCAACAGCAGCCGTAGATTTCGTTAAGGTAAGAATTTGTGTGTGTGTGTGTGTGTGTGTGTGTGTGTGTGAATTGGAAAAAAAAAGAACAAAAAATTTGAATGGTCTATTTGGAACTGTATGAGCTTATTGTCATGTACATGAGATGCACAAGGAAAAATGACTGTGCTTTCATGGTGCTCAGCTTCGCGATACAAAATCACGCTTGCCCTGTTTCTGTATTTGGGAAATAACACACACACACAAACAAATACATACATACACATTTTGACTTTTGCACACACATTTAAAATATTTGTACTGAATGAATTTTTAGCGCAACGTAACTCCAGACATCATTGCATTAAAATTACTGTCAAAGTTGATTGCTGAAGCATAATATCAAAGCTGCGTTAGTAAGAAGCTTTTACTTGGTGTCGTAAAGATTTTTTCCTTTTTTTCATTTTCGTTCATCGTTCATTTTCCATTTTGCCTGAAGGGACTCATTTGCACATTCAAAACACAACATAAGTAGAGGAGAGCATTAAAGAAAACCGTCAAACTAAACCGAACGACGGTACTCACAATTGGAAAATGTGCTTATACCCGAGTGGTTCTTTGTATTTACTGATAGTATCAGTCTGAAACGAATATAGACTATAATACCGAATAAATTGCGAAGCAAAAATTAGTCGAAACGATGCTAGGCAAAAAAATATCCGATGTTTGTGTGCGATTTAATTTTCAATTCGTATTAAAAATTGTTTGTGTCCTTTTTCTTCGTATATTTTTATTTTGTTCCATGCTTTCTGAATTTAAAAAGCTTGCCATCAACATTAAGAAGAAAATTCATGGACTAGATTTCGTTGCAAAATGTTAAAATAGAATAGCTATTGAGACAAATTATGAAAAACATATAATGACAAGACATCCGCATCGCGTCGGAAGCAACCAAAGTAATTGTCTAAAATAAATTTAAGTATGTTTTGTAACAAAGTATGAAGTGCTCTACACGAAAATTTATTAGATACAGTGATTTTGATTTTGCTATGATCATTTTTAATTCTAAACAAAGTCTTCCAATTAATGGTTATTTTATAACAATCCAAGAGAGCTGTCAATATTTAATGATATAATCAGATTTTAAAAAATGAAAAATTTCAAACATGTACTGCTAGTAGATAATATGGTGAACAGATTGAATTTCCCAATTCACAATGAACTCCATGATCAAAGTTGTATTTTCAATTATAAAACGTTTAATATTTTTCCAATGTGTGTGAAAAAAAGCAATTCAATAACTCTACTTTTGAAAATAAATTTGCATGTAGAGCTAAAATCGCCATCTATAATCGATCATATAAATCGAATTTTGTATGGAGATGCCGCAATATGTTAAAATAGTCACCCACATTTTTGGAAAAAACATGAAAAATTGAATTTTTTTTTTCGTTATTTCTTCATAAAATTAATAAATAATCATTTTAGAAGAAAAATTGGCAAAATATTTAATTTAGATCGATTTTTCCAAGTTTTTTCGATTTTTGGCATGTTTGAAGTGCGAAATGAGGTTAAAGTCACTCGACGTTTTATGCACGAAAAATCATTCTATTGACACTTCGGTCATTGGTTTTTGTTCGAATGTACCGTTATGCACCTTTGCGAGTCTATTTGTGCAATTTCACAATGATATGGCCCAGTTGTCATTCCAAATTCAAACAACAATGGGTAAGGGCAAGCCATTGACAGAGGCCGAAATAGTTGTCAAACCGAGAGATAGCAAAGGAAATCGGCCGTTCTAAAGTTGTGTTGAATAATTTCATCAAAAATCGCGAGAATTATGGAAAAAATTACGTGTCCGGCCGGCTATTGACGATCACAAGTGCTGAAAAACGCCGATAATTTCGAAGTGCTGGCAACAGTTTCAAGTTCGCTCGTCAATTATCAAGTGAAAATGATTTGCCAGTTGGTGTTCGACGTATTCAACAAATTTTAAGTGGTTCAAAACACTTAAAATACAAGAAAATGAAGCGCAAACCAATGTTGTCCAAAGTCAATATTGAGGGCCTCAAGAAATTCGCATCGGACCACCTACGCTGGGAAGCTCAATGGAAAAAAATAATTTTTTCTGACGAAAAAAAGTTCAATTTAGACGGTACAGATGGATTTGCGTATTATTGGCATGATTTGCGCACCGAAGAAAAGATTTTCAGTTCACGTCAATCTGGCGGTGGATCGGTCATGGTTTGGGGCGCCATTGGCTACCTCAAAAATATTCCATTGTCGTTCATATCAACCAGAATGAATGCGGTACAGTACCAGCAGATGATTCGTCCCTATTTCCCATCATATGGCTATGAGTGTGCTGGTGTGGGCTGGCAAATTCAGCAAGACAATGCACCAATTCATTTGGCCAAGTCAACTCTAACTTTTTTCCAGGAACACGGAATATTCCTTTTCAACAATTGGCCGGCAAAATCTCCAGATATGAACATAATAGAGAATGTATAGGGCATTTTGGATCGTCAAGTATACAAAAATGGCCGGTAATACAACAACGAATTGACTGAAGTCATCGTAGCCACTTGGCAAAACATCCCCCAGGCCAGAATCAAATCGCTATATGACAGTTTACCTCGCCGTATTCTCGCATTATATGATGCCAAAGGTAAACACATAAAATATTAATTAATTTGTTTTTCTCAAAATGTGATTTTAACGTTAACAACTTCAAGCGACTTTAACCTTCTTTCGCATTTACAACAAGCAAAAAATCAAAAAAACTTGAAAAAATCAAATAAATCAAAATATTTCACCAAATTTTTATCTAAAAAATATTTTTAAATATTTACAAATAAAATTTATGAAGAAATAACGAAAAAAAAAATTTCAATTTTTCATGTTTTTTCCAAAAATGTGGGTAACTTTAACCTTATTAAAGGTGTCAAAGAGGACGGACATTTTCTGAAATTTCGTGTTCGTCCGTCCGACTTTGAAGTAGGACAAAAGGACGGACACAAATTTTTCCGACTTTAAAATAGGACAAAAGGACGGACACAAATTTGTCCTACATTGAAGTGGGACAAAAGGACGAACACAAATTTTTCCGACTTTGAAGTAGGACAAAAGGACGGACAAAAATTTTTCCGACTTAGAAGTGGGACAAAAGGACGGACACAAATATTCCGACTTTGAAGTGGGACAAAAGGACGGACACAAATTGACGGACGGACGGACATATTCATTATCCGGACAATTTAAGGACGGACGGACACTTATTTTGTCCTAAATTGAACACATTTTTGAGATCAAAATGAAATATCACAAAAAGTGTTTTAATGACCGCAATTACTTAGAAAATGAAATAAATTCAATGTATGATTTTTATTGTTACAACATACGGCAGCCAGTACAAATTTTAAGAAGTGCTAAGTTTTGTGGTTTGGTTGAGTTATGTTCACAACGAAGGTGTCAATCGCACAATTTTCGCAAAGAAATTTTTTTTTTTTGTATTTTGGACTGATAATTTTTTTCAACAAAAAATATGTTCGACGGAACAAAATGTTCAAACATTTTGTGCGATAGATTTTTTTTGTACAAAATTGTGCGAAACGTGCAGAAAAAAATTTTTAGGCGAAAATTAGGTTTATATTGAGTATTTAACATTTGAGAATTGGAAAAAGATGTTTTTGTTTGAATTCAAATATAGTTTGGAAAAAAAAAGTTGAATTTCTTTGAAATTATGTACATTTTTATTTTATTTTTTTTTTTTTCAAACAAACGATTGTGCAGAATGAAATATCAATAGAAATAAATCTATGGATTGGTTTACACCATCACTGTGTAAAATCAATCAACAGTAATTAAATTTCTAAGAATTTCGTAAACGCTCCCAATGTGATTTGATACAATCATATCCACGAGTCAAATGAATTGATATTGAGAGTCATAACGACAGGCAATTCAAGTGTGGAAAATATTAAAATTTGAAAATGTATATACCTATATTTATTTATTTATTTTTATTTATTTGTTACGAAACCTAAATTTATATCAGTACGTGTTCACTAGCAAGCTAGTACGTGCTCACTAACAATGCTTAAAAATGTGTTCAATTTAGGACAAAATAAGTGTCCGTCCGTCCTTAAATTGTCCGGATAATGAATATGTCCGTCCGTCCGTCAATTTGAGTCCGTCCTTTTGTCCCACTTCAAAGTCGGAAAATTTTTGTCCGTCCTTTTATCCCACTTCAGAAGTCGGACAGATGGACGAACAAAATTGTCCTCTTTGACACCTTTAAACCTTATTTCGTGCACTCTTTATACACAAAAACAAATACAGAAGTTATGATACTCTGTACGTTAGTGTATTGGGCACGTTTACCACTCAAAGTAAATCGTTTACACTAATATTGGTATAAACGCAACTTGTATATTTGCAATCGCCAATACTTTTATACGTGTTCGTAAGTCGATTGAAATTGTTATTGACCGACGTTCGTTGCCGCTCTTCACTCAGTTCGATTTCAGTCGACTTACACACACGTATAAAAGGATTGGCGATTGCAAATATACAAGTTGCGTTTACACCAATATTGGTGTATTAAACGATTTACTTTGAGGAGTAAACGTGCCCAATACACTAACATATAGAGTATTATAACTCCTGTATTTGTTTGTGTGTACATGTACCTTTTCACGTACCTAGATGGCGTTTAATTTGGTTGATTATTCATTTATCACACAGCCATAAACATAAACTATATGTTAATTCACCGCATTGGAATAACAAAACAACACATAAAAATCGTAAGGCTTCAAGGGGCGGAGCAGTAGTAGAGTAATGATTTTACTACTGAATAATTCAAGATAATACCGAAGTAATAACAAAGTAATACCAATAATAACGATTATACCGATGCTTCATGTATTCTACTATTAATATGGGTGATTGAAGTATATTATTAGTTGGTATTACTGTGGTATTATTTTGAATATTGCAGTAGTAAAATTATTACTTTAATACGGCTCTGACCCTTGGTATAATTCGTCTATGATACGCGAAAACGGGGAAATGATGTCTAACATTTTGTACTCTCTTTTTTGTGAAGAGCCGTTAATTTGAAAATTTTTTCAAAAATATCAGAGTGTAATTTAAATTTTTTATTTTTATTATTTGCAATTATTATAAAATGCAATATTATGGTTTAGTTTCTATCCAAATAAATCTTTATTTTACTATCCAAACCCTCTGGACCCTCTCATAATCTATGAATCAAAATATTCAAAATGATCCATGTTTGATTTCATTTAAATCTGCACACTTGTTTTTATTGTGTTCCTGTCTTGAATAATTTTGTAAAATTAAGTTGAGTTCGAAAATATATAGTGCGCGAACTAATTTTGACCGAGTTCACATTTTTAGAAAAAAATCAAGTAAATTGAAAGATTCATTTCTGATTTTTGGACCCTTTTATTATCAACTCTTAACAAATACATCAATGCAATTTCACAATAGTTGTGACGCAGTTGTCAACCAAACTTCAATCGAATAACAACGGGACACGGCAAACGATTAACCGAAGCGGAAAAAGCCAACATTTTCACATTAAAATATTATACAAGATCATATAAGCTATTTTTAACACCGGCCAATATTGAGGGTTGGAAGAAATTCGCATTGGACCATATCCACTGGGCTCAAGAATGGCGTAAATTAATTTTTTCGTATAAAAAAAGTTCAATTTGGATAGCCCAGATGGATTTGCTTGTTTTTGGGATGATTTACGCACCGAAGAAAAGATTTTTATTAAGCGCCAATCTGGCGGTGGTTCTGTGATGGTGTGGGCCGCCATTGGATACTTGAAAAAGATGCCGCTGTCATTTGTATCCAACAGAATGAATGCAATACAATACCAGGAGATTGTTGGCCCTCATTTTCCAGCATTTGGTTACGAATGCGCCAGTTTAGGCCAATTCATGTGGCATGGTCAACTTTGGCCGATTTTAAACAGCGTGGAATCAACCTTTTCGACAAATGGCCGTCCCAATCACCAGATATGAATATCATTGAGAATGTCAGGTCGATTTTAGCTCGAGAAGTATACAAGGAAGGTCGACAGTTCAACACAAAACAAGAATTGACGGCGGCCATAGAGGCGGCTTAGCAAAACATTTCACAGGCCAAAATTGAATCACTGTATGAATGTCTCCTTTATAAAAACTGTGAGTTCGGCTAAAATTAGCAAAGCGATGCAACCGAACTGTCAAACTGCAAAGTATCAATTACGCGTCTGTCATTTCACTACGATACCTGCCATAAGTACATACATTCCGTAATTTCATTAAACATTTTTTACCTTCTTTAAAAATATATGGAGTACATTAATAGCTAAAAACTTATTCGAACATAATTTCGGTTTTAGCTTCTTGAAAATAAAAGGATGGAAATAAATGTATTTTCTTTTAAATATTCACTAACACGTTTCAAGTTGTTTATTGACAAAGTGAGGTTAGGTGTCTTCTGATTTCATTTGTATTTCACATCATTTTCTGTAGTTTTTAATTTTAATAGCGATGGCATTATCCAATATTCAATTTATTTTTCCAATTTGAAAACAATTGATCAGAAATTGTTAAAAACTTGGCTCCTGAAACACAATAAGATTTAAATTTTTCTGAAGGCCTAAGAACAACAACAAAGATGTATTTTAATATCTGTTTATGTTGCTTGTGTAAAACAAATTATTATATCACAAAGATAATTATGTCATATGAATACATTGAAATAATAGGTATTATTAATTTTAATTAAAATTTCCAACACAAAAGTAAGTCAAGTATGAAATTCAAAAAATCATTTGAAGCATAACTTGAATACGCGTAGTTGATTCGCACTTAAGACTGTCAGACGTGTATTTAATATATACTTGTTTCTGACAGACGCGTAGTTATTTTGGGTTGCATCGCTTTGAAAATTGGTTCGCACTTTTTGGGTGCAAAAAATCGAAAAAGCAAATAATTTCAACAAAAACAACAACAACAATCATTTAAAGACCATTATTGCCCTTCATCGTCTGGTATGGTCTGTTTTGTAATGGCAGCACCTTAACAATTCTTCTCCAGCAAACCCTATCGAGAGCCAGGTCTTGAGTTTCCCCATTCCAATCATACCTCCTTTCGTTCAAATCGTTCTTAACCGAATCCAGATATCGCCTCCGCGGTCTACCTCTACCTCTCGGTGCATTCACTTCCGTATTCAAAATTAACTTTGGTAAACGATACTCATTCATACGTTGTACATTACCAAACCATCTTAATCTCGACTTTCTTGCTACCTCATCAACCGAATCCACGTTCAAATTCTCACGCACTTTCTCATTTCTAATTCTATTCTCCCATTGGTTCCTACGCGACACTCCCGAAAGCATACGCAAAACTTTCATATCAGCCACTTCCAAGCCATGAATTAAATTGTTTGAGTCGACCCAGCTCTCGCTACCATACGTGATAGTTGGTCTGAAGATTGACCCATGAATCATCAACTTCGTTTCTTTACTCAACTCTTGCTCATTAAAAACATGAGACCTAAGCTGTGCAACAACTTTATTACCATTCACTCTGCGATGTTCAAATTCCTTATCCAGCTTGCCGTCTTCAAAGAAAATGCAGCCTAAATACTTGAAATGAGACACCTGCTCAAGTACACTCCTGTTCTGAGCCGCCAAACAATACTAGGTCATCTGCATATGCAAGGGCAGAGATAATATTTCCCCCCAAAACTACGACACTCCTCAGATTAGCTGACTTAATCAATTTATCCATATAAATTATAAATAAAAGCGGTGAAGTTGTACAGCCCTGTCGGAGACCATTTCGCACTTCAAACCATTCACTCAATTCACCATCCACTCTCACAGCGGCTTCACAGCATTTATACAAACTCTTAATTGCCCCCAGAAGAAAATCATTCACTAAAAACTGACCACAAATTGGCTCTCGGTATACAATCATACGCTTTTTGTAAATCGACAAAACATACATACATATCCTTGTTTCTTTCATGGAACTTCTCTATTAATTGTCTCATGCAAAAAATTTGATCTTGACATCCGCGCATCGGTCTGAAGCCTGATCGGTTTTCATCCAAGAGCGATTCGACAATAGCTTTGGTACGTTTTTCTAAAATTGCAATGTAAACTTTTCCAAATAATTTCGATCAAAAATTTTCGTGATGTATTTGTTAAGAATTGATTATTTAAGTTACTAAAAATCCGAAATAAATCTTTCAATTTACTTGATTTTTTTCAAAAAATGTGAGCTCGGCTAAAATTAGTTCGCGCACTGTACGTCACGTGCACATTTATTCAAAAATACGTAAATGTTCACCATATTCACGAAATATGCCCATTTTACGCTATACACGGAACAAATGCGTGCGTTAATGTCCAAAATATACGTAATATTTAAGTAATTTTTACGCAATATTAGCGATTTATACAAATATACAAAAATACGCAACTGGTTTTGCTTTTTTAAAGTAAATAGAAATGAAGAAACCCAATGAGTTACTGTATAAGAACATCAACTCATTGATACATTAGATTGCCATTGATTATCATTCATATTATATGTATTTATACTTGCCTTGCTTGTAAGCTGTTGAGAGTGAAGAGTAAATAGAAATGAAGAAACCCAATTAGTTACTGTATATGAACATCAATTCGTTGATTCATTTAATGAATGAAATTATAATTTTTAAATATATTTAGCCAACTTAACGGATGGATAGCGTATCGATGTGTGTTCGGCGTCCAAACGTTGGCAGATAATGGTATGCTTTTGAGGGTGTATAATGTCACGCGTGATAGCCAAGGATTTGTCTCATTATTCGACATATCGAATAATGTATAATCATTCGAGCAAAAGATGATTGGCAATCCACGAAATATTTTGATAAGAATATCATCACGAACAAACAAGGGAGTACTACCTGAACGATTTGGTTACGAGAACAAATTTGATTCAATTAACTCTATCAGCTTAAAGAGAATGAAACATGGGAAATTTGCAAGCTACCAAAGGGACGAAAAGCAATTGGCTGTATATCAATTCGACGTTAAAACTGCATTCCTCAATGGAGTAATAAAAGAAACCATATTTATGAAACAACCACCAGCTTGTTAAAACGAAGCTTATATGGTTTAAAACAAGCACCAAAGAGCTGGAATGATGCAATAAACGATACACTAGAAGTATTTGGGTTCAAACGATTTAATTCAGACAAATGTCTATATTATAATCAATGTAAAAATGGAAATTGGCATTTATTGCTAATACATGTGGATGACATATTAGTAACAGCAACAACTGATGAAATTGTGAAACAAGTAGAACGAGATATTTCATCTACATTCTAAATAAGATGTCTCGGTGAAGTTAGCAATTATTTAGGAATTCAAGTCAAAAGAGGAAATAGACCATCATCTACACCATCAATCAAGAAAAATTTATAAAGAAATTAATTCAAGAATATGGATTGGATGAAGCAAAAATATCTAAAATTCCACTTGATTCCGGGTATGACAAAAATGAACCAAATCAAACATTATTAACATCAAATGAAAAATATCAACAATTAATTGGTTTATTATTGTTCACTGCACTCAACACACGACCTGATATAGAAGCAAGTGTAATAATACTAGCTTAAAAAGTCAAGCAACCAAATGAATACGATTGGAATGAGCTAAAAAGAATTTTACGATATCTGAAAGGAACATCATCATTCAAACTAGATATGTCAAGCAATAAACAAGATGGTTTCATTGGTTATGCAGATGCAAGCTGGGGTCAAGCGTAAAAACTATCGCCATCTTGTCATCGAGAATTCACTATGAAATGTTTTCTTACGAATATAACACTTAAATATTTTTTTGTTTTTATTTTTTTTTTTTTTTTTTGCAATATTTATTCAAACGTAATTGTTTCCTCATTTATTTTATTTTATTTTTTTTTTTTTTTTTCAAACTAATTATATAACAAAACAGAAGATGTGAACAAACAATGTAAAGCAATACTGAAATGACTCTGTCAGTAGTATGAAGTTGATTGTTTTTTTGAGTTATGGTCATTTTCAATAGCTTCGATCAATAGATGGCGTTGGTAGTTCCGTTTTTCAATATTACTATATTAAATACATTGGGTTAATATAGCCTGGCTGGGGTCAAGATAAAAACAATGGCAAATCAGTCAGTGGTTATTTATTTAAATTAAATGGGGGTGTAATTAGTTGGAATAGTAGAAAACAAAATTGTGTTGCATTATCTTTTACAGAAGCTGAACTCATTGCTCTAACAGAATGTACAAAAGAAGCTATCTGAATAAAAAAATTACTAAGTGAAATCAATTTTACTCTAAAAGATAAAATTATAATTTATGAAGAGAATGAAAGCGTTAGTAAAATGATTTTGTCAGGAAATAATTCAAATACAACCAAACATATAAATGTAAGATATCATTTCATAAAAGATTATATTGATAAAAATGTTATTGGAATTGAATATTGTGAAACAGAAAATATGATTGCAGATATTTTAACTAAACCATTATTTAATATAAGATTCCGAGAATTATTGGGAATCAGTAATTGAAGAATAAAATACAATCAAATACAATCAAAAATAATATTGTAAAATAAAAAGTAACATTTAAAATTGTATTTGTAAATCTTACTGAGAGAGGGAATGAAGGAATATAATCACTATATCTTAGTAAAATATGTCATTCATTATAAAGTATATAAAAAGAAAAGAATAAAATAAAAATCATAATATACACTACTATAAAAACATCTATTTACTATTTACCAACTCTAACATAATTTTTAAGACACATTGGACAAACGCAAGCATTTTCATATAATGGCATAAGTGACACAAAATGACAAAGAGAGGGAAAAAGAGTGTGAGACAGAGGTCGATAGTTCATGGAAAATTATGACGTCATTGTATTTAGAGGAGGAAGTAAAAACGTTCAAACGATATAATTTCTGTGTGAGTTATTTTAAAAGGTTTTTGTTAGTGTATAATACATACATATATATAATCGTGTTATATACATATATTCAATTCACAAAAATTCACTGAAATTGCTTGCGTTGTACCTTAGATCCTTAGATTTCTATTAATTTTGGAGAAATGACATTTTTGCAAATATTATTATTTGGTGAATGTGACTTTATGATTATATCGTTAACAGATGTGTTGGATCAAAACTACATTTCGCTTCATTTTTCATTCTTATTCAACTGTCCTCAAATTGTCTTTTCAACAATTATGTGTTTTCAATCGATGGGTTATAAAAGTATGCTGTATTCGAGCAGCAGGTAATAATGCAAATTTATTGGAAATATATTGGGTGTAAACATTAGTCTTTAGCGATTTTTTTTGTGAAAAGAAACATTTAAACGATTAGATTCCGAGCAAATTATTATAATTATTATTTCAAAACTAAATAAATGACTAATCTAACCAATGTGTCATCGTTAGCTATGACTGCGCACCATCTTTTGGGAATTTTGTGGATTCCACATCCAAAGAATTACTTATCTTTTGAAGCTCGCCAATCAGCGACCCATTTTTGGGTCTATTTCTTCAAAGTTGTTGAAGCATACATACATTCTGAAAAGAACTGAGCCGATTGACAGTTGTTGGCAATCTTTACTATCACACAATATAGTCATGCTACTCACTCTATAATGCTACAAAATGACATTTGGTATATCTACTCAAGAGGTCTTGAATTTTTGTTACCTATAGTCAAAAATTCATTTTTTCCACATTTTCCGATCGGAAATTTCCCATTTGATATGCAGTTTTCATTTCATGGGCCTTAAATTCAAATATTTTGAAAATGTGCTAATTTTTCTCAAATATTGCAGTGTAGTGATAATTGGGAGTTATGCAGTGAATGGAGGATGAAGTGTGGTTTGAATGATTGAAAGTCAACATCGGATATATTTGATGAAACAAGGTGTTGTTGTTTTTTATTGATGTACAACCCAAACCTGGGTTGTAAGTTTCAATTTCTGTTTTACATTTTGAATTGTGGACATGGTTTGGTTAGCACAACTGTTCTCATTTTTCAGCATTTATTTTAAACGTCATTCGGCTCAGTTCTTTTCAGAATGTATGTACATAGGCCACGTCAATTTGCGCGATTTCTTATATCAGTTGCTGGTTCTTTTTGCGTTTGACATAGATTTTCATCCAGCAATGCCTCCAAATCTTTATCTTCAATTTTTTTCGTCTGACCGCTCTGTTCTTGGTTTCAGACACAAAATCACCACTTTTGAATTTGCACGTTTGATCAGCTGGAGCATGGTCCCCATAAACTTCCATAAGAATACGATGAGTCTCCGCCACACTTTCACCAAATATCAGAAGCATGCAATGTGCTTACTAATATCAAGAAAAAATCTTTATTCAATTATTATATTATTTAGATTAAAATACTGAATTAAAATTTAGTGTATTATATATGTAATTATATTTGAATAAACCAAAAACATTATATTTCATAGCCTTCTAGTTCATTTTGTTACAGTATTTGTGAAAAAATAACTATTAGTTCCAAACTGTTCACAAACGAATGAACAGCAGTGACCATTTTTTAAAATGAGAAAGTATCGGTTGTCCTCAGCGCATCATCCGTTCGGTATGCAGTATAGAATGGTTAAGACTTTGAAAAATTCTCAAAACTAAAGACTATGTCGATCGAAAAATAATATGACTGCAATTGATGCTGCTGCTGTTGCTGATGTTGTTGGTTGCTGCGTCGGCAAAACATCTCCATCACTTATTACTCAAAGCAGCGTTCTTGCGTATATTTCGTTTATTGTTCCTTTTCATTTTGCTCATTCTGAGATAATCAAATGATGTTCATGTTTCCAAGTCAGTTGCTACAAAGCAGTGAGTCTGCGCACATCGATTAATACACATTTCAAGGCTAATTTCTGTCGATTATTAGCTGTGTGAAAACCATAAAATCAAAGTGATTATAATTATTAAGGAGCAAAAGAGGAGTTTTGAAAAAGGTTTTTCGATATTATTTTATTTCGTCGCTTAATTTTTTGTTTCATGCAATTGATTAGTAATTATATCGAGCTACATCGGAAATATATATATATATATAGAAAGAGAGAGAGAGAGAGAGAGAGAGAGAGAGAGAGAGAGAGAGAGAGAGAGAGCAGTATAACCTTATATTTGTAATATGCATGCTAAAGCTATTATTTAATATTTTGCACTATAATGGAATTTTGTTGAAAGATCGAAACTTTAAAACTCATTTTATGCTGAATTTTGAATAAAATGCCAACGTTTATCAATTAATATAAAGATATGTTCAATTTATAAATGATGCAAAGTAACAAATTATGTGTTTCGCAAATATACATTTCCAGTGATATTAAATACATCAGAGGAACATTGGAATTTGTGCAAAAAAATGGTAGAAAATAATACAGTGGAAAATGTCACGTTCAGGCCACATAAATTTTACAGGCAAATAAGTTAGATTGAATGGAGTGAGAAACTTTAATGGGTTATAATACAATATTTGTTTTAGTTTATGTTTGAGTATTTTTCCTAATGTGAATAAGTTTAGTTTTGATTAATATGTAAATGGTAAATTACAAGAGGAAAAAAATACGTTGCAAGTTTCACTGATCCTGAAGTCATTGCTTCTAGTCAAACACGTATGAAATATGAACAAAAGCATCGATATTTATTCTTTGCTCACGTTTCCCTTGTACTTCTCATTCTTGGAATATTCATTCTAATGTTTTTTTTGCATTTATTTTTGAAGCGTGGACGGACGATGTGAAACCTCCTATTAACAAGTGAATTTGGACCAATCCATTCGTGTTTATATTTGATTCTGATTTTGTAAACAAAATGATGCAAACGATAAAATTCAAAGCATTTCGTTAAAATAAACGATGAAAACACAAAAGTTTTATGGTTTTCGGAATTCATGAGTACATACATCCAAGCGTTTCCTCAACACACTCGCTGCATAGCCAGACCTGACATAGGCACTTCTCAGGTGTGCGCATCTGTATCTTATTTTTTGATATTTCCCATACGTTTATATTGCCGGTGTTTGAATGTTTTCAAATTTTGTATGGTTTTTGAAAAATGTTGGAATAATATTTTCGAAAGGTAAAAAAAATTATCAAAATACAAAATATTTAAGGAAATGCAAGAAAGAAATATGCATTAATTGTACACCCGTGCACCAGTGCAATTGGGAGGTACTTATGTCAGCTCTGTGCATTGCGCTATATAGATCGATTTTTTGAAATATCACTAGTGAGAATATCGCATTAAATTTACTAAATTATATAAGTATAGATTTTGTTTTATTTACACACTTATGAAAACGAAAGCGATCTGAATCAACTGTGGGGAAGAAAGCGAAAGAGATTTCAAATGTAAAAAAACATAACCAGACAAGCAGTACTATAGCGAAAACCGTACTGCATTGTGTATACTCTATAATTTGTTGAATATACATTCTTTTTTATACATTCCATAGGCGTATTTCTTGTTAATACTTTTTTCGCTCTTTAGAGCTGAAGTGAATGAGTCGAACATGGAAAGAAATAAACATATCATATAAAGGCTTGTTGCAACAATAGTTTGGTCTTTTCCCGATCCATTCGTTAATTTATTTTTTCTCTATTTTATATAGATTAATAAATTTACAAGCAAACAAACCTTCTTATTCCGTTCAAATTTTTCAACTCCTTTTCTTATGCATTTTATATGATATTCAAGAACGCGGAACCAAGTCGAGTTTCGTGTATAATAAGTTTGATGTGTCTGTTTTTATTCCTACATATTTTCGTACGCCTAAACCAAGATGATTTTTTCTCCATAAGATTTATAAATTAAAACTAATAAATTCAATTTTCATCCATATCAAGTTCTTCCTTATTTTTTCCATAATCAAACTAAATGGACACATTGTAATGTCCCATAAAATTCAAATAAAAACGAAATAAAAATATATCAAACACGCATATCAATATATTGGCAGTTTTATTCAAATGTGTTATAAAATACTGCATTATAATAAGAAACTGAATGAGTTCGTTCCATAACAATAAATACTTGTGTTTTTGTTTCAGTGACAATTAGCCTACACAAACGCATATCAAAGGAAACACGGTACTGATGATTGATTCAAATAATCCAATTCTAAACGAAAGAAACATATAAAATGACAAGAAGAACATTCACGACGTATTGAAAGAAAAAAGAAAATTTACTTAGCCAATTTTAGATCAACAGAAATACTCAGAAAGCAAAAACGGGAAGAAAATCAACAACGAAAACAAAATTGAAAAGCAAAGAATATTTTGCAATATGTTGAAGTTTGTCGTATATTTTGTTTTAGTACTTTGTTTTCATTTAGTTTGTACAACAACAAATGGAACACAATCCATTGAATATATTTTATATCGACACTGTTCACATTTACATCATCACAATCCTCAAATAGCACCATATCACTCCAACCCAAACAGTAAGTGTTTATTCCCCGATATGCAAAACGATTTTTTCATATTTAATATGTATTTTCAACTGCATCATGAAGCTGCGCAAAATTCTCGAATGTTGCAGCAATTTGTTTAAAATTCAATTGAACTCAATTAACTAAAAAAACAAAACAAACAAAACAAAACTCAATATGTATCATTAAGTTAATGTTGAAATTATGCTCAATTTGTTTTCGATATTTAAAATTCTAACGTGTACCAACTACACCGATAATATTACACTGTCAACAGAATTAATAAAATTTGCAATAACCGTATCATTTACAAAAAAGCGCACATGAAAAGTCAACATCAAGATTTTTATTACGAAACGGACTCATGGAATTTACACCATACTACAGATGATAACAGTAATCGCTATCGAAGTCATAATAAAACGCAAATGAAACAAAAGTCCGGCGCAAATACAAAATTATATTCAATAAAATCAAAATTACCAACACAATCGATGACGAAATTGACGATGATACAAACAAATGGTCTTTCTTATGTGACAAATAATTATCCAGACGCATTTAATACGCATTTTTATCGCTGGCCCATTGCAACACAATACCCAACGTCAACCGACTACGACCCAAAATTGAAAACAGCCAATAATCCATTTGCATCGCAATTTAATCCAGGCATCGGATCAGTTCCAGTTTCGACTGCATTACCATCGGCAACAGCATTAGCTGTAACCACAACGACGATGCCAACATATAAATTATACCGAACATTTACTGAACAACGAATGCATACAAAGCATTACCACTCTGACCTCGGGTATGTTAAACAAAAAAAAAATGCGCATAAACATTTTTTTACTTTTAATTACTTTAAAAAAATATTTATTTTTAATAAAGTTTAGTGAATTTAGTTAGAAATACAAATGTTCTATTGTTTTTGGGCTTTTTGGCACATCTGTAATTTTTTGCTATTAACCATAGACCCGTTTCAGATTGACCCGTAGTATATTTTGCATGGGAAATCGATATTTTTCAATGAGTTTAAATAAAAATAATCAATTATTTCAAAAAATTTTGATTTTATTTGCATATTTTCGATATGAATTTGTGAGTAAAACATGTATTTATACGAATAATGTGAATTTTCATACTATTAAAAATGTCATATTATTCAAAATACAAGGTACCGGGTCAATTTGGCCCAGATAAACGGGTTTAAGGTTAAAAGATCTATTTGACTTGATTTATTCGATTTGTCAGAAATTTATATCACTTGTCAATTTTACAAAATTGTAATAACATTACATACTTTTTACGATTTACGAAATTTAGAGGCTTCAGTGCAACACTACCTAGTTTTTTATTTATAATTTTTTTATTTCTCATTACCGCTGCTAAATAGAGCAATAAATTCCTTTTCTGTGGTTGTTATTATCATTTTAACTATGTTAAATTCAAGCAAACAATTTTACTTCAAAGTGATATAACAAACAATTGGTATAGGCAATCATATTGTGTATTACTTGAGAACTGCTTTTCAAATTGGTTATTATATCAATTAATATAGGGCATTTAATGGAGAAATCAAATTTGCATATTCGATTTAATTTTCATATCTATATTCAAACGAATATCTTATAAATCAAACTACTTCGAAAATAAAATTGTGCACACGTTCAGGTTAAGTGTTTTGTGAGATAAAGAACGGAAGAAATATATGAAACCATAAACATGAAGTCAATATGCATCCAGATGCTTCGTTGAAATGGCAAACATAGATAAATCAATAAATGAACATGAAAATAAGTGGAAGTTTTTTCTACGTTGGCGACGCCAACTTAACATTGCTGAGTAGCATCGAGTAGTTTTTTAGCTACTTATTGACACTGGGTTCAAATGGATCTTTACCAATTGCCAATAGATCCTTGTATTGATCACTAAAATTAATTACATGTAATGAACAAAAATCATGTTGATTACTTTCCCAATACATAACTACTTTGAATATCGCATCTTTTTAACAAATTATTGGTATTCAATTGAATATGTATTGCCTTTAGCTGGATGAGATGATAGCGAAAGTACTACAGTTAAAAATTAAATACACACGTAATATAGTGCCACCACTAGAAGCGTTGAAATTTTAAATGAATACAACCTGTTTCTCTCCTGGTCACAAAAAAAAACTCGTAAGATTATTAAAATTTGAAAATGAAAATTTTATAGGAAATAACTTTGCATAATCAAATACATTTACCTGCGAGCGCTATTACAAGATTCATTTGTCTTAAGTGAATTGGGTCCAAATATCAAAAATACAGGATGATGAGATATATATTTCATTCTAATTGACCATTCCCCTATTTCACCCCCTTGCTTTATTATTGGAATGATTATTCACAAATTGAGATAAAACAATAATGCAAGACATATTTTTTCCTGCTATATAATATATATATATATATATATATATATTTGCATCCCGATGGAAAAATGAAAAAAAAAAATATAAAATAAAACATTTTTATTCTTTTAATTTATAAAATCTTTTATCTTATATTTTTTTCATTTTTTCATCGGGTTTCAAAGATATTGCGCTTAGAACGTCACACACTCCGTGAATTTCGCTATGTATATATACATATATATATTAGGGTGGATCAATTTTTTTGGTGACAAAGATAATATTTCTCCTATTAATTTTATCATATTTTCAAATAGATTTAAAATTCAGACTTTTTGTTAATTCAATTGTTCGACATGAATTTCAGTAGTAAAAATAGAAAATATCTTTTCTATTTCAACTCATTGTGGTGAATTCCTGAACGGACCCGATTGTTTTCATTAATGAGGTTTGACACTTAATTTCGTCTTAATGGCAACTGGTATTTCACCAAAACATTATTAACCAATATTCATTCAAGTTACACAAATCGAATTTGATACGAATACAACACAAACCCAATATCAACCAAATATAATTATATTGGTCTCGACTCTAATGTCGGCGAATTATATTAAAAAATACCACTGTTCCCAATATAGTTAGCAAGGTTCTTTTACTCTCAGAATGAACAAAGCATTTTTTTCCTTTTTACTTTTTTTTTTATTCAAAAAATTCCACAGAAATAAAAACATATAAAATTTAAATGAAATAAAGAAATCAGAAAATATAATACTTCAATTTCTAAATACGTATATAAAATTCTTCTTTTCAAAATTTTAATTGGTTGGAAATGATATTTATCTACAAATTGAACGCAACGCCATTACACTATGACATGTGTGACATGCTTTTTCATTTTCACGTTCGTCCTCGTTTGAGCGTTAGTGTAAACAATGAAGTTTTCAGCTAGTATCACCGGTATTTCTGGTGCGTAAAGTAATCTCTCAACGGTTTCTCGCATACACTGTTTAAACACACCAAGTTGGTATCTCCAACTGTGTTCCTTATACTAGATCATGTGCTAGTTTTTGCTGTTCTTGAAACGCCCCATAGCTATGTAGAATAGTCACTTTAGATTTCGATACACCCTAATATATATATATATATTATTATATATATAATAATATTATTATATTTTCGATACACCCTAATTACATGTTTTGGTTTTTTTTTTCATTTTTATCGCTTGATACAATGACACTTGCTAATTTAATTTACAAAACAAATAAATTGATTAGTTGATATTTTACATAGTCTCAGTCGATAACATGTATTATGTATATCATACAAAGGCATTGTATCGTATTCTTCATTAATGAAAAAATTACAATTGAAAGTCAAATGATTCTATTTTTAGAGTGCAATTCCATTGAAAAATGAGTAATGAATCACCTAATGAGTCGCTAAGATTTACGAAAACTCAAAAAAAGAAAGGATACATTCAAGTCAGACAGAGCTGGGCACTAACATTAAGAGATATCGCTATGATCATTGATTGATTAAATCAATTTACGAACGAATGATCGATCGTTTGTACTCGGCTCAGTTCATTTTTGTCGGAGAAAAAAGATGTAATACATATTTTTTTTGTATGATGAAAACCACATTATATTCGTTGATGTTGAATTTTATATTTTGTCGAGAATTGAAAATTGTGCAAAATAATCGTATTGGGCTACTACTCTGGGAATTGCGACGGCAATAAATGGAAGGAATGAAGAGAAAAGAGGTTTCGTACAAGAATTCAGTACAAAGACAATAGTATAACGACAGGAGTTTCATAATTGAAATTAATAAGGCCATTGTCATAAATGTAGTTTGTCTCTCACAATCGTCGTGCCAAGAAGAGTATGGCCAAGGGATTCCCAGTGCATCACATAATAAGCATTCATTTGTTATGCATACGAAGCGAAATACAATCCAAAATATAAAATACAAAGTACACATACGCTTAAAACTCGAAAACGCGTAATAAAAATGAAAGCATAAACATGTACGCATTTAAAGAGATGTAATTTAAACAATACATGCGAAATTTTCGAACCAAATAGGGAAGTTCAATGCCATATCCGCGAAGTAGTATAGATTTGTATATTGCAGGGTACCCGGTTTTTCAATAGGCGGGGTTTTTCAATATTTAAAACCAGTTACCCCTGTAACGTACAAATCTATCATTTCCCCTCTTTCTAAATGGTTTCTATTTCAATAGTCGGGGCTATTGAAAAAACCAGTTTTCTGAAACATACAAAAGTATTTTTCCCCTCTTTTAATGGAAAAATTATAAACAACAGGGTAACCTGTTTCTTTTTATTTCATGTGTTTTTGTAACATAATTAAACGTACTAAATAATATAATTTATTCCATTTGACATCTGACTAATGTTTTTGGTGTTGCTAATGTTGTTGTTAATGTTAATGTTAATGTTGGTGAAATACACTACTGATATATGATTTCTCCTGTTTGTAAAAAAATATCTGAAAATAGTTTTATTTCATTTTTTTCACATATTTTCTTTGAATTGATATAAATAATAAATGTTTTTAGCATTAAAATAGAGGGTTCTAAATACCATTAGTACTATATTATTATTCAATGTGATTTGTTCCTCTTTTTTCATTACGGAATCATTTTTATTCAGAGTTTAAAACTCCTTAGATATGATATAGCGTAACTACTTTGTACCAATTCTACATATATGATTTTTTCAAATCATATACATGCTGGAAAGAACTTTTTTGTAACAAAACTCGATGAAGATAACATTCAAAATCAATGATTTTTGTTAAGATATGAAATTGGAATAAAATCTAAATCAACTCCGGTTTTTCAATGGTCGTGGCTATTGAAAAACCAGTTCCCCTGACAACGTAGTTTTCCTTCTTTATTTGTCCGCTAAAAAGCCTTATCCAAATGAGCTTTGTGCCCTAAAAAAATTTAGGGGAAAATTATGTTATAGAAAAATGACAGAAAATAAAAAACAAAAAATGAACTTTTTTAAAAAGGATCTCGAGCAGTGGTTTTTAGCTTTCTGGATTTCGTGATTGCAATTCATATGAAATGGTGATCTGTTCAAAGATCAGTTGTATCAGTTACATATAATTGTACGCATGACCAAGCCGGTATGTTATGAGAGACAAGAATAGAAAGATCATTCCCTTCATTTCATACATTGATTTGGATGATAATCTTTTTTGCTAACCGACATTTCGTTAAAAACATTTACTCATAATACCAAAAAACACTGTTCAAATCATCAAATTCTCAAAAAGTACTGTGGGTACGACCCCAAAACTATATTGAGTTGTCCTGAACTCCAAATCAAATTACCTATATTTGTATACATCTTTTGTGAATTACAAATAATTTCTCTCTGCTTTACTATAATGAAATGTATGGCTGTATAAGAGTGAGTTTTAATTTGTCTTCATATGAACATATATAGAAATGTGGTTTAGCCTCAAATCGGCAATACGAATAATATAATGTAATCTGAACGCTTTGAAGACTCCCACATTTCAGCTCAATTGAGGCAAGGCACTATTTCTCAGAGTCCGATTGCAATCGTAGACAGTTACATGGATCCTGGGAAATAGAGTGAGCGCAAATCACCCAAATTTTATAGCTTATTTCCCAAGCCAAGGTCGTTTCCTCCGAATCTAACATCGAATGTGAAACATTGCTATTTTAATATTATATAATCAGAAGCCTATAAGGATCTATTCCTAAGGTGATTATTATCGTTCTAATAGAAAGTTTCTACACAATTTATATAGGGAGTGTTGGACACAATTACAAATTTCAATCAGTCTACGTTTTCAATTAGTCAATTCCATACTTAGACAAGTTAATATAGCAAATTAAATTAAATATTCACAAAACAAAATTGATAATTAAAAAAAATCTGAAGATCGTTGTGTATTTCATCCCGCTGAAACCGAGTAGAATATTTCCTTTGCAATTGTCTCGATCTTTCTCATATATTTAGTTTATCAAAAAAAAAAAATTCACAGTTGAAATTCTATATGGAGCGTCCTTACTCTGTAAAACGAAAAGTATTAGAAGTTGATAATTAGGAATTTTTCGATAGAAAAAAGCCGAAAGGATTAAATGCATTGGGACTTTATGTACTCTTTAATCACAATAGTAGCTATAATAGGACCACGGCAACTTCCATGCGTCGCTATCATTATCAAAGAAATCAATCGACATCAATATCATCAAAATCAATGAACAATAGAAACCATAGAAAAACAAACAAACACTACAATTTTCACTTTTATTTATCGTTGTAGATTCATGAACAATCGAACAAAGATGAACCATTTACTCTTCATGCCATAAAAGTAGCCTTTTCTGTCTCCACACTTGATCGGTTTCAATTCCTTCTTAATCTGTTTGAGTAAATTTTTATCCGGTTTTTTCTCCGATGTTGAGTAGAACAGACAGTTCATAGTATCATAAACGGCTTGTTCATTAGCTTTTTGATGTGATAAAAACTTTTTCATGCGCGAAAAAGCATGTTCACAAATATTATTTTGGAAATTTGTGTAGAACATCCGTGGAAAAAATTAAAGATATTCGCCATATGCTTTTGACAAAGACTGTTGATTTTCAAGCTCAAATTATATCCACATGTCTTTATATCTTCCTTTGTTTGCCCAATAAATTTGGCACCTCAGAAATAATCCATATCCCCGAATGCACTAAACAAATTTTCGATTTGTTCATCGCTACTGGTGTTGAAATAATGATAAAACAAATAGTGGACTTTGAGTATACGGAGGATAAAACAACGTGTCATTTCCAATACAAAAAATGTGATTTGGTCACGGAATTATTTTGTTTTCAATTCGTCGTTCACTTTTTCACCATCTTTCATTCGCACTTCCAAATCTGCTTCCTGTTCAAGATTGTATTTGGAACCTTTTTTGGCACTTTTCTTAATCGTTTGTCGTTGTGTAATTTTGATTTTTTTTTCTTGGCTTGGCAGCCTCGGGAGCTTTTCGTTTTCTTCCAACCATTTTCAACGACTGATATGAATTTAAATCATATTATCACTATTTATACGAAAATATTGCTGATCTTTGCTTTTCTTTTTCCGATAAATAATCGAATGCCCGAAAATTAAATAAACAGGCAACCGAACATTTGTCAAGAATTGCAAAGCGCATATCACTGGATTGAATTTCATGGTGTTGCAAAGATTGATAACGAATCAATAAAAACAATGCAACAATACGGTCATTCTAATAACATTTTGTATTTCTTCACTGTGATTCTGAGCACTGAAAAGCACAATAGATAGAAATTTGCTAAATCAAATCCAATCAAATCTTCTTCATAAGCTTCATTGCTTAGCGGAAGATGAGAACAAATGAACAGAACACTCATTCCGATGAGATGATACAATTCTTCACTATAATTTTGAATATAGAGCCCAATATGAACCAAAAACATCTTTGGCAATTTATTTCTTAATAAACAGTCAAATTAACAGTTTTCGAACATACAATCTGTATACCGTTGTTGTTATCTACCAAAACATAATTCCACAATAATAATAAAGGTTATATTATTCACAAATAACATTTAATGTCAAGTCAGTTAAATACAAATCAACTAACATGACACAATTGGTCTAACTCAAAATCGCGAAGTATTTATGTAGAATTTAGGAACATTCTATCAGATTATTGATTGTTTATTGGTTAAAAATTTTTTATAATCTAAATCTAATTTGAATATGTACTGCTTTTATATCTTTTAGAGTCTACTTTGATAGATTAATCATAGTATGGTTACTACGATCCTACATTTATATGGCTTACTGTTACATTATGTTGGGGAAACCATTTTTTTCTTTTATTCAATGATTAATATTGTTGACAGCTAAGCTGTCACAGCTCAAAATATGCATGTATATTCGGATAAGTACTTCTTCAAAAGTAATTTACACGTTCGAGTGTACTACTATATTATAATCATAATCATTATACATTTAAACATTCACATGTTTTATTGGTATTTTTAAAATGAAATCATTTTGTATAAAACAATATTAAAATTATTTCAATACTTTGGGCTTAATTTTTAGTGCAATCGGATTTTTCCTATCAAAAAATCCCTATACAATAAATTATAAAAAAGTCCGCGCGGGACAACAGTGTATACTTAAATTCTATCAAGATTTGTCTGTATCGTTTGTATCAAAATTTCATGGAAAAATTTGGACGATTTTCGCTGTCTTCAAAAATTTGCTCTGATCAACCAGATATTGTGAAGAATGGTTTTTGAGAACAAAAGTAAAAAAACAACATAGATGACAATATTCGACATTATATTATAGACCGGCCAAATATTTGTATACATAAATATGTAAATATATTTATTGCAATTGGCTAAATACATATTCCTCATTTTTACACCAACAGGCGACACATATGTGTTAATTATAAATCTATCTTACCATGCAGAGATGATAGCAATTGTCAACATTTTAGGTAAAGAAAAGCAAAGTATTCTATTAAATTATAGTTAGGATTTTTTCAATATCTAGTTAATACTTCAGATTGAGTTATGATACATTCAATACTAATTCACATCGAAGAATCAATCATACAGTGTATAGCTGTTGTCCAGGCTGGGCTAAAATAAGCAAACGTTCGCATGGATGTACAAAACGTGAGGCCATATAAATGAATAAATGAAAAAAACATTATTAAATATGTTTATAATTTTATTTAAGCAATTTGTAAAACACCTTGCAAAAATAATGGAAAATGTGTAAAACCGGAGCAATGTTTGTGTTCAGCTGGATACACAGGCCAACATTGTGAATTTGATGTAAATGAATGTATAACGGAGAAGCCCTGCGATCAAATGTGCCACAATACCGATGGATCGTTTTATTGTACATGCCGTTTGGGATTTATTTTACATTCGGATCGTCAAAGTTGCAAAAAAATCGATTCTACATTTGGAATCGATAATACAGGTACTGCGTTCGAAGCCAGAGACTTGGAAAATGGTGTGAATAGTGATGATAATTTAGCAATACGTATAAATAACATTGAAAAGGTTTGTATAGTCATTTTCATTAAGATCTGTTACACTACAGTACTTAAAATTACGCAAATACTTAATTTTATAAACATATCTTAATGGTCCAGTTATAACTATATTTTGGACTCGTGTTACATTTCCATTCGGAAATCAAACATTGCAACAAATGTTGCTGTTATTTCTTTTATGTCGACTAATTCTTTGATGTTGTTATTGCTTTCTTTGTCTCTTTGTTGTTGTATTTGTATTGCACTCGACTCTTTTCCGCTTTCTCGTGCTGATTGTCTCATTCGCGTCTTCATTATGAGTAGTTTCATTGCTATTTTTTGCTTTTGTTGTTGTTCTTCTCAGCGATTCAGCAATTTCGATATTTTTCAATATGCACATGCCTGCGAAAAAAAAATTAAATGAACAATTATAGAAACAAAAGAATTGAAAAAAATTCTGCAAAAAGAATACAAAATGTACAATTATGAAAAGAAATGAATTTTCCATCATTACCTTTATAAAGAATGGCACGTCCTGCACAAACATCACGATGCCATGAAATATTTTTGCTTTTGCTTTGAAAATTCGATGAGTTCTGGTCGAAGCGTCGAACTTTCGACAATGAGCGTTGATTTTCTTGGCGTTCGTTTTGTTGTTGACGTTGTTTTATTAATGCACGTGCATTTTTATTGCTGATGACTAGTAGTCGTTGACTACTTTTGCTGCTTCCATATCACGATGACTTCCTTTACAATTGACGCACAATTTATTTCGACTAGCTTTCTTGTTTAACGCTACTTTTCCTTCTCGATGAATTTCTTCAAAAGGTTCTAAACATTTGCCGCATACTTGGGATGTTTTAAATTCTTCTACAAACATTACATCTGTATTTCTTTTCTTTTTCAATGCGACGGCTAATTTTCTGGTCCCTGGACATCGTCGTTGTTTTTTAATTGTAGAATTGTAGAGTTAGATGACAAACTTGCATCTCCAATACAAACAAGGCTATTATCATTGGCAACAAGTCTGTTCACAATTTTGTCTGTTGTTTTCTGCTTGGCGAAATGTGCATCGAGATCAAGTTTTGCAACTCTGTTGAACAATTACAATTTATTATTTGAAACATAATCGGAATTATTTGAAACACAATTTCAAATCTTACCTTTTACCACACCATGCATCAATTCCGTCTTTCATTACTTTTAGGTGATGTTGAATATAGTGCATCCATCCATTTTTGGTGTTTGGTGATGGTTCAAATTCATAAATGTCTCGATTGTATATCTTTAAATATAATTTTTTCAACGTTTTTTCATTCGCTTTCAATTTTTTGTAGTCATACAAGTGGTCTCTGATTTCAACCAATTCATTATATTTTTCTTTATTTTGTTCATTTTTTTTCACTTATTTTGATTTGAATTTTGCGGAAAATGTAAACACACGAAAACAAATTTTTTTCTAATAAATCTGTGAAAAATCCGCGAGAAATCTTTATTTTTAATTTTTCTTGTATGATATCGATGCCCGGAATTGTTTTTATTAACTCTTGGTGCGGCTGAACTATTGACTTTTTTTCAAACATGTATTTCAATGTATGATTAATGTATTTTTGTTTTGCTTTATTTGTTCAAACAAATGTTAAAAAAAAATGATTTCATTCGTTTTTGCGCGTGAATTTCTACATTATTTGAAAGACTAGTTGAATAAGTTTTGCACAAATATTTTAATGTATTTCCGTAATTGTCTCTCGATGGTTTTTCAATAATATTCACTTTCATAAGATCGTCAAATTCACTCAGCATCATATTTCTGGAGTCATTATTTTTAAGTTGGCGTTTATTATTTACATTTTTAATTTCACTCACTGCAAAATAACAATTCTCAATCACATTTTTAAAGTTTTGTTTGAAAAAATCAAAATTGTCTTCTTTCACATTTTTATTGACATGGAATAAAAAAAGCAGATACGCCAAAATTGAAATTTTTGTTGAATTTATACTTTGCTTTGTAATTGCTTCTTTTAATTCAGCGGAATTTTCTCCAAACAACACAGAGTTCAATATTCTCTTGAGAATAGTGAGTTCACTTTTTTCACTGTTATTCCCAGTTTTTACGTCTTTTTCCATTTTGCTCTTTTGAACTACTCTTACCGAACAGCAACACCAAATTGATTCCAAATTTTGAGGGAGTAACGATCTCAACCTCCAAATGCAACAAATTCTGATAAACATTTTGTTTATCTCCGAATTGTTCAACCACATTATTTCCATTTTCAATTAATTCTATTGTCCTTATTCGAAATGAATGGTATTTTAATTTTACAACATTTATGCTCTGTAATGTAAACAAAACAAACGTCTTAATTCGAATTTGACAAGTTCACAGTTAACAGTTAACAGCTGACAAATAGGATCAAATAAAATTTGAATTTAAGGCGGTAAAACTAAAAAAAATTCCAAATTATTATAAAATGTTGTATACAATGTTAATGTAAAAATATTTTGATTCATTTTTAAATCATGGTTCATTTGAAATTAATTTCATAAGATCTAATGCAAAATTTTTCTGTGTAATTCATATGCACTGCAATATGTTTTCCATATATAATTGGACCATATGGTCTATTGGACATAAATATGTGCCGCAATTAATACTTTATAAAATTAAGTATTTGCGTAATTTTAAGTACTATAGTGTAACAGATCTTAATAAAAATGACAAACAATAAAATCAAATAATATGAAAATTGTATACTCTCCAAAAACATTAAACTATTAATCATAACACAGCTCATGATAACTGAAAAAGAACGAAATGTAGAAACAAACAAAATGATGTATTATACATTGGAAAAAGTCAACAATCTCAAACATCGTTTAGATGCTTTAGTTAGTATTTCTACAATGAAAAGAGACCAATTGCATTCATTTTTCACCCGAATAATTCTACAAACTTCTCTCATTTCGTCTCTTTTAGGAGAACCGACAACACGATTTTCACTTGATACGTGAAAGATCGAAAAATTTCGAACAACATGCAAATAAACTTCCATCATAAACGATTCATTCATCACCAACTATAGTTCTTTTCCGATTTTTCTCATTCTACATTATTATATATTATAAATATATACATTATCCATTATTGTATTATGCTATTTTTATTCGTAAAACAGATATTCAAGAAATATTTAGGGTGATTTTTATTCCATTTGCCATAATTTTGAAATTAAAGTTTGATGATCAAACAATTATTAACTTGTTTTTAATTTTAAGATATTAATGTAACTTCAGCGCTATGGAATGGAATGGAATGGAATGGAATGGAATGGAATGGAATGGAATTGCAACCAACTTCACGCGGATTGACCTGAAATGAAGAAAAAATACATTTGTTATTATTCTTGAAATATGTAGGCGCATTGTTGACGATTCTGTTTTTACTCCTTTGTCTTGTACTAGCTATACACATACATATATTTCTGATGAATATTTCTTGAATAAACGTCATTCTTGTATTTTCAAAATTCATGCGTAAATAAAATAATATTTTTTTTTTATTTCTATTGTTATAAGATAAAATATCTTATTTAATTGGAAAATGAAAAAAAAGACATTTTTTACTTATTTCAGAAATGAAATGAAATGAAATGAAGTCAGAATTTAAATAATAGTGTGAATTAAAACGAGTGATAAGAAGTTATACATTGCCAATAACTAAAAAGTGATTCAGCCAGGAAATGCAAATATATAAATAAAGACAATTATTAGAGATTTGTTGTGGTGAAGAACAAAGACATAGAAGAAGAAAGAGAGAAAATAATTTTTTCTAGACTTGCAACATAATTGCAATTTGTAATTCGTTCCTTTTCTTGGATTATTACGAGATATAAAAAAATGGATTCCTGTATAACAATTAAACAAGCGGAAATTTCTATAAAAAAATTTAACGATGTTGGTCTACCACATCACTTGGGCCTGCTAAAAAATCACAAATCGAATATTGAAAAATATTTGGCACTTGAAAATTGGGATAAAGTGAAAAAAGAAGAAATCAACGCCACACGCATCATAAAGCAATTAAAAAATCTCATGCTAGAAATGGACATACTGCGTGGAAGTGTGGATGAAATTGATTTAGACAAATTCGATGAAATGACAATGCCTGGACGACAAAAAGCTAAAAATGCCATTCAAGAATACCTTGGTATGTAACCGAAGGACATTTGATATCGCTAATATTTATTTATTTTTGTTTGGTTGGTTCATTTAAAAGAACTATCTTTTTTCATTGGTTTCATATTTTTATTTGTTAGATTTGCAGTTGAAAAAATCTATACCAAACTCAAATGTACAATACTACAACTATACTGACAATCGAGAATTGGAATTAGAAAATCTACCACAAATACAAACCGAATTCGAAACAAATGAGCATCAATTGCGATCACGTGAAGCATGTTTAGCTGAATTTGAAAATCTGCAGCGAGAAATTGAAGATATTCAAGATTTATTTGTAAAATTTAATGGAAACGTTATTCAGCAGAAAGTCGATGTACAGGCCATCGATAATAACGTGGTCGAAACGCAAGTGCATGTTGAAGAAGCTGAAAAAAGTTTGCGACAAGCGCTTACATATAAAAAAGCAATGTATCCATTGTGTGGCGCCATACTTGGTTTTTGTGTGGCTGGTCCAGTTGGAATGGTAACTTTTTCAATATAATTGAGATATTTACATATTTACTATATTCTACTATGTATACTATATAGATATGAAAGTTATTCAGTATATACAATATTTGCAGAGAAATTAATCATATATTCGTTTGTTTTTATTACTCAGGTAACGTTAGGATTGAAGGCTGGTGGCTTAGCAGCTGTTGGATGTGGCGTGCTTGGGGCCACTGGTGGTACTGTTCTAAAAAATAAACAGGAAATTGAACCAGATTCAACCGAAGTTAATAATAAATTAACAGCGACTGAAAATGAAACAACAATTGACTGATATTCGTCGGAATGTACAATAAATTAATTAAATTATCATTGACAACAATTTGTAGCGTTCAGAGGAAAAATGTCATACAGAAAAGTTCCGTGGAAAAATGAATAAAACAAGTGGCAAATGAAGTATTTTATGCGCAAAATTTGTTCCAAATAAGTGACATATAAGTATTTTTATCATTTTTCCATGGAACTTTTCTGTATGACATTTTTCCTCTGAACCTATCAAATTTATTGTTTACTTGGCCAGTATTCACACAAATTACTTTTACAAATACTGGTCAATTCCAAAAAAATTATCACAAATTGCAATCGAAATATTACATATCAACAATTCTAGATGATATTGGATTTCGCAATTTAATGGTAATTGTTTTTTTTGTATTGAATCCAAAGTAAAATGGAATGTTGAAAATTGGGAATTTTACTGCATGTTATGCAGTGATCAGTGACTGTAATTAAGATGAGCAGTAGTTTATATATGGCGGTTTAATCTCTCTCTCTCTCTTTCTCTTTCTCTCTCTCTCTCTCTCATACAACTATTTCTATCCTCTCCTCTCTCTCCCGCTGAGCTATGTACATCAAGCGTGACTAATATGGCAACAGACATGCTTGGAAGCAAATTCAAACATGAATAAAATGAAACAACTTCTGTTTGAGACTAGAAAATCAATAAAAAATTTTTATTTGAATTGAATTTATTCATGATATAGGAAAATTTTATTATTGAATTTAAACAGCAAACATTAATGACTTAACGCATGTTACAAGGAATACAAGAATCAATTTATTTGAAACCATTTTTTGTTCTTCTTTTAATTTTTGATTTTCAATACTTAAACTTTGAATGTATCGATGACGAGTTTTTTTTATATTCTTTAAAATCAACCTCTTCTGGAAATATAGTGGCTGGAACCTTATCACTAGAATATATTAAATCAAATTCTTCATCATCATCAATTAAGTTTGACATTGTTGAATATCGTGAAATCCAAATGAACCAAATACAGCATTCAATCTGGTGAATAGAAGTAAGCAAAAATTATAAATTATATTTATAATATATTAGATTTACTTTTGTTATTTACTTCTACTCACTTATGCTTTAGCGATTTCTTGCTCCATTTGTGTTTGGCTCACAATTCTAATAATCCAATATCTAAACAAAAAAAAACAGAGAAATAAATAATTTATTTTATTTTAAAATCAAAACTTAAATATACTAGGCTGTTTGAAAATTCCGCGGCATGACCAATGAAAACACATGTTTTTTGAAAATTCGCATTTATTCTTCAACATAATCGCCTTTTAGCTCAATACAACGATTTCAGCGGTTTTCAATCAATTCGATACCTTTTTTGTAGTAAGCGGCGTCAAACTCCTCAAAATAGACCTCGGTTTCAGCAATGACTTCATCGTTCGAGTAAAAGCGTTTGCCAGCGAGCCACCTCTTCAAATTTGGGAATAGATAATAGTCGCACGGGGCCATATCTGGCGAATACGGTGGATGTGGAAGGATTTCGTAGCCCAATTCTGTCAGTTTTGTCATCGATTTCACTGCCTTGTGAGCTTGTGCATTGTCTAGATGAAAAATGATTTTTTTCTTTGATAAATGTGGCCTTTTACGCTTGACAGCTACATCAAATCGATCCAATAACTCACTATAATATTGAGCGGTGATTGTTTTCCCATGCTTTAAATAGTCGATGTGAATTATACCACGCGCATACCAAAATACGGTTGCCATCACCTTACCAGCCGACTGTTGAGTTTTTGGACGCTTCGCTGCACTTTGACCCTTTGGAATCCATTGTTTTGACTGTTGCGCTGTCTCCGGCGTATAATGATGTATCCATGTTTCATCTACGGTAACTAATCGACGAAAAAATTCCTTTCGATTACGACGCAAAATGGTCAAATTGTGATCAGAAACATCAACTCGTTCTTGTTTTTAAGCTGTTGTCAACACACGCGGCACCCAACGCGCGTACAGCTTTCGCATGTTCAAATGATGATGTAAAATGTTGAACACACGTTCTGACGAAATGTTTACGATATTGGCTATCTCACGAACTTTCATTTTTCGGTCACTGATCACGAGACGTTCAATTTTTTCGATAATTTCGGGTGTAGTCACCTCCAAAGGCCTACCTGAACGTTGTGCGTCATTCGTGCTTATAAAACCCAACTTGAATTGTTGCATCCACTTTTTGACCATTGTATTTGATGGAGCAGAGTCACCAAAATACCTATCAAGCTTTTTTTTCGTTTCTTTAGCCGTTTTTCCTCTTAAATAATAATATTTAATGACAGCACGAAATTCGTTTTTTTCCATTGTTAAAAAGAACACTGGGTGATGCAATTTCGACTGCTGTCAAAAACAAGCTACTTGACAGATATTCATGAAATTTTTTTTTGGTCTTTTGAAGGATAGTACTTGTCAAAAAAAATATGGGTATAATATTTGTGGCGCCCTCTGTTGGTCAGGCCGCGGAATTTTCAAACAGCCTAGTAAATGCACATAATGATGATTTTCAACACCTTTCGAAGCTAAAAAGAGTGGACACACTAGTTTTTTTTCTGCATCAAAATAATATACGTTAATGGCAATCGGTTCATTTTGATTCATAAATTTGTCGATTTGATTGAGACGCACTGGAAAATCAATTCCATTAAAATTCAATTCATTATTCCAACCTTGATACCTTATAGCATCGTTTGCTTTATTTCTATTTTTTGCATGTACTTCATCGTAATGTAATGCCGCTAAAATTTACCACTTGAAACATTCGTTGCCTGTGTTTCTTAAATTTATAATAGCTCTCTTGTTTTTCATTGTTCTTGGAAGTTCAATAAACCCGGATGCACTCAATGGTTGATATTGGAAAATTTGCGTGCACAACTGTTTGATTCTACTCAATGTAAATCCAGAACCTTCAACCATCTCCTCATCAACTCTTCTCACAACGTAATCAAAAACATCATTTTGAAAATGGTTTCTTATATCGGTGTTAGAACTAATTTCGCGCATTTAAGTTGGAATATGTATCATTCCGAACGAACATGAACATAAAAGTGAAACCATTCTCGAACATGAACGGTTCATGTTCGGTTCATGAGCAGCTCTAACCGGAGGCCATTCAACATGAACTAATGCAAGTCATAGGACTATATCATGAACAATCGAGACCCGATCGCGGCGACTATGTTAAAATCAGTGTTCTTCGTCGGCTTGCTTATAAGCGGCTGCTTTTTTTAAGCAGCTTACATAAGCCAGCTTATCAATACGGTTCTGAAGCATCAATCAACAATGCGTTACGGTATTCTATTATACACTCATGAAACACAGAGTATGCGTGTACGTTGTACAATTTTACATGTTATTAGACACTGCACGCTGCGCATTGTACCGCATTGTTGATCGATGCGTCAGAGCCGTATTGATAAGCTGGCTTATTTAAGCAGCTTAAAAAAAGCAGCCGCTTATAAGCAAGCCTACGAAGAACACTGGTTAAAATCATTTGGTATGACATTCAACAGAGTACAATTTTTTTCGTTTTTGCTAGTAAAAATATTCGATTTGCCATATCGATTTGCATACAATTCACTCAATTGAAATTTTTCTAGCATTGACAATTCATTACTGTAATATACTGCTGTGACTCTTTTGACAACAAAACTTCTTTCAGTTTTTTAACGTATAAATTTACACTATTGCCGTTCGATCAAAATCAATTTATGCTATGTGTTTGTCAATGAATTTATGGGAAAATCGACGTAATTTCAATTTTAAATGCGGATTTTTTAATTTTGGTGGAAAGTGGAAAAAATGAAAGTCTAATCAACTTGTGAAATGTCAAGCGATGAAACGGCGACGAATTAAATACGCGTGAAGTTGCCCTTGTATGTGAGCGGCAAATAAGTTTTAATTATTTGTTGTTGTCGCTCACGAGCTGACTAGAGCTTCATTTTTTCCGTTTCGCTAAAAATAAAAAATTTTGCATCTAAAATTGATATTATGTCGAAACAAATGAATTTCAGTCACAATGAATATAAACCATTTTTATCGCATGGATCCTTGTAATTTTTTTCATGTTAGGTGCTTAATGATCACCAATGTACAAATGTACATACACAAAACACATCTCAAGTGAAATACCAACACATAAATTGAAAATGCAAGACGAAAGCGTGTCATTGTTAACTGACTATTTGATTATATAAATTCAAATCTTTTTTAATTTCATCAAATGTAAATAATATTACGAAAACATATCATTCAAGAATAAAATACCTTGCAATCTTTCGATAAATCTAAATAATAGAATTTATGTTTCCGAATTGCCAGGTGTTTATGCTATTCTGCACAGACAATATTATTCATGGTCATAATTTGTGAAGACGTGATGTTTTAACGTAATGGTTTTGTGAACACTGTTGTTATCATTTTTCACAAGTTCATAGCAACAACAATCACTTGCATGATTTTATATTATTATATCATGCAGTCGCACCGCTACACTCACACTCGCAATTATGCAATTCGCTCAATGTACAGACAAACAATTAAAACATATAATTATTATCATTTTCTATTTGTTTATGTATAATTTTTACCACAATAGATTCATTAGAGAATGGATAAATTAAACCAAAAACGATCTAAAGCCTGAACTTATAGATGGTAAAACGTAAATGAAGAGAAAAAGACGATGGAAAATGAAATGTGTGTGGTTAAGAAATGGTTAGAGTGCTTGTGTGATTTGTGCACCTCAGATGAATTATATTAGCTTGTGAGTAGGATCTGGCGAACGGGCGACTGACAAAATACAAAACATACACACATTGTAGCGTGCTTAAAACAGTAAAGAACTGAACATGATAATTAAAACGGTTTCAAACAACTGATGGAATTATTATAAAATGTGAGAGAGAGAGTGAGAGAGAAGGAGGAGAGAGAGAGAGAGAGAGAGAGAGAGAGAGAGAGAGAGAGAGAGAGAGAGAGAGAGAGAGAGAGAGAAAGAGAATAGGTGTGTGTAGGTATGTGTGTGGGCGTGCGGGGCGCGGCCAAAGCAATTAGTTCCGGTTGTTTTTAATCGAATTTTAATTAGGTCAATTAAGAATCGTGATTAAACCGCCATATATAAACTACTATGAACATATTTGCTGAGTTGTAAACTTTGATGCGGATATATCCATTAAAATTACAATCTTTAATTTCTGAGCTTTAAAACCTAACTAATTATTTGAAATAAAATATAAATTGTTTCGTATCGCCTTAAATCAAAATATACTTTTATTTTTATTTCAAAAATATTTTCTCCTAAACTTTTTGGAGAGAACAACCCAAAAACACGCCAATGATGAAACCCAAAAATGCACCATTGATATTCTGGATTAGTTTATTTTTTTATTCAATAAAATCTCGAATAAACATTTTAAAGTGGAACGAATTTGTTTAACCATGCTTGATTGAATTGCTTTTTCTGAGCATGGACTTTTCTTCGTTGTTTTCGTTCTGTATTTCTTGGTTTTTTCCATACAGGCAATGAGCCGAATTGGTCACGCATTGTTTTCGTATTATATCGATGTAAGACGCCAGTTTTTTCATTATGCACTTCAACAATATCACCAACAGCCTTCTCTTCTTCAATTTCATCGAGTATCTGTTGTTCTTCTTTTTCTTTCTTCTCCTAAATTCGAACAATTTGATTAATTCATTGTTAGACTTTATTTGAATTTATAAAAAGATATATGACAAAAACTTACTTTTTTTATTTGCTCTGGCGTTTTGTATTCAATGACTTCATCCATTTTTTCGATCAAATCTTTTCCATGTTCATCCACTAGACCGAGCGTTTTTTTTAACCTCAAAAGTTCTTTTTTCGAATTTCGCTCTTTTTTAATACGATCCATTTGTGCTTTTCGCTTACGTGAACGATTTGTACGACCCATTATGTTATATAAAGTGTTAAGTTTATTGTGTTTTGTTTAAAAATTGAAAATACAAAAATTGTACAGCTAACAGTGGAGAACAACTGATTTAGATGTGAATTTGCGTAATGTGCTTCGTTTGAAAATAATAATAGACTATAAGCCTAACACATGTGAGAAATAATGATTTATCTTGACATTTACACATTTATTGACAAGTCATTTTATTGTTGTGAAGTTGGCAAATGAAATTGGAGTCAGAAAATACTATGTAACATCTGACAACACTGATTGGGATATTTGCCTATTAGCGTTCATTTTCTCCCCCTCGCCCTCTCCCTCCTCTCTCTCTCTCTCTCCCGCTCTCTCTCTCTCTCTGTAATGAATATGATTAAAAAAAATATAAGACAAACGTATTTATCACGAAATTAAATTCCACTGAAATAAGAATTTGAGGAAATAAGAAAAAAATGAAGAAAATTAAACTCAATTTCGTCGTTATTTCATGTTTATTGAAGAATGATATTCAAATTCATGCGAGTTCCAAGACGTTGTCAAATGAAGATAAGCAAAAGTACGAAAGAGAAAGTATAAAATGTAAGTACAAATAAAAAACTTCGAAGAGAAAAAATTTCCCAGGCTCAAACTGAAGCGTATCACATCATTTGGTGTTGTTTATGTGAATGGTTTTCAAATCTGTCAAACACAAATGCTATGGTACCGAATAAAAACGCAAATTTTCAAAATGGCTTCGACAGCTGTTTTTAATACGACTATTTTGTTTTATTTTGCCACTTCATACGATAAAAGAGACTTGAAGATAAATTAGTGAAGTTTTTAAAATAGATTGAAAACGTAAAAAAAAAAAATATTTTTTAAAAACTGTTATGTTTTTCGTGATTACATAGAATTATTCATCTTGATGATGTCAAATTAAAATCCAGCGAGAGTACTGTGTGTTTCATTTCATTTGATTTAAGCTTTCTAAACGATATACGCGTTGTGAAGTTTGTGTATTTACCACTGAGAATGTTATTTGGTGTAACCAAAGAAAACAAAATCCACTATATTTTCCGATGAAATTAAATCTATCAAATGAAGGAACGCTTTTCTCAAATTTTTCCTCCTTCCCTTTGTTTTTGAATGCATTACAATGTAAAGAGGGAATATAAATATTGATATTAACAAATACAAAGTGTTATCGAATAGGTTATCAGTAAAATTTCGATCAAATAAAAAAGTGGCAAATTATTCTTTGAAAAACAGGTGATAAATTACTCCCTCAAGTAATCAATTATTTGACTTTTTCGATTTAAGGTGACGGGTGTATTGCTGGTCGTCACTTATTTTTGTGCTTATAGCAAAAAAGAAGCAATGAATGAAACGAATCAGTATTTCAGTAAACAAAAGCATCAACGTATAACCAAATAGAACATTGTTGACGTTCCTACTGGTGGCTTTGAATTGAGACAACGAAATTTGTTCGGTATAAAGCAAAATTTAAATACAAAGTATAAGAATAACTTTTGGACAATATTGAAGAATATAAGCAGCTAAATTTATTTTACCATCAGATTGTGGTAAATATTTAAATGAGAAGGACTTTGAAGAGAAAAAGAGAGAAGAAGAAGAAGAAGTACAGTGCAGAATTCATGCAGATTATTTAAATTTTGAATTTAATAAATGGCGGAGAATACATTGTCAAATGGACATAATGTTTTTCGATAAAAATTTTCAACAAACAGGTAAATATTGTGAAAGATAACAAACTGGCAATTATAGTGATTTACACATACGTAATATGAGCGCCAAACGATTTTTATGTTGGAGCGCGTCGTTGAGTGAATACTGTTACAAAAAACTGTGGAGTGAATGTCATTGTTGTTTAAATGAAAAATTGTTTTGAATGTATAACAAGTGACTCTCATACTTTCAAATCTATCGTTCTATTCTCTTTATATATATATATATATATGTTTCTCTCGTTTTAAGTCTGTTTATCTCCTCTCTTACTCATTTTCTCAATCTCTATCTATTTACCGTTTTATCATGCACTTTAGGTAGGAATTTAAGAGAGAAAAACAAAACATAATAGAAATAGAAATAGGAAGCGTAAATAAAGTTTAAGGGCAAATAGTTCGAAAACGCATTTACACACGACTTATTTTTGTGATGCATAATTGCTTTGAAAACACATGTATGGCACGTTACGTCGAGATAGAAAACTGTATGGCTAGTATAAATTTCCGATAAAATACACAACAACGCTAGTAGTAACGACCATGACGACAGCATCGTTGAACTTACTTCGTATATGCTATTAAGAGAGATCATTTTAAAATCATTCACATATACATTAGCAGTACCAAGCTGTCTTCTGTCTTGACAGGAACAAAATATATACAACAATTTAAAAAACAATAACAGTAATTAAAATAATAAGTGTTGTAGTGCATGTGAAGTAAATGGACTTTAGTTTATTTACATCATATTTAGTGTAAATAGGGAAAACTAATTATAAAAGTAAGCGCGTGCGATCTTCTGTTTATTTTTTGCACTAATTCTTCCTGAATATGACAAAAAAATGAAAACAAAGGAAGATGTACGCATTATATATACGTAGCATTCCTTAGTTTACTTTGAAGTAGCGCGGCAAAAATTGATGGCACTAACGCACTCATGAACAGTTTTTGTGCATGATTGATATGCGGTGCATCTTTAAGTACAAAGGATGCATTTAAACTGATTTTATTCAGATAATATGCATGTCATTCAGAATTCAATAACGCACAATAATAAATATTTATTATATATATAACATATTCATCGTATTTATCTCAACATTTTGAGATTTAATACCAAAATTTTATTGTTGGGTTTAAAGCTGCGTTGTGTTGCAATATCTATATTCAGTACGAATTGCAAATATCTCTTAAATATATATATTTTATATCATATGACATGATCCTATTGAGTGCTCTTAATGATACAATGATTTGTCGAATTCCCTGAAAAAATCATGAACAATTTTCATATGCGCTATATTGCAAACATTGTTAATCAATCATTTATTTATACCCTCATTGCATAGTTTGTATTTATGTTTTAATAAAAAGGCACACAAAACATTCATCTCTAAGACACATTAAGTGAAGCATCGGATTCACTGTTACATTTAGTAAAATAATTTCCATCTCAGTGTGATTTCCTTAAATTCAAAATTTAAAACTCAGGCGTGCCGAGGAGAATTCTGAATAAAATTAAAATGAGAACTAGTCCAATTTTTGGCTTCCAATCAATTCAAATTCTCTGTGAAGAATCTTTGTGAAATATTTGGACTCATTTAGAACAGAAAGACAACTGAGTTCTAATTTTATTACACTTATCTCTTTTTCTTTTTATCACATGATTAAAAACATTCACTATTTTATTATGCGTATTCTAATTCCTTCGCTCCATTCAGCTTATCCTATCAAATTCATTTATTGCGATTTAATTCGATTTTGCAGGCAATAATAAAGCGTATTTCTTTCTGTCACGACAGATGTTCCAACGTGAATTCACGCACACATTTTCACCCACAAATGGCAACAACAACAATCACAACAAAAAAAAACGAATCGAACTCAAGGATAATATTTCACAACTATCTACATGTTGTTTTTTCATGAAATAAGTACAGGCAACAAAAAACAAACAAACAAAATATGAAGCAAAAATATTAAGAAGAGGAACTACATTTAACAGTTTAAATAAAATTAAGCGTATCAACGTTTGAACACGCAGCTACACGACTACGAAAACATATATGTAATTATTGTTTTATTTATTTGCATTTTCAATCTTCGAAATATTTAACTTTATTTGAATTTTTGTTCATAATCATTGTTGTCGCAGATGTTTGCTTTTGTGTCTATATTCGATATATATTCTATTCAATTTTCTCTGTTCAACACTTTACATATTGTATAAAATTGGTGCAATTTTTTTAAAATTTGTGTAACAAAAAATTTAGCGTACCCTTTATTATTTTTTAAAGCGGTGGAAAGTCAAGAAAAATTGACACGCATTTAAAACACACACACACACACACAAATGCATCGAAGCAACAGAGATTTGTTTCTTGTGTCTTTTTTTTCATCAAACATTCGGAGAGAAGGTGTATGAAAACTTAGACAATAGTTAAAATGCACACTTGTATGTATATATTTGATTGATCAAAACATGAATAAACTCAGCACAAAATCCCTAAGAAAAATGTGTTAGCTATTATCTCTATCAATAAAAACCAGAGCACAAACGAATTAATCAGTAGTAGTAATTCCTAGGGGAATTTATGGAATAAATATCCGTAGAAATCTGCAAAAAATCTGCTCAAATTTTCTAGCACTAAAACATCAAATATTGAGTGTTGCCTACGAATATTTGCGGATTTCTAGCAGATATTCACTCTATGATCACGAAGAATATCTGCGGCAAATCCAAACTATCTGCAATATCTGCAACACATCTGATTTAATAAATTCCCCTAGAGTAATTCGCGGACTATTACGAACGCCGCATCACAGGAACGCACAAAAGAAGCAATGGGTAAAGGTATATATGGGCAAGGAAAAATCTAAGGGGGGGGGGGGGGGGGGGGGTTGTGGTTGTTTAAATTCCGATTTGGATAAGTGAAGAGCAAAAAAAAAGTTCGTCAAAGAAATCGGATTTTCGCTCGAAAAACCCTGGCAATTTTAAAAAATTTTTCATTCAGTCAAAGTAAAGAGCTAAAAAAAAGGTCTTCGATTTTGAATAATCAAATCCACAAAATCAAAGACAAATTTGATACAAAAATTTAGGGGGAGGTCCTCTCGGAAAATTTCAGGGGGGGTGTTGGTAAAACCCAAATACCCTCCCCATTGCCCATGTATGGGTAAAGGTAATATGTCAATAACATACAGTGATATAATCAAACGATCGTTTTTATTCATATATATTCCATTATTCTGAACAAGATGAATTTTTGAAAGTTTGTTTGTTTGTTAGAGTTTTGGCCCATAACTATACGATAAATTGAAGATTTATTGAAATGTAAAGAGAGAGTTTCATTTAGAAACAAGCTAAGATAGAACACTTAATAATAGCTAAAAGTTAGTAGAAATAAATTTGCATTGGATGTAAACAAAATATGCTTTATTTTTTATTGTAATGAGAATTTAATGAAAAGCGCGACCGCTCTTTAACCTTTCACGACTGTAATGAAAGACAGAGACATAGAGACATAGAAAAACAGAGAGAGAGAAAGAGAGAAAGAGAAGGAGAAAGATAAGAATAAAGATAGAAAGAGAGAAAGAGTGTGTTACAGATTTAGGAAATAAAATCATCAATTCTGTTTAATGTTTTCAGAATCATCTATAAAAATGGATCCGATATTTTTTACGCCAACGAATGGAATTTCAACAGCAACACTACCATCTGAAAGTAAATTAGCTACATATATGGTATGCAACCCAGAAAAATGATTGAGCACATATAATATTTCACATTTTACAGATATTTAAATGAGTATACTAATGAAATCATATGTATGTTTCAAATATAAAAAGAAAACTAAGGAATGTTTTTTTGTATAGTATTTGGCACATAAAAACTTCTAGTCCAAAATAAAACTAAATTGTGATAGCGCATACTAACGTTATTTATTGATAATGTACTTATGTATTTTGTTTACGTGTTATTGGCTTGCAAATTATCTAAGTATTTCTGTATTTCTTCATATTTCTAATTCTTAGTTTTTTCGGGTGATTTTTGACTATTTTAATTTTTTCATTTAATTTTATTTCACATTTACTTCATTCCTTTTTTCAATCACAAACACTCATCTTATCATAGAATCGTCAAAACATTGTTACGACACCCACGTATGGTATTTCGGCGGTTTTAAACAAAATGACCATAGATTCGCCCATATCACTAAAAAATGTTCAGGTATGATCTCGATCGTTCGACATAATTTTGAAGAAAATAATACTTTAAACATAATGACATCGCAATTTTTGGAGCAAATATTTATTCAAAATCTCTTAATGTAAAGACAAATACTCTAAATACACACACACACACACACACACACACACACACACACACACACACACACACACACACACACACAAACGCACACTCACCACAGTATTTTCAAAATTACTATACTTTTTATCATAACTGAGCTCATGAGTTTTGTACATTTATTTGAGCTATTAAATGTATTTTTAATCTTTAAAAATATTTGTTTTCGAAACTTCTAACAAATCAATCAATTAACAAACTCATTATAAACGCATTCTTAGTTCAATCTACACTTTTAAATATGTGAAGAACATTTTCTATTTTCATTTAAAACTAATTGGCTGTCATTTAGTTTTAGCGAAGATCTATCTATGATTTATAGAATTATCTGATTTATCAATGGATAATCCTATAAAATAAAGATAAAGATAAATAAATTGATTCAATAATATGCAATAGGTAACACCGCAATCGCCAGAGTTCATTCCATCAAAAGTAAATACATCCCCAAATTTCTTTTCACCGTACTCTGTGATGAATGCAAATAACATAACACCAGTGAAATCAAGTACATCAGTTGCATCAAATGCGTATGCCATAGCACCAAGTAAAGGTAAACAAAATTTATATAATAGGAAAAATATGTATATAATGTATTTGCTTAAACTATTCTTCCAGCTGGACGAAATTTGATGCGCGTCGAATCTCCTCACAGTGTGGAATCGCCGAAATTAACACCGTCGCCTCCATCAAATGTACCACCAAATATACATCAAGTAATTGTCTAGTGAATTGAATTAAATTTAAACTCAGTCATTTTAATTTAATGCGTTGATTGTTACACTCAGGAGAATGTTGGAGGGACAACTTATTTTTATCCAACTGCTAATCACTCGTCAAATCAAACGAGTAGTTCAATCGTTACCGATTCATCATTGTCACTTTCACATCATAGTAGTACACAGAATATCAGTTATTCACAACCTGTACATGTGTATCCCGGTCCAACATCGAATGTCGTCAATATGCAACCACGAACTCAGCTCTCTTCTGCCATTTTTATACCCGACGAAATGCGAAGCGATATTCTAGCTCGTAACGAAATTGCTAATCTTGTTGATCCAATTCAGAACATTGGTATTTTACCTAAAATTATTAATATTCCATTTGATCTTTGATTTTTTAACGAGTGACTTTTTTCTCAGATATTCCTAGCGAAATTGACAATTATCATTCACTTTTTTTGTTGGAAACATTGGCTATTCATCAAAAACTTCCTCTTCCGTCGTCGACGTACAAAGCAACACATGTCTCAACTGGAATTAAATATTGCCTGCGAAGGTTACATGGTAAATATTAATTGTAACAAATAGATATTGTCCTGAATAATTGAAATTATATATGTCAAAATTTTGCGAATACTGTGAATCAATTTTCAAGTTCATAGTAAATTGCATGTGTTCCACGAATGCGAATGCGAATGCGACTATGACACTTTTGGCATTAATTTTTCAGTAGTTCACGCATTTGCATTGAATTGTATGAACTTGGTAAATGGATAAAAATACATACATAAAGGCCCAGGGTTTATTATTATTTTGTGTTTATTTTTGTTTTTTTTTTTTTTTTTTTGTGCTAAATCTATTACCAAAGGCACCCCACTTGTACTTGAACTAATAAATGTGATTTTTTTCATTTTGGAATAGGTTTTCGATTGCAGTCGACCAAATGCATGAGTATTGTAGATTTATGGAAAAAATTCCAACATTCAAATGTTGTACAACTAAGAGAAGTGTTCACCACGAAAAGTTTCGGCGATCAATGTAAGCCAAATTCAAATTCGCCCGAAAATTTACTTTCAAAAATAGATCTATTGAATTGCTCTTTTTTTCTCCATCCGTTTTGAAAAAATATCGAACTTTTTACTATTCAAAATCGAAATCGATAATATCCTTGATGACTAATTGGGGGTATTCTATCAGCTTACCAAATAACGATAAAATAGAATAATGTTAATTTATTTTATTTTATTTTATTTTATTTTAACATACAATGAAATATTGGTAGTGTGAATTAGTTTTTTCGATTTTCTCAAAAAGTAAGGCTTTATTCAAAGAATATCATACAATGTTTTTCATTCAAAGTATTGTCCATCAGAAGCTATGACTTTTGCCCATTTTTCTGGTAGCATATGGATTCCGCGCCACAAGATCGACTCATCTTTTGAGGCCAAATATGTATCGACCCAATTTTTGACTTCTTCAGAAGAAGTGAAGCGATGCCCAGCCAGGTGATCTTGCATCGACCGAAACAAATGGTAGTCAGAAGGGGCAAGGTCTAGGCTATAAGGCAGACAGATTTTCCCATCCGACATTTTCCACATAGTTTTTGGGCCCTTGAGCGCGATGTGGAGCATTATCATCATGGAAAATTAATGACTCATGTCTGGTCTCCCATTCTGGCCGTTTTTGCTTGATTGCTGCGTTTAATTTTATGAGTTGTTGTCGGTAGCGTTCTCCATTTATGGTTTCATTCGGTTGTAGCAGCTCATAGTACAATACACCTTTCTGATCCCACTAGATACAGAGCATTACTTTGAAACCATGAATATTCGGCTTTGATGTCAATACGGCTGGTTGGCCGCGCTTGCAATACGACTTTCTACGCTTTGGATTATCGTAATGAATCCACTTTTCATCGCCAGTGACAATCCGATGCAGAAATGATTGCTTTTTGTAGCGAGCGAGCATTGTTACGCCATCTTGTAGAAAATCAAAAAAACTAATTCACACTACCAATATGTTCTCGATAATTCAAAAGAACAAATTATTACAATATAATTTCATGAAAATAAATTTTTATATTGATCGATTTATAGTTGTTTATTTAGAAAAACAAACTAAAATCAAACATATATAAAATGCGTAATAGCTTCCGACGCGATTTTTAAATTCAAGCATTTCCAATAAAAACATTTTCATTTTGTAACTGTCAAAAATGTTCCATTTTCATTTTTTGAATGGAACCAACCAATATTTGAAGTAACCCATTTTCTTTTTTCAATATTTGAGGTATTTCGCGGTAATTTCATTACTATTTTGAGAGTACTTTGAATTTTGTAAGCAAACATGTCGAATTATTCAACAATATCTAATTTTCCAAATTTTTCAACAGCTTTGGTTTTAGTTTACGACTATCACCCAGGATCTCAAACTTTATTAGCTAAATACTTCACACCGAGTTCAGATTCGAATAATTACCAAGATCCATTCCAAGGAGAAGCTAGACCGTTCAGGTAATTATTTAGCCAACACACACAAAATTTTTGGAGCGAAACAAATACTAATGTAGTACAATATACGGGAATGACCGATTTCAGTACAATATTTATACTTGTATAGTATAATTCCCTTGTTAACTAAGCTGTATGCGTTGTCGCATCACACGATACCGCGGTGTCTGATTTACAGGGGAATTTTACAACACAGCTCAGTTAGCAGGGGAATTATAATGAATTATAATATACAAATATAAATTTTGTACAAAAATCCCTCATTCCCATATATTTTACTACATTAGTATTTTAATCTCTCCAAAAATTCTATAATATATATATCATTCAATTGCATCTTATTCAAGTCCTGAAACGTGCTTATTTCGTACTCGTACTATGCAATGCAATATAATAAATAATTGTATGAAAAATTGTTAAAAATTTTTTGGAAGAGAAACATAAAAGAATATAAAAAAGTACCAAAAAAATTAGAAATTGATTTGTTCATAAATAACTCATCGGTCAATGAATAATGTGACTAACATATAGATGGCGACTCAAATATCATACACATATGTTAATACTATCCTTCAAACATATACTGTTAAAATTTGAGCGAATTTTGACTATTTATTTGGTATTTGACAGTGATTGCAATCAAGGAACTTTTTGTGATTTAAAAACAATGGATTCAAAACAATTTCGTGTGCTTATTTGTCATTGCTTTTTGATGGGAAAAAATACCGTGTAAGCTCAGCAATGGCTTGAGAAGTGTTATCCGGACTCTGCACCATCGAAAAGAGTCATTTGTCATTGAGTTTCTGAATTTAAACGCGGTCGTTCAAACACCGATGATTAACACAACACAATTGACCAAAAACAACAACGTGTTGATGATTGAAAGAGCTGTTTAGAAATAAACGAAATAAAAAGGATTTTTTCTTGCGTTATGTGACAATGCACGAAACCTGGATACACCACTACACTCCAGAGTAAAAACGATTGTCATCTGAGTGGGGAACAACTGGTGAAAGTAGATCAAAAGCGAGCAAAAACACAACAGTCAGCTGGCAAGGTTATGGCGTCTGTATTTTGGGATGCGCATGAAATAATTTTCATTGACTATCTTGAAAAAGGTGAAACAATCAATATCGAATATTATATGGCGTTATTGGTGCGTTTGAAGGATGAATCGCAAAAAAAGACACCGAATCACAAATCGAAGAAAAGAATAGAAATTTTGAATAAATTGAGCTTTGAATTGCTTCCCCACCCACCGCATTCTCCAAATCTGGCCCCCAAAGACTATTGGCTTTTTGCAGACCTCAAAAAGATTTGACTCCAATGAAGGAGTAATTGCTGAAATTGAAGCCTATTTTGAGAGTAAAGACAAATCGTCCTACAAAAGGGGCATCGAAAATTTAAAAGAGCGTTGGAATGAATGTTTCGCTGTTGAAGGAGACTACTTTGATGAATAAAGTCGAATTATGCAAAAATATTATGTTTTTATATGTTAGTCACATTAATTTTTGACCGGTGTGTTAATACTTATTTTCAAGAAATATTGATGTTAGTCAATATATTAATGTTTTGTTACATTCACCCTTTAGCCATAAAAGTAATATGCAGCGAACTCCAAATGGGCCATACTTACCTGAAACTGAAATCTGGGCAATTATTATGCAATTAACAGCTGGCTTGCGTGCAATACATCAAGCTGGTTTTGCCTGCAGGTGAATTTCATACAAATACACTTCTACAAAAATATACATGGGTTAATATGTTTTTTTAAATAATTTTTTCGATTTTTTCTTCCATTTTTAAGGACCATTGATCCAACGAAGATAATTGTAACTGGCAAACGTGTTCGATTTAGTTTTGTTGGAATTTCAGATATAATTTATTTTGATCCAAATCAAGCAAATCCAGCCACTGCAGTTGCAAACTATCAACAGGTGCGCCTTCATATTATTTCAACTTAATAATATAATAATAATAGTTTTACCTGACTATTTATTTTCATATTTCCAATCAATGAAAATACTAATCATATTATTTGATTTAACTTACAGGAAGACTTAACATCATTAGGTAAATTAGTTTTGGCTTTGGCGTGTAGGTGCTTACACTCAGTTCAAGAAGATAGAATCCAGTCTAGTGTTTCACTTGTATCGAGGAATTATTCATCCGATTTAAGAAATTTAGTTCTGTAAGTAAAAACGTCCAAACGCTTTTCGTACGCAATTTCGTAAGGTTTTTTTAATGTGCACATTTTTCAGGTACCTGTTAACAACAACGACAACTCGACGATCAGTAACTGACTTAATGCCTATGATTGGAGCTCGATTTTACACTCAACTAGATGCTTTACAATGCCAATGTGATCGTCAAGAAGATGAATTGGCTAAAGAAATGGAAAATGGACGCTTGTACAGATTGCTCGTAAAATTAGGTTGCATAAATGAACGGCCTGAGTGAGATTGCATTTTGTTTTTGTTTCGTTTCGTATTCATAAATATGTATTGAAATGGTAATTTTCTATATGAAAAATTAGGTTGAATATGGATGTAACATGGTCAGAAACGGGTGATCGATACATGCTAAAACTATTCAGGGACTATTTATTCCATTCAGTAAACGAAGACGGAACCCCATGGTTAGATCATAGGGAGAAATATCCCTTTTGTATATATTGAAAGTATTTAGTAGATATTTGAAACATTTACGCGATATTTAATTATTTGATAGGGAATACATAAGTCATATTCGCCGTATATTTATGCCAATCTGGCATATATTTACATTATTCACAATATTCACAATATTTCTGATATTAAGTATATACCCTGCCGTCAGAAAGTTTGGGTACGAAGCATGTTTTTCATACAAATTGACGTTTTTTGGTACTCAAAAAAAATATGAAGATGGCATTTTTTCTCTCAATTTCTTCAGAAGTATTTAAGTTCAATCTAAGATCTTCATTTTCTTCCCAGATTAGACATTTTTATCGTGACTCCTTTATGGACTTTTTCGGCCATATGCGTGGAAATACCAAAAAATGACCATTTTTATATGTAAACTTAATCGAACATTTTCCGGGCCTTTGAAAGTCCGTAAAGGAGTCAAGATACAAATTTCTAATCTGAGAAGAAAATGGAGATCTTAGATTGAACTTAAATACTTCTGAAGAAATTGAGAGAAAAAATGCCATCTTCATATTTCTTTTGAGTACCAAAAAACGTCAATTTGTATGAAAAACATGCTTCGTACCCAAACTTTCTGACGGCAGTGTAGACGTCATTTAATTTTGTTTTCATTCGTTGTTTCCCCCTAGGTTGGATCATGCTCATATTATTCAATGTTTGAATAAATTGGATGCTGGCATATTAGAAAAGGTATGCATTGTTTATATTTACATTATTTAATGTACAAATCGCTACATCCAAATGAAAATTTTTCAACAGGTTCAGTTGGTATCTAGGGACGAGCAATCGATTTTAATTGTAACATATGCCGAATTGAAGCATTGCCTTGAACAGGCATTCGCCGAATTAACAACAAATGCAGTTGCATTACCATAAAACCAATTAAGACATAGAAACCAAAATAAAAATACAAAAAACAAATATTGCATCTATTAAGCGTTTTTACAATTTGAATATAAAATGATGATGAGAGAAAGAGATCATATTTACATGAGAATTTTTTGTCTTCGGATGGTAAGAATATTTTTTTTATATAAATCAGCAGACGCATTTTGATTTGACATTTTAAATTCGCAATCATTCGGTGTGTTGTGATGAAAAATACATAGACAGCTTTAGAAAATAGAAACTAATGAAATTCTTAAGAAGGGATCCATATTTTTTTTTTTCTTTTGTGTGTATGTATTAAAAAAACGTACGCACAAGCCAAACAGTACGCATACGCAAAATATTTTGTTATGAGATCAAATTAGACCAAATGGCTGTTTTATTTTTGTTGATGTCAAAATAATAGAAGAATGATGGATGACATTTATCGTTTTTATTTTTCTAAAGCAGTTTGTAAGTTAAAAATCAAGGAAATACATACAGAGGGACAAATGAATAGATGAGCAAGTTCAAGAATGCTGATTTTTTTTTACTACAATTAAACCTGTATAATACATGAATATGGTTTGCAAATGAAATGGGGTAAACGCATTTGAAAATATCCAATTTATCATATAATTTAGATATTCATTATTTGATTTTTCTAATTGTTCTCTTCAATTCAGTTAGTACCATTAGATATTAATTTTAGTCGATGATTTTTTGTGATTTCAAAAACAATATATATATATATATATATATTCCGTTCAACAAATATTAACATAAGAAAGAAAAAATTCACAATTTTTTTTATTGAATAAAACAGTCCAAGTGTATGTAAACCATAACATCGATATTGTTTATATAATTTAGCAAGGCGATTAAGAATTTGTGCATGTCGCTAATATTCAATTTTCACATTTTTAGGGAGGTCTTTAGCATTTTCTTTGTAAATTGGTCAAAGAATGACAATTCGGTAATAATTGAAAATATTGAAAGGGAATATGAATTCAAAATTTGTTACAATGTAAAATGTGTTTAAACACAAATAATGTGCTTGTATGTAAACAACAAAAATTGATCTTCAAATGCAATGTAGAAATTTTCTTTAATTTTGTTGTTTTTGTTAGAAAATCAAATTAGATGATAAACGACAAATAATTTCCGGAAAACCAGTATTAATAATTAGTGATAATTTAAATGTAATTTTCATTTTTTGGTATTTAATTCAGAAATGGGAAAAATGAGGAGTACAAACAACATAAATTCAGTTTAAATAACAAAAACTATGTTAAATCTATTATAATATAATGAAAATATTATGAGAAATAGTGGGAACTCTATGTAAGGGCATCACGAGAACACCGATTAGATTTTTGACCGTATTGAATCAGAATCGTGATAGCAGCCAGCTCAAACTAAAAATCAGTGGATCAATAACAAAGGGCTCATTTGTGTTCGTCCATTTCCATTGATGTTCGTCCAAAATAATTTGTTTTTTTTTTTCGTAGATTCACATTTTTCGTACGATTTTTTTAAATTACCAAAACAATTATTTTCAAATTTCATACTTTTTTTCGGGCGACAAGAATTTTAACTCGATATTTGCCAATACGTTCAAAAATATTACATCGCAAATAAATTGTCTCTTTCTATTCAAAATTGTTTATTTTACCTAAAATTCTGTTCTTGCAGTAGGATGTGATCTTGGTTAATATGTAAACAAATAAAAAATTAATTAAACCGAGCCACAACTTGTATTAGATATATCCAAATGAAAAATCATACACATAATCAAATTTCGACATAAAAATTCAGTTCAATAAGTAATTTTAGACTGATCAAAAAGCCAAACATCAATTCAATGAAGACAAGTAAAAGATATGGATTTCCTGGACGGAACTTTTAACAAAACTTTTCATTTCATGGAATATTTGTCAATTAAATTTATAAAATATAAACACATTCACATAAGAAAAATGACATTTTTTTAAAAACAGTTAATTCAAAGAAAACATTTTTACACCATCTAATCATCTCTGACTCAATCGCAAAAAGAACCCAAAAATTCTTCTTTTGGAAGAATTAAAAAAGATGCATTCGAAATTTGTATCATTACCAACTGACACAAATTTTCCATTTCTATTAAAGAAACTATTTTATTTATAAAACAAAAAAAAAAAAAAAACAAAAAAAAAAAATGATATAAAAGAAAAAAGATGTAAAAGTGAACATATTTACATGAATGATCAATAATGTTAAGATTTTAAATGAAAACTGAAAAATTAAAAAAAAAACAGAAAAAGAGAACAATAAAAAGCAGACATTTTTCCAAAATGAATTAAAGATCCGATTGCGTTTCATTAATTTTAAAATTAAGGGTTTAAATACATGTGACAAGAAAAATTACGCTGGAACCAAATTGTATTTTTGTAGTATTAAAATGTTAATTTTAATAATTTTTAAGCAGAATTTTCAAGGGGAAAAGTACTAGAGAGCAATCCATTCTGGTACAAAAAAAAATCCCGAAAAATCCCATCAAATCACATTCAATATTGAATGGAAGAGGGTATGACTGGAATAGGGAAACTCTAGACCTAGCTCTCGAAAGAATATGTTGGAGAAGAATCGTGGCAGCCATTACCAAACAGACCAGACGCTGAAAGGCATTAATGGTCTTTAAATGTTTGTTGTTGTTGTTTGTTGTACATTACTCTTGACAAATTATGACTTGTCAAACTCCCAATATAGTGAGAAATTAAATGGAACACATCAAACAAAAATGACATTTAAATACAATTCAATATACTGGGATTATGCCAAATCATAATGTGTCAAGAGTAATGTATGTGTATTTTATTTTATTTTAGTAAGACAATATTGAATGTGATTTGATGGGATTTATCGGGATTTATTTAGTACTAGATTGGATTGCTCTTTCTAGTACTTTTCCCCTTGAGAATTTTTCAACATATTTTATTTTTATATTATGGTTGATACGGTGGCGCCTTGTGCGATAAATAGTAAACTATGACCAGGGGCGTAAATAAAGAATTACTTATTTGAGGGTGCTCATATTTGACACAGTGATAACTAACCCGAAAAAAAAGACATATTTTGAAATAAAAAAAGGGGGAAAGGGTTCTTGCAAATTTTTGAAGTTATGAGACAAAAACGTCAAAAATCACCAAAAATCGCAAAAATTTAAATGTTGTCCGCTGGGTTGGAAAATCTATCTATTCTCTACATTTTGCACAATACATTTTGTAGATTATTCAAAAATTTACAATTAAAGTCAAACAAAGGTTAGAATTTGAGGGAATGGCAAAAGGAAAAATAAATGATTATATTTTGGAACAATTAAATAGAAATATCTGAGAATCAGGTCGATTCTTCACTAGTTTCCAGCGAAGGAAAGTTGGCTCATTTATTCAAAAACAATATCAAGTCACCAAAAACATTTTGACATTTTTCACGTCAAAAAGAAGGTCATACAGAACTCGCTGATTTCGCGATCAAATTTTTGAAAATAACGGTATCGTCTGCTCAGCTTGAGCGAAAGTTTTCAAATTGCGCGTTCATTCACACGGATAACGGAAACCGACTTTCAATGGAAACATTCAACAATTTGGTAAATATTCTTTGAATTTTGTGAAATGGGGACCCAATCTATAATTACGCTGATGACGATGGAGAAATGCATGAATGAATGGAATTATTTTCACTGCACAAAAAAGTCGTATACCCATATGTTATATTGATACATTGGCTTTTGAAAAGGACTATTATTCGCATAATAATACGTTTCCAATGAAAAGAACACAGAATTTTTGGTATTTTAATGAATATTCTCATGATTCTAGAATATTTTTCAGCGAAAATCCAATTGTACCGATACTCTACAAATTATGTATATTACATGAAAATGAAAATCTAATTTACAAGGTACAAAATGTAGATTATGTATTAAAGTACTTAATTATAGATAGAGTATGAAGAAAGAATCGTTTTGAGAAAAGAAACTGGTCTAACAACTGGTCCCCATAACTTCAAAATGTTCCAAGAACCGCCTTTTTTCATTTCAAAATATGTCTTTTTTGGGGTCAGCTATCACTGTGTGAAATATGATCACCCTCAGATAAGTAATTCTATATTTACGTCCCTGTCCATATCAAGCACAACAAGCATCATCGTTGGGTTGTGACTGGTGATTAAAAGGACTGGAACTAATAATAATAATAATAATAATCCCAAACGTGTAAAATCAAAGCCACAGCAGAATATTCACGCTACTAAGGTAATGCTATAAATTTGGTGGTATTGTATTATGAGCTTCTAAAACTCAATGAAATAATGGGGAACTCTACCGAAAACAGCACATCAAATTGAAAGCAAAAGTCCAACAAAAATGGCCATAATGGAAAGATAGAGATGAGTCATTGATTTTCAATTCCGGAAATGCTCGGTTTCATATTGCGCAGCTAGTTAACAATTATTTGAAAAACGTTGCATGAAAAATTCGAACTCAGATCCGCTGTATAGCCACTTCTGACCACCACTTGTTTGTGTTCGATGCAGAATGCTCTTACTTCATTTCGAGGAATAAAAATTTGGCTCGATTCATGGATTGGATCAAAAGACGAGCAGTTTTTTAGGATGGAATCCATAAATTGCCAGAAAGATGTGGAAAAGTACTAGCAAGCGATGGACATACTTGGAATAAATTATTTTTTTATTTTTCAAACGCTTTAATTTATTAAAAAGTCCGTAAATTCATATACATACTCCCGAACTTGTTCATGTATGTTAAATATTTCGTGCATAACTAATAACAAATTCTTCATTTTGTTTGATAACTTGATCTTTTATTTCGTAATTTTAAAAATACAATTGTTTTCGCAAAATTTTTTTGAAGTTCGCATTGAAATATATAAAATTTAGGACGGATTAATTCTTTTAAATTTAATTTTTTCAAGCCATTTAATTTATTGCTTCCTTATGAAAGTGATACTTGATTTAAAATTCATCGCAGAAAATAAAAAAAATATGAAGTTAAAACAATACCGATTCAATCTCAGTAAAAATGGTTGAGACTGATTTGAGAGACAGTGTCTAAAGAAAATACGAATTAATAATTTCTCGGTCTTAATTAACAGAAAGAAGTTCTAAGAAAGAAGTGCTAAAAAAATGGTATGATATGAGGGAATTTGCTTGTTTGGTTAACAAATCAACAGAAAATGAATGGATGATGACGAATAACTATGTTTTAAATATGGAAATGAAATGCGTTAGCCACATGGGAAATAAGGCAACTATGCGTAGCTAATCGTTTGGTCGTATGCTTTCCATTGACGTTCATCGGGCAATGCATGATGTCTTACGCCACAAATTTGTGGGCCCCATTTTAACAGAACAATAATTACGCCAATGATAAAGGCAAGCAGAAATGCCACGGCTGGAAAAATCATAAGATAAATCATTTTTGCGACAAAGTGTGTTTCTCTTGTGTTGGATAGGCAATATGTGACAAATGGATTTAATTAAATATCACTCTCGCGTTTTTGTTGTGTTTGTTGTAGTTCAACGTATTCTTCAGTTGGTTGTGATTGATTGTATACGCGACCGTAACCTTTTTGCTCTTGCTGCGGATGATAAGAAACCTCGGGGTGCTCAACGTTAGGCTAAATAATAATGAGCATCATTTTAATAATATGATTGAAAAAAGCCTAATGTGGTTGATGCGTTTTTCGATAAATTATTTTCCCTCTAGTACTTACACTTTTTGGATAAAATGAACGCACGTCTTCGAGTTCAGTCAAATCGATTGGAGGGTTTTTATGCGGTGTTGCTGTCCAAAGTGATACAATCCAACGGTTACCTATAAAAGATGTCAAGTATAAATTATTTGTACTCATCATAGATATAAGCTAAAAAAAAGTTATATTCACAACTTACCAGTATGTCGATCCTGCCAATATTGGCGATGTTTGGAGCAACAGCCAAGTACAATGTTCAATATAAAAATAATCGCGCAAAATATTGAACAAACAGCAATTGTTTTGTAGAATGGTGAAAAGTCTCCGTATATGTGAGGAAAATTTTTACCGTAGTATGGATTATTCAAATATTCACTTCTTTCTTCAATGGTAGTCATGTTCTGAACACACTTAATATGCGCATTTGGCTGCAAGAAAAACAATCTTCAAAAAAATGTAATTGAAGACAAACGACATCCAAATTATGTGTCGATCTATATATATATATGGTACATACAAAAACGTGTAATGACTGTGACTAATTGAATATTTAATTGGTAATATGTTATCATGTATTTAACGAAATGAAATCAACATAAACACATACACGTTAGACAGATTTTTGGTTATCTTTATTCATTTATTTATCTACTTCTAAATAAGTGTCGATAGTTGATGAACGCCCAAATCACTATGGCAAACATAATCACTGATAGAAAATGTTTTTGTTGAATTGCTATTTCTCAATTATGATCAACTATTGACATTTTATGGGCATTTTTCATATAAAAACATTATTTCTCATTCAAAAAATTATGTTGTAAAATACGACGAATATCAAAATTGAAAATACCTATTATTTGTTCATACCCATATTTTTTTGGGTGTGGTGACAGCATCATGAACATAATTGTTGTTTAGCAAACGTTATCATTCTGTCATTTTTTACAGTATAATTTTCTCTATTAATTAAATCACTAATTTACTTGAAGACAAAAAAATTAAAAAATACTTACAAATTTTCCGTTTGAGGAGAAAGGGCGGGTAAAAAAACACAAAATAAAAGTCAAATTATTTCAATTATAATGCCAACTGTGAAATAAGCAACTTTATTCGTTTGATACACGAAATACATATGAACAATAACAGAAGAATGAAATATACTACGATCACAAATAAGTTGAATCAACAGACACACATGCACGCATACACAATAACAACAAAGAATACATTTGAAAAATAAAATGTTTCATGAAATATTGTGTAGCTGTTAGTGTGTGTTCATAACTGTTGGTTTAGTTTCGAATCGAACGTGTTGTGTGTGTGAGTGTCTTGTTCAATTAATAAAGTCGCCGCATAAATGTAAATACATGTAATGTATATATATTACACGTGGGTGTTCGTATGTGTAAGTGTGTTGAGTTGTTAAAATATTTACCAAAGCTAAGTCAATAAAAAAATATTTCTCAATATAGGTGCTTCATATTAATTTGAATGTTAAATAAAAATATTGCAATAATGAGTAGTGTCGCTTCAGGCAATACGATCAAAAAAATTGGTTTTGGTGTTCATTCTTCACTTTATACAATGCAACCAAGGCACAGGTACACAAAATACAGCAACGCCCAAATTCTTGCAATATTTCTGTTCTTCTTTTCTCCCATTCTATCATCATCAATTCAATGAAAAAATCATTTCAAATGCAAAAACATGATATCGACGGTCGTATCCACAATACAATGCTTTATTTCTATATAAAAATTAATTGAGATAATGCGACTTTGCATCTTGTTTGCTTGTAATGTTGAATATACTTGTTGTTTTAGATTTATTTCACACATTTCTTTTGATTTTTTAAATATATTTTTGCCATCGAAAACATTGTTGTAGAAATTGTTTCAACAGTTTTCAGGATAAAAAACTTATTTGAGCTGAAGCACATTTGATCTCATGTGATAATGGTGATGATTGTAATTTTTAGTGTATTTCAAGTAAGATGTAGAATCATATGAATGAGATGTGAGATGTTTACGATTCCAAATCACCTCATGAAAATTTAAAATGAATGAAAATCACTTGCTCTGTCATTTCCTATCAATAATTAAATAACTGTATAAATAAAGGTAGATTGTTGTCTACATTTTGGTTGCTGAGATGACAGCTAAACAGATCAACAGATCAGTAGGATCTTGATATCGATGAAAAGATTTCAATTCGGCGGCGAACGAGAGAGAAAGAGAAAGATTTGGACTAGATATGAACATAAAATCTATGGATTATCTATCATGGTGAAGTTAACATGCTAAAACACCATTTATGATGGTCGACAGGCACAAACAGACTTATTTCATTAGAGATAAAGTTAGATCGAGACTAACATATTACTGAGTAATATAGAAAGGGGAAAATAGTATATACGACTAACAACCAACGATTTTTGTTACCTACTTTTTTCGTAGATCAATAATCTAAAAAATGTTCAGATAGATCTGATCTGAGATTATTTTATAATAATCTCATCTATATATCTTATATATAAGATAACAATGAATTTTATCTAAAAAGGAATTTTATGGTTTTAAAAGAACTGTGGATTACTATATTTTAAATATTTCAAAGCTTGAAGATTAGTCCACAAAAACTTAGTAAACGCACCATTCTTCAAATGTAATTGTCTAAAGAGGTTTTCGCAAAGAACGAGGCATTGATTTATACCATGAGAGCTGTTCTATTCACTATAATTATAATTCACTACAATTTTATATAGGAAAATTTTAATGGCATAAAAGTACTGTCAAAATTCGTCTTAATCTTTTCAATCATCATGAAGGTATTCAACAACTAAAAGACTAAAACAGAAATATTCTATTCAAGAGACCAATTTCAATGCAATGGTGAAATTATTTCAAATTGCTATCGTTTTTGAAACAGCAGAACACCTTTTTTTTGCTCTTAAAATATTCAGAGAGCGAAATTGATGACCTTTTTTGCTTTTCAAAATGTTTGTCAAATATCTTCGTCAAATACTAGTATACGTAACTAAAGTAAAAATAGCAATTTTTCGTAAAATAGCAAATTCTGGATCTGAACCTACTACTAAAAGGTTGGAAAACAAATTTATTCTAGAATATGCAATTGGAATTTTTTCAAATTGAAGTCCAAACATTTGGTCGACCAGTGTAAGTATCACATTCGGATGTATTTGTATTGAAATTGATGGATTTCATTTATTATTGCCATTTATCCAAATTTATGATGATTTTTAAATGGAAATAGCATTGAGCTTGTGTCATTATTTCAACACTGGTTAAAAGAGCCTCTGTGATGACTGAAGAAATATTGGGCCCTTTTAGTACCTGACTTGACATTTGCAAACCTGAAATTATCCATAAGATGGCGAGACTAGTGTGCTAATTATTAAAAATATACATAAATATATAAAACAAAAAAATCAAATTAATAACTACTAACAATTAAATGAAAAAAATATTAATTTTAAATCACATTTAAAAATATGATAAAAATTAATAGTTTTTAATCGAATATACACACCTTGAAAATAATTCTCAATAATTTATTTCGTGAAATAGTACTTTCGAAATGTTCAATATATGGCGCGACCCAATCATAAACTTGATAAATCATTTGTTTATTTATTGCGCAATTTCTTTGTTTTCGCTAATTAACGCTTGCATTCTAGCTTCAGTCATGTTTATGAAGTGATAGAATGAAGAGAAATTATGGTGAAAACTTTACTTTCTGACATTCAAATTGAAAAAATATTGAACATGGAAAAATAGACATGTTTTTAAATAAATAATTAATATTATGTGAGCAAACAAAATAGAAACAAAGTGCAATAAATCTAATAAAAATTAAACAAAAAAAGATTTGAAAAAGGCTCCATGAAATAATTTATTCCGAATTAATTTATTTAATAAATTGATTCGGAATAAAGTCGAAATAAATTATTGAAATAATTTATTTAAAAATTATTTTGTATTTACCAGACAAAAAACCACGTTGATTTTATTAATTATTATTTTTTTATCACAAATTACAAAATTGTCTTATCATCATCAATTCGAAAATTGTCATTCTTAAAATGTTGCCATATGAAAAACATTGGATGTCGTTACGATTTTAGAGCAACAAGGGCACAAAAAAGAAAAGATTCCCATTTTTTCAGTATTTTTGTATGAGAGACCCCCCAGGGGGTGGTCGAGGAGGGTGATCTCTAACGAAAATGAAATGTGTGCAAAAAATTAGGTATAGTCAGTCATACATTTAGGTATAAAATTCCAGCTTAATTGGGTTGAAAATCGACTTTGTGATATTTGACCCCAAAGAGGGGGCTCTCATTGTTGGGAGAATGGAACTAGCATCCATTATGAAAAATATGGATTCTAAGGTTTTTCGGCATGCTGAATCCGAATTTTTGGGTTTCGGATCAGAAAAATAAAAAATGGAGGGCGGGAGAACCCCAACCCCCTAGGGAAGGGGTCAAGAGGCCAATTTTATGGCACCAATCGATAGAGCGTCTCAAAAGCTTCAAGTTTAGGGGGGTAAATAGGGGGGGATTAACCGACTCCTTAACCCTCAAATCAGGGTTTGAAATTTTTTTTTTTCGGCACCAAAAAATCAAATCTCTACAAACGGGGGCTAAGGGGGTGGTCCAAAGATCCAATGATGCCAATCGATAGGGGAAGTCCAAAAATATAGTAAGGAATGAAGACTAGGTGGGTATTGCCACTGAAGTGACCTTTAATCGAGGTTTGAATATGTGCGAGCAAAATGCCCCTTTAGGGGAGTAAGAGGGGGTTAGGGAAGAAAACCAGTGATACCAGACGATAGACAATTTCATTATACATGTAGCGGTGGTTTGACCACTCTTTAGCACTCAAATCGGCTTTCATATTGATTTTGGGAGAAAAATCTGGGGAAAAGTCCCCCAAAAAAAGGTCGGGGGTGGCCAGGGGCAAAAAATAATGATGCAGATCGATAGAGCGTAAAAAGTTCCCATAGAAATGTCACAAAATCAGGATCACATTTTCGGCGGGCGATATTTAGTTTTCCATCCATAAAAAATAACCCCCCCCCCCCTCGCGCATGTATGTAAGCGAGAGTTGAGTAAAGGAACGAAGTTGATGATTCATGAGTCAATCTTCAGACCAACTATCACGTATGGTAGCGAGAGATGGGTCGACTCAAATAATTTAATTCATGGTTTGGAAGTGGCTGATATGAATGTTTTGCGTATGATTTCGGGAGTGTCGCGTAGGGACCAATGGGAGAATAGAATTATAAATGAGAAAGTGCGTGAGGATTTAAATGTGGATTCGGTTGATGAGGTAGCAAGAAAGTCGAGATTAAGATGGTTTGGGCATGTACAACGTATGAATGAGTATCGTTTACCAAAGTTAATTTTGAATGCGGAAGTGAATGCACCGAGAGGTAGAGGTAGACCGCGGAGGCGATATTTGGATTCGGTTAAGAACGATTTGAACGAAAGGAGGTATTATTGGAATGGGGAAACTCAAGACCTAGCTCTCGATAGGGTTTGCTGGAGAAGAATTGTTAAGGGGCTGCCATTACAAAACAGACCAGATGCTGAAGGGCAATAATGGTCTTTAAATGATTGTTGTTGTTGTTGTCTTAAAACATTTTTGTCAAACGTAAGAAAAAAGAAAGAAAACTTGACTTTGTTCAGTTTGTTATTCAATTTCATCGAATTCACGTCGAATCTGTCAAATTGAAATCTGCATATGGAAATAAATATTAGAAAGAAAAAAATGCCGAAAGCCAACAATTTGAAAAAACTCGAAAAGAAAAAGAATTGCATTAGTGAAAATATACACAAGTTGTATTCATGACATCGGGATTTATTGCTAGAGAATAATATTTGAAATTGCGTATTTTTGCAATAAACGCCACAATCAATTAAACTGTAACTTCTTTTCGATTGACATACATTTACGTTTTGGCTCGGATTACAAGTGAAATTATTTGCGAATATTTTTTTATGATATGAACATGATGCATAAATCAAGAACAGAAAAAAAATGAAAATATTGGGTGTATGCAAAAGAAAGTCGATTTAGATAACAGATGGCGGCCATTTTCTTTTTTTTTGTCTGTCATTACGCTATAAATTTCAGTATATGTCATTTTGCTGAAGTGTAAACAACAAAGATTTTTTTTGCTTCAAAAATGTTGAAATTCGTGCCTGAAAAAGTGGTTTTGCGGGGAACTTTAATAACCTTCTTTCATTTGAAGAAAACCGCTGCTGAAAGTTATCGTTTGTTAGTAGAAGCTTGCGTTGAACATGCTTCAACTCAAAAAACTTGTGAACGATGGTTTGAGAGATTCAAAAGTGGTGATTTTGACTTGGATACTGGCCAACCAGTACCTTCGCAGTCAAAACGAGAAATTTATTGCCAGAAGGTTATGCTGTGCATTTGGTGGATCAGGAAGGTGTCGTGTATTATGAGCTGCTGAAACCTGGCCAAACGGTTGATAGTAAGTGCTACGAACAACAATTGATCAAAATGGAGCAAGCATTGAAGGTGAAACATACACGAATAGCGACTAAACAAGACAAAGTTTTTTTTCACGATGATAATGCCAAGCCACATCGTGCAAAGATCGTTAAAAAAAAAGAAAGAACACTTCGGTTGGGATCAGCTTGATCAACCCGCGTACTCTCCAGACCTTGCCCCTTCGGACTACTATTTGTTTCGATCGATGCAAATTGACCTGGCCGATGTACGCTTTAAAAACTTTGAAGAAATACAAAAATGGGTCGCTGACTGGATAGCTTCAAAAGATAAGGAATTCTTTCGACGCGGAATCCACAAACTTCCTGAAAGATGGCGTGAAGTCATAGCTAACGATGGAGAATACATTGGTTGAAGTGCTCATTCATTTAGTTATGAAACAAAGAAAGAAGTGTTTTGA
>JAQOWM010000891.1:0-176186 GCA_029041755.1 Resseliella maxima
TACGTGAAATGGCTTGGTTTCGATACGAAATACAATTCATGGATTCCAGAGAGCGAATTACTCGATTAAATTCTTTTAGATTACATTCCGTATAAATTTAATAACATAATACTGTAAGCAATTAGTTTATTTCCAAATGTTATGATACACAGTCTGAGTAAATAAAAAAAAAATTAAAAAAAAAAAATGAACACATGTCTTCGCAATCGTTTGTATAATATGAAAATACTAATACTTAGAACAAAGTATTCAAAAAACTCATAAAATATAGTTTTTTATGAACATATTCAGTTAGTTTTCTTCTATCCAACATCAAAAATAGATGTGTTTCTGTGTAATGTCGGAAGAAAAATATGTAATTCTCTTTAAAGAATTGAGCTGTTTGTTTACAAAGAATAAAAGCGGATACAAGAAATGCACTGAAATTTTCACGAATGCAGTCAACAATACAACATGTGCATACCAAGACATGACCGATGTATTTTTTAAGTTCAGAGAGAATTATAACGAATGGTTTATTAATGAAATTGAACAAAATATAAATTTGAGAAAAGAACAATGTGGATTTAAAAAAGTAAGACTCACTGCATCTACGAACAAACGATTAGATGATGTAATTTCAAATAAAAGATGCAAGAAATATTTCTTGACATTTATGGTGATGCAAATTCAATACTTTATTTTGGCTTTGGATGATTTTGAATTAGTGGAGAAGACACTGCCTAAGTATTTGGAACATTTGACATATGATGTGATAAACAACACCAATTATTCACTACGATCAATCTCCGAAAAAATGTTCAAAAAAGAATAATCAAATAAGTTATATATATACATATACAGAGTCAGGGAGTAAAGAAAAAAAGAGATAAAAAAGCGTATTATTTGTAGCAAATTATTTATTTGCAATATAAAATTAATTGGATAATTTTTGGGGAAATAAAGGGAAAAAAAAAGAGAAAAGTGGAGGAAATGAAAAAAAAAAGGGAAAGAAACCAATCAAAATAAATTAAAAAGATAGGGTGGGAGGAAAAAAAAAAAATAAATATATTAATCGTAGTTCATCAATTTGATTGGATTATTTCATCGAAACGAACAAAAAAAATAATTTTTTAGTTAATTTAATATAAATAAATTAACAATAAATCACAAAAATTTATGAAAAAATATATAGTTTTAACATCATGTACAATCAGTTGTAATGAAATTGTCATACTCATAAGGTGGTATAATTTCAGTAAGCTAAAAAGTTGAAACAAAATGTACATGTGTTTTTGTTATCGTTTATATGAACGTGCACCAATTACAATAAAAGAGTATGCATTTAGTGGAAGTCTTTGTCGTATACGTGAATTTCAAACATTAGATGGGTTACGTTTCTGTTTGACAGTATTCAGTCTTTCTAACTACAAACATTTACATTTTCCACACTATGAATACAAAAATCTTATGTGTCAATTAAATGCACTCTCATCCACACAAGCAATCGCAACTTGGGAGAAAAAAAAATGACAGTGGAGTAAGAGTTAATCAGTTACCATTTGATGGTGATTTTAAAATTAAATTTGGAAGCCGTAGTTTAACCATTGGACAAGTGAGTGCATTCGGTCTTCTAAAGACTTCACCATTCATAATTGATGGTAATAACATTCTTACAACCACCATCCAAAAGCATGTTAGTTGTGACACAAAATGGGATATATGCGCATGCAAATCGTGTCCAGTCTTTAAACGTCTCATTGATTTCGAAACAACTACAGATTGTAAACCTTTGAATATTATTTTACCATAATATTAAAAAGCAAAAAAAAAAATGGGGTCTATTCTGCTTGATGGTGATTTAATATCGATAGGTCAGTTTTTTACATGTCCTATGTGCAGTGAAATTAAAAAGACAAAAGATTTCCTTACTCGTGTTAAAAGTGGTATATTTAAATCAAGTGATATTATTTGCAACGCATGTTTTGATGTTTTGATAAACGAACGAAAAAAAAATCAATTAAAAGAAACGAAGAACGTTTTGAATCGTTAAATTAATTTTTTTTTAGACAAATAGAAAATACAATTCAAGGATGAAAATTGTAAGTTTTGATCCCAACGTTAAAATTCTGCATATGCATGTATGGACATTCGCATATCATGAAGCACGCAAAAATGATTGGATGAGAATAGCTGCAGATAGATATCGATTTGAGTTAAGAAAACAAAGAACAGAAGCAATGCTTCACAAAATTGGTTTTTTTTCTTTAAGATAATCTTTTTTTTCTAAACAATAAGAATAGCACGTACGTTCATTGTAATTTTAAATCATATTTTTATTCAATAAAAATACAAAAAAAAGGTTACACATTTTTTTTTCTCTTTCTTAAAATATTAAAATCAACCTTAAAGTCTATATTTGGGACATAATTTCAATTGATCGGGCGACTTTAGTTCAAGCGACCTTATTTCAGTGAGCCGATGTAAAAGCCGTTTGGCACGTTCTTGAATTTTTTCATGTGCGCTTTTGTTTGTCGTGCATTTTTCAATACATTTTCGTATTCAACGTTCATTTTTTCTGAATTCAATGAATAATGACCCCAAGAAAGAGTGTCTATACCAGCAGGTTTAATAATATATCGTTTATCATCGAAAGGATTCAAAGCGATTTTTTCCGTCGAAATGGTGTAAATTGTATGGTTCTTGGAGCGAAAAGTGCATTGACTTCTCATTTCAATGCAATTATTCTTGATGCAATTGAAATAGTCATCGAATGTGACTTTATTTTCCAATACATTTTTCTTGACTCCTTTTGCTTTTTTCATTTTATCTACTCTACCCAACGTTCGCACAGCGTAGCATTTTGAACGTAGACCGACAAACTCAGTGATAATTTCACCACTTAGCTCATCTTTGAATTTCCCCGGTACTTTTTTGTTAAAACGTTTAATACCGTAAACGTTTTCCTCTGGGTAATCAGATGTATCGAACATAAACCAATCATCACGAATGTCAGAATAGACATTATGTCCCTTTATTTCCAACAAAAATGCGTCTGTATCTGTTTGGCATACTGTGACATTTTGCTCATATTTAGGTTTTAAATATTCATATAAAAATTGATACATGAGCACTTTTGATATTTCTAAAACGCACATTCCCGTGATGATAGGCTTATTCATTAATATATGCGATTTTTGCAATTCTATTGCAACTAAATTCCAATCAAAAATTTTACATTTTTTAAAGTGAGGCATGGCAACCAACTTTCGTCCGACATTCTTACCGAGACCTTCCCATTTACTTACCAATTTAATGTCTGTGCGTAACCGTAGGTTCTCCATGGTCTTGCCATATAAAAAATTTATTGAACAATTTATAGAAATTTTTTTCAAATTCATTAGTAGCCTGTGCACGTAGTCGAGTGTTCAACTCGATGTATGGTTTTAGCCATGCCTCCTGTTTGAATTTGAGCACACGGTGCACTTTTTTTAACACTAACCCCTGCTCAAGTGCCAATTTTAACATTGAATAATGAATAATGTAATTTTTCTTATCAAAAAACGTTAATAATAACTTATCGGTAGCGGTAATACCGGGCACACCTCGTTTCTCCGGGCAAAATGGAAAGTCGTTGTGTTTGTCGTGTAATTCTACTGGATAATGTAGGTCCACTTCAAAGATGTAACCATCATCCGAATCGTCCGTCATATTTAAAATCTCCGACACATTTTTTTGGTAGTCTTTTGTGTTAAAATCTCGTTTGATAGTGTTCTCAGATAGCCACTCATATCCTCCAATAGGCAAATGTTGAGACATAGCGTAGCCATACAAGTTGTTTGCTAATTTGATTTTTCACAGAAACAAATTGGTTTTTTTTTTAGAAAAAGAGCAAATGTGCTTTCAAATTAAAATTCATGATTTGATATATTTACCATCTAAATACATGATGTACGATGATTCTTTTGAAGCATCGAATTTGTCGCCCATATATATGTTGTTAGCCTTTACATATCGCTTGTTGATCTGGCTCACACCACCTCTAATCCCTTGTTCCACGAACATTAGCATATCGACGTCGGTTAGCAATTCAATCGAAACACCTGTGTATTTGAGCATAGCATCGAATGACAATCCGGGTGCTCCAAAATAGTGAACTGGATCAAGAGAATGGGTGGCAAAACAAGTGTTGCGAAAGTTTTCAAAAACATCGGCCAGCAGCAACACATCTATTCGTAAGTAGAGGTCGGAATATTCGCCCAGTGTGCGTATTCCGAATGTCTTCCACACGTTCTGAACGTGTTGATAATCTTTTTCGGAGATATCGGAATCTGTCAGCATGCTATGGAAAAACTCTTTCGATGGCAGTGATGTTTCTTGAAGTTTTTCAATATTGTCGATGTAATCGTACGGGAAAACACCTTTTCGGGACAATAATTGAAACATTTCATTGGAAAGATGACCAGACTTTACACATTCAGACATTAGAACGTATTTCTTTTCGGATGGTAACAGCGTTGCCAAATAGTCCAAAGACGCTGACATAAAATTCAATGAATCGATGAATTTGAATTTTATGTGTTTTTGATATGGTTTCCCAAATTTGAGCATGGTCTTCGTGAATGATATATATTTTTCAGAATTGTGCGGTATGATTTTCACTTCACCAGGGAAATGATAGCTATCTCCCAGCTGTTTGATTAACAAATGCAAATCATAGCCCGATAAATTGTGAGCGACAACTGGAATGGTTCGCGAAATTTGAAACTGCAAATTACACGATGAATGGGCTGCAAAACGGAACTTCCCTGTTATGTGACAATGATCGCGAACTCGTGGGTTTTTTTTCATTCCTTGTTCACTATCGTCGAATGGTTTTTTACAAATGTGGCAAATCGTTGATTCATTGAATTGATGTTCTTCTTCTTCGGTCAATTCAGCCATAGGTTTTGCATCCTCAAGCTCTTCGTAGACTTCTTCCGCAATATTTTTTAATTGATTTTTGAACCAATCGACGCAATTTTCACCACGATTACTTTCATAACGAGATAAATTGGTGTTGGTTTCGTTTTTGAAATAATAACCAATGCTGTGGGCTACATGTTCTTGATGAGCTGTAGTCGAACAATTTGGATTAAAAACTTCTTTTTCTGTTTTTTTCAATATCGCCTCCGTGTCCAAGTAAATGACGTACGGCACTTTCATTCCACGTTCATAATTCTCAAATTTCACAAAATTACTTCCATCTTCTTCGGACGGCATCTCAATTGTGCATTTATTCAAATTTGCACATATCGGTTCATGTTTTCGTAGTTGATCGGTAGACGAGAAATAATTTAGACAACGATCGCAAAATATTTTTTTATGCTCGTTTTTTGTCATTTGTGATCCCACTAAGCGGCTTAAATTTTTAATCCAACAGTAGTGTATGTTACCGCTAACCTCACCAACTGAAGTGTATTCATCGGATTCTTCGGACAACAATAACAGATGAATGTATTCTCTTTTTTCTTGCAATGGTTTTGATGCAAGAAAAAAGAGGACATACTCGTTTCTTTTTTTCATCGAAGAAATAGACATTCACTGCAATTTTTTCATTTTGACTCATAAATTTCTCTATCTGATTTATTCTAACAGGAAAATCTATACCGTCAAAATTTAATTCATGAGCCCATTTTTTGTAACTGTCTGCATCATTGACTCTATTTTTAGACACTTTCTTGTGATGCAATGCAGCTAAAATACTCCACTTGAAACAGGCATCATACGTATTTTTTAAACTAATTATTGCTCGTTTATTTTTTAAATACCCCGAAAGCTTCATTTCACCTCCCGATCCACGTAGTGGATCATGCTTCAAAATTTGCACACGTAAATGTTCAATTTTACTTAGGGTAAAGCCAGACCCTTCAACCATCACTTCTTCGATTTGTTTCTTCACATATTCGATAATGTCATTTTCAAAATAAGTTTCAATATTTGTAAATAAATCGATCTCTTTTGATTTCATTGGAATATGGATCGTTCTTTTTTCGTACAATGGGTCACTTTTTTCGTCGACGACAAAGGCTCTTTCAAATTCGGCACAGAAATACGAAAGAGTTTTAATCATTTTGAATTTTTTCACTGCTTGCACTATTTTTTCCTCATATATTTCGAATGCATTTGTCAAAAAATCATCAACTCCAATGAATCCCACATTCACCAAATCAAATTCTGTTATATTATTCGCGAATGCTGAATTTGTCTCCCGAAACTCAACGCGAGGTTGAGGAATTTCTTCCGGAAATTCACGGTTGAAACTGTCACGCAGAAAATCTTCCAATTCTTCACCACTCAATGGTCGATCACCATCACACACAAAAAAAAAATTAATATAATAAGACACTTAGTGTCTACTATATGTCACCAGACACGATAGTGTCTTGTTCCTTGAATTTTTTGATTTTATTATATGTCAATAAATTAAAATGCTAATAATTGCATTTAATAATGTTTATTTTGATAAGTATTTTGTAATGCGCGCAACTTGAAACAAAACCTGTCAAATGTAAAAAGAACGATACAAACAGAATTATACAGTCATAGTATTACAGTACTGTTATATAAAAATGGAAACATGTGTTTGACACAAAATGACAGTTCAGATTTGTTTATATCTATTTTTCACAGCATTTTTTATATTTGAAACAAAATATGGATTTTGATTGTTTTAAATGCACTGAACTATTTCGATCTGGAAAAGAAGCAATCCAGCATTTAAAAAAAATACATTTTTTAAAAGATAATATTTGTCCCATTAAATGTGTTGTTAAAAACTGTTCGCTGACTTTCTTAAATTTCAAGACCTTGAACAAACATCTATGTAATTGTGTAAAAAAATTCCCCAGATACATGTAAATATTGGTTTATTAATTTAATTTTCATACATTTCGGGATAATTAAACATTTAAAAAAATAAAAATAGGACTCCGTATTGCTGCCGGATGCAGAATTGTTTACAAAAAACGAATCGCTGATTTTACCTGATTTGTGTTCGATGAATTTAAATGAGAATGAATTTCAAGATCAGGTATTTTTTTTTTGTGTTGAGAAAACGCATTGAATAATTTATTTGAAACCTGTACAAATATGTTTTAGAATCGATCTTCATCTTTTGTGTATCAATTCTTGAAGGAGATTGAAGCAAAACCATTGAACGACGTGATTACGTATCAGCAATCAAAATCACCGTCAACTGTCGCTCAAGAAGAATTTGGAAATTTCTTGAATACATTCACCAATTCAATTATTGGACTAAATCTCAAGCAAAATGAGCAAGACCGCATCATTAAATTGAGCATGGACTTGATAAAAAATTATAAAAAGTTGAATGAAGTCTGTTTAGTTGACCATGGCCCTTTAATATCACTAGAATTAACTTCTGATATTGTTTTGCATCATTTTTAAAGTTCAAGCGCTATATCAGAGGAATAAATATTACTGCTCCAAAGACAATTTTGTACCGCCGAAGGAAAAGGCTATTGGAACGCGATGGGAATTAAAAAAGACACAAATTTAACAGGAAAAATAGTACGCATTCCAAGATTAATTCAATGTACTTTGCAGTACGTATCGATTTTGGAGACATTAAAATCGTTGTTTTCATGTGCGGAATTTGCTCAACTATACTTCAGTTATAATGAAATAGATAGGTCGAATACCATTGGATATGATGGATCAAAGTTATACATGTTTTAATTCGGGAATTGTGTTCAAAAACGTCGAATTATTTAAATTACATCCAAACAGCTGAAATTAAATAGGTGTTGATGATTTCGAACTTTGCAACCCTTTCAATCGAAAGCAAACCATCACAAAGTTTGCGGTGTTTACTTTTAATACATAATTCAGGAAATACAACGAAGTGGACAATATTTTCTCGTTTGTCTTTGAATACTGATGATTTGAAATCTAAACAAACTGATCTACAAACTGGCAGCTAATTTTAAACGAAATTAGTGTTTTGGAAGAAATTGCACACAGACGGGTGATGCGCAGTTTTACTGCACAATTTTGCAGAGAAGAGTTTTCTGCACAAAACAATACAAAATGTGCGGAAAACTGGCACAAATTTGTTCCATTTCTCAAAATTTTTTTGTACCATATTAATTGCAAATACTGTATATTTTTCAGTGATTATCAGAATCAGATTCATTTTTTCCAAAATTAAAAAATTAATTTTTTTCCAAAAAATAAGTAAATTAAAATAAATAATTTTCAGTCTGCTATTTAATAGGCGGTATTCGATAGGATAATTATGCGCACTAATTTTTGTATGAAATTCTATATGGGAAGTTCTGGAATTCAGGCTAAATCCTGAGAATCCATGGATCAGCCTAGGCATATGACACTTTTATAAATAGGTCTCGAAATTTTGTTCGCCACAGGGCAAAATCCATTTATTTTTCCCATTTTCCAATCGGAAAAGCGTGAAAAATCGATCGAAAGATTTTTTCTCCTTTGAAATGCAGATTTAATTTGATAAGTCAAAAATAATTTTTTCTCATTGAATTTAAATGTGCAAATAGCGCCTATCGATCTATTAAATAGCAGACTGAAAATTATTTATTTTAATTTACTTATTTTTCGGACAAAATTAATTTTTTAATTTTGGAAAAAATTAATCTGATTCTGATAACCACTGAAAAATATACAGTATTTGCCATTTATATGGTACAAACAAATTTTGAGAAATGGCACAAATTTGTGCCAGTTTTCTGCACATTTGTGCCAGTTTTCTGTATTGTTTTGTGCAGAAAATGTTTCTCTGCAAAATTGTGCAGTAAAACTGCGCATCACCCGTCTGTGTGTGGTATTACTATTTGTGGCAAAAACGTGAGAGGCACTCTCATCCACACAGTTTTTGATAACTTGGGCGCTAACGTTGGATTAGGATTTTCCGGAAGCTTCTCATCATCGAAATATTGCCGCTTTTGCTTGTCATCTAAAAATGATTGCCAAAAAATTACCAATGAATCAGATTGTACTTTGAGGACTATTGAAAATTATGAAGAAAGTTTGGAAATTGTTGTAAATTCTGAACGTGTTAATTACGATGCAACAAATGGTGTAAGATTTTATTGCGTGCTGTCAGACCTCAAATATTTTCATATTTTGTCAAATGCCACAGTTGATGCAATGCATGACATAAACGAAGGCTGTATCCCAAAATTTCTAATGGAATTATTCAAGTTTTGTTTTAAAAACAAAATATTTTCACCCGAAAAATTGGAAAGTTTGGCGAAATTTTATGATTATGGCGTTCTAAATATTTCAAATACACCATCACAAATTGATTTTGAAAAACGGAGTCTCGGCCAGAATGCTGCCCAATCAATGTGTCTTTTCAAATATTTGCCATTTATCTTGTATGAATATAGGAATCATCCTAAATTAAATGAAGTGTGGCAGTGTTACAAAGCTCTTCTGTTTATATGTGAAACAGTTTACTCTTACGAAGTCACCGAACTGGAACTGCAAAGATTGGAATTAGTGATAGCCAATCATTTGGCGCTGTTCCAGAAAATATTTCAAAAACCGCTTGCACCCAAACAACATTTTCTCATTCATTATGTTTCGGTTATCAGAGCAGTCGGTCCATTAATTTACTGTAACATGATGAGGTTCGATTCAAAACATAAAGTATTTAAAAATTATCGACATTCGACTAATAACTTCAAAGCAATAAACAAAACATTGGCTTTCCAACACCAAAAGCAAATTTATCAAAACGGATTTTCATACAAAGATGCCATTAAATGTGGTGTTTGGAAAAGTGTGGAGCATGATTTTCTGACAAATTTATTACCGCAAGAGGATTTTCCAACATCGGAATATTGCTACGAAACCAAATTCATCCATTTCAATTATTACAAATATACTAAAGGGATTTTGATTGTTTACTGTGGTCAATTCTATCAAATTCATCACATTGTGTCAATTCAGCTAGAATATTATTTTATTTGCAAACGATTTGATGTAATGGAATTTGATGCGTTTTTGAATAGTTTCAAAGTAAAAGAAAGGGATTCGGGTTTATTTTCATTAATTAAATTAAAAAATTTATTACATTTCAAGAGCTACGAACTGAAATCAATTCATGAAAATCATTATGTAATTTCAGATAGCAGAGATTTACACCACAACATCTATTTTTGATTAAACCATTTATTCAAATAAAAAAATTTCAAAATTATAAAAATTCTTTAAATTTAATAAGCTTCCATCATTTGCATAATATACGCATTATTATTTGTACTACCAATATTCAACAAAATCTGTTGAATAAAATTCACAGCTTCAGTTAACGAGAAAACAGACATATTTAAATGAATATCAAAATATATATATATATTATATGTATATATCGTTGGAATATATCTAAATTTAATCACAAAAAAATCTCTTTAGGTGTACGATTAGCAGTAATATGTCGAAAAAAATAGGAGTGGCTCGAATACATTTAAGCTCCATTTACACGAGTTATTTTGTTGTCGAGGTTGGTCATAGTAAGTGTTGGTTTGAACATTGGGGATTTCCAGTTGTAAAGGAAACGAGCAAAGAACGTCATTGTTGGTCTAATATTCACTTCGAATTGAATGTCAAAGACCAAATGTACTTTGAAAAAAAGATCAACTATTTGCGTAATATTCCAATCAGTTGGAATCTGAAGGGAAGAAACAAATAATTATATAAATACAAAAAATATTGTACAATATTGTCACGACATACATCGATTAAATGATTTTCGATTGCAATGTAATAGTGCATAATATCCTTATGCGATTTTCCCACGGCAATTATGTGTGGAAACACATTTTTATCCAAATCCTTTTGCATTGGTTTTTCCTAAATAATGAATATGCATTAATAAATGAAATTGCTGAATAATTATGACTAAATATTCGAATTTTACCTCAGAAAATATTATGAATTTATGAATGGCCAAAGCAAATGGTAGAACTGAGCCTTTAGCAGTCTTTGGGCAACTTTTGGCAGGAAATAGTTTAAGAAATACCAAAAAATCCTCAATTTCGGCAGGCCACATTGTATGAATACCAGATTTCATATTACTCGTTGCAATGGCGTACACATTTCCACCATAATTGCACCATTTTTCGATGAAACCGTTTGGATCAGCTTTATCAGAGAAGCGAATGGAAAAATCTTCCAAAATCTATAAAAAAAAAACTCGGTTAAAATTTTTTTATGGTACAAAAATGAAACATTATAATCATAATCACCAAAACTGGATGTGTGAAGAAAATCGGGAATTGTTCCAAAAAATCAGATTTCTCTTCCTTCATTTTATTTGACCGTAATTGAATAGTTGACATCAACATTTGTTTTATTGAATCCATTGTATCAGCGGATACAACAACAGTCTTGAAAAAGTTCAAATCAGTTTGAAGACTTTCTTCAGCAACGGACGTTCGTTTCTTTTTTCTATTTGATTCCAATGAACTAGTGTAGTTCATATTGCGAAACTTTTTAGCCAAAAAGTTCAAAACCACACTCTGAAAAATTAAAACGATTTAATATAGATGTAAATAATTAATTAATTATATTGTCTTACGAATCCAGCGTGTTCTCCAGTTGTATTGTCTTCCAATTTCGGTACGAGAAAAACTAACAATTTCGAAACTGTGATCATTTGAGCACGTTCAACATTCAAACATTTTTCCTTCAAGTATGCATGTGCATTTGAAATCAGAACCTTCCGTTCAGCATCAGTCAAAACGATTGCGTTTTCACCCCGACCCTTCTCGATAATGTTTCCAGCGTTTCTAGAGTACATAAATTTTTCCAAATCCTATGAAATGAATTGAATTTATATATGAGATATGAGAAATCAATTGAAAAAAATAAACATAACCTCACTTACCGAAAGAGAGAATGCCGGCTCATTTTGTTTGATTGGGGTCGCAATCAAATGAATATAAAAACAAACACAGTGATTGGCTTTTGTTGCGATAAATTCGAAGTCGTTTTTACGTATTTTGGTGTGATCAAAATACATTTCAATGTTGTGTTTTGTTTCAGCGTTGATCAAAAATATGCGTCCGCCTATTACACGTATAGTATATGTGTAGTACTTAGCTTATTGAAATAATTGCGTAATTTTTTTACTTACATGCATCCAAGTAATTTTCCAATGTCAGTTCCATATCTTTTGATACAACAAATTCTCTTTGGAAATTGTACCGGGTACGAATTGAGAATCCTTTTTGTTTTTCCATTATTTTGTTTGATTCACATCTTTCACCTCCAAAATACAACACCAATATGACAATTGTCATCTACAGATAAATGTCACAATGCTGTAAGCAGTGCATCTAATGAATACTGTGTATGCTGTATTAAACATTTGAAAGGTTTTAACTATAGACATTTGCGCAGATAGGTTTGTATATTACTTGTTGCCAAGTTTTGGTTTTTAATTCATTAAAAAATAATTGATGAATATAATAACAAAAAATATAAATTATAACGTAACAAGACACCATCGTGTCTGGTGACATATAGTAGACAGTAAGTGTCTTATTATAGTAATTTTTTTTTTGTGTGCACTATTCGAATAATCGCTCATAGCAACACAGGAATATCAAACTCTTTTTTTCGCTAAACAACACTGAAGCAAAAGCCCAACAAAGAATGAATTGTAATAGCAAAATGTTACTGTTATTAATACTAGCGGAAAGATAGTCAATAAAATGGAAAAATGCATAAGGGAGGGAGAAACACAATCGATTCCAATTGAATGAAAAAAAAATCAAATAATTTTATTATTTCTAAAAAAAAATTACAAAATCACACTATGATCTATGTGAATTTCTTTTTTGAGATCCAGTCTGGAATGTTGATTGGTTCCACATCTTCTTCGCTGGAATAGAATACTCGTTTACGCTTCCTCACTGACACTTTCACATATCCATCTGATGAACTGTCCTCATCCTAGAGAAAAAAAAAATAAAGCAATAGTTTTTCATATAATTAGTGAATGTGATGAAAATTTGCTTTTATAATTTACGAACCTTGTCTGTTTGCTCCTCGGAACTTTCCATCACAGGTGTCTCGCTCAGTAGATCGTCTATGAAACTTGAATCATAGGAATCCAAACTTGATTCATCTTCGGTTGTCGATTTTTGTGATGAAGTATCACAATCACTGCTCACACTGCATTCGTTGTCGATAAACTCCATGATTTGTATGACTTGACAATGTTTTTCGTTGATTTTTATATATGAATATTCTTCGTGAGCACGATGTTCATGGAGGGAATAAATAAATACAACAAAAAAGACAATTGCGAAACATTGCGAAATACATAATGAACCCATGATGCTTGTTGTTGCTTCATTTAATGAACACATAATGGAAGATGTGATCTAGGAATGAGGATATAAATACACAATTTCGATTTCAAAGGAAACCGAAATGAATTGTCATTTAATTTCGATTTCAAAGGAAACCGAAATGAATTGTCATTTAAAGTATTATACAGTTCAAACACACCTGTCATTTGTTTTTCAGCAATTGAAACGAAAACATATTTTTGCGTAAAAGGACATATGTGCATTCACAGTCAAAGACAAATATGCGCTCATGAATTAATTTAACGGCTATTTTAAACAGGAAATTTTATGATTGCGTACGTTTTCGTTTGCATCAGCGTATGATCATTCTGTGTTTATCTATGCGGAAAAGAACGTTTGTAGCAGATGTCAAAATGCATTTAACTATTTCTGAAGTGTGTGGTGTAAAATTGTGTGTTGTCATCCCCACTTTAACATTTTTAATTGCGAAAGAAAATAATATATAAAAAGCAGTATTTTCTTAGAATGAATCAGTTTCTTTCAATTGTTCAAAGAAAGCGAAAAAAAATGCAAGCATTAAAAAAATTGGCCAACGAAAACAAACCCTACAATGGTTTTCCAAAGCTTGCAGTGGGATATCATAGCATTCTGAATTTCAAAACTGTGAAAAACAAATTCGCTAAGAAAGGAGATTCAACCAAAACTATTTTGGTTGAATTGGAGAAAGAAGTAGTCTTTTTGCCTGGATATTTCTGGCAAAAAATAAACGAAAAAGACATTGCAGATTTGAATGCCATGATCGAAACTGGTGGAGAAGTATATCTTTATTTCGGTGGAAGACAAGAAGAAGGAGGGTAAGTGTTGTATATTTGCAAAAAAATTATTTTCAACTTTTTCATAATTGATTATTTTATTTTTAAAAAAATTTGTGTATTTTTTGTTTCATTTCAGAGCTTGGATACTTCGGATTTGCGATGCTTCAGGTAGAGTCAACAATGGAAAGCCTGTCGAAATACAGACCAACAAAGAGGAGTTAGTCGAAGAGGAGGATTTTTTCCCTTCGCAGAACCGTGAACGAAATTTGCATGTGGCATACAACAAGAGCGGTCATTCATCTGCAACAAAGAAATAAACACAAACGTGAGTAAAAGCATACAAGCAAAGAATATTATTTTTATTTAAATGAAACTTACGTGTTTTTTTTCTTTGTATGCTTCTATTCATTTAGATGCTGCAGCAGAATGATGTTTTCTTCCTCACTTCATGGTTTCTTGACACAACTTAATGTCCATGGTTAACGATTTTTCTCATTTAACTAAATTTTTTTAATCAATTTTTATCGTTCATTTTTTTCAAGTATGCACTAATTAATCTACGTGGATAAAATAAATTTAGTTTTAAAGCAACAACTTTCGTTTTTTATTTGTTTGAAAATGTGCTTTCGCAAATAGTTGCGCACTCGCCGCATTGTTCACAATCTTCGGCTGATGAACATTTTTGTTTGAAAATGGGATTGGTGAAGCAAATTGTTTTACTTTTTTCATCACAGGTTCTCCAGCAACGACCGTCATCACATCCATAATTGTGGTTACAAATGTTATCGATTTCATCGGTTATTTTCGTATTTAAATTCTTCTCATTGGTGATAATCGAAAATTGTTCGGATTGTTCATATATTTTCGTTAAGATATTGGCACCAACGAGTGAAAACATAATTCCCATAAATTGACCGATATTTGTAACTGCTTTTTTCACATGATTTAAAAAATGCACATTTTGTTTTCGCACCAAATTTGTATCAATGTAATTTTCAACTAGAATTGCAGCAATCTGCTGCAATTCTTCTTCATCCAAATCGATGACAATGCTTGTCATTGCAGATGAAAACAATGAATAAATCAAAAAGAATTTTAACCAGAACATTATTAAAAATGATATTTCACTGGATTTTTCGTCTGTTCTGAGCAATTGATGTGATCGAACTAAATCAATAGCCAACTTTCGCAAATAGATTTTCAGAAAAATATATCATAGAACTTTTTTTGTTTCGCATAACTCGGTTATGGAAAAAATAAAAAAAACAGGCATGAAGAAATGCTGGAAATGTAAGCAAAACAATCGTAAACAAGGTTGAATAACAGCAAATCATGTGTCGCGAATTAAATTGGAATAAATAACGTAATTGAGAGTGCACTGATTACGAACAATTTTCAAAAACAATCGTGTTGTTTCATTCGTGAAATTTTCTCAATTTTTTTCTTGACCAGATGTCAATAACCATAATTACACAATGCTGCAGCAATTTTACGCGTTTTTTCTCGTTATTATTTTCTGTTAGTATGATGTTTTGTCGTTCCAAAACGCTAATAAAATCAAAAAAATCTGACGCCGTTTGTGAGTTACAGCTCAAAACGTGAAAAAAGTCAACTTTCGGTTTTTCTGACCCCTCTACACACCATAAGTCAGCAACCAGTCCACATATTTAGAAAGTTAGACACATTGTGGAAAGGTTGAACCAATGCGCAAATTTTAAGTGCTCACACGTCAAAATCGGTTCACATTTGTGGCCACAATGAGCTCTCAAAGGTCGACCTACGCACATTTTCATGCCCATTTTCTCACACTTCATGATCCATAACTCAGCAACCGGTTGAGATTTTTTTGATTTTTAAGCGACGATTTTTTGACACTTCTGAGCCAAAAATTTTAAGCCATAGAACACAAAAATCGGTCAACGCATATGGAAGTTACATTTAAAATACTAGAATTTTTGAAAAATTCCATACAAATGAAATTTGTTACACTTAACTGAACATATGTCGGGAACTATATGTGATATCGTCATAAAGTAGATTATTTTGGAAAGGTCAGACTAGTGCGCAAATTTTAAGTGCTCAAACACTGAAATTGGTTCACATTTGGGGTTGCTATAGGAACATATAGTCGATTTTGGGTGATTTTTTTCAACATTTTTCACACATTTCTGCAATTTGTTGCTATAAATGTATAAAAATACACCAAAATTCAGATTTTTTTAATATTATATAAATTTTGAATTTCGCGCCTTTGTGAAATTTATTTGAATTTGGCAGGTCTTTTGACATTTTGCATATAAATGACAATTGTTTAAATGTCACTTATAAATCAATCAAACAATCAATCAATCAATCAATGTAAATAGAGTTAGCCTCAGTTAAATAGTCAAAGTGTGCATTATTTTCAACTTTAATTAATATTTACTACAATGTCTTCACAAAATCATATCTGTAAAATTGATCCAAATCATTTTTGTTATATTTGTGGCAAATTTCGTTTCAAAAGTCAATTGATTGAAATGGATCAAAGAGTGCAAGAAGCGTACAAATGTTATTTTGGAAAGAATGTGCACGAGAACGATATTGAATGGTCGCCGTCACTTTGTTGCAACAATTGTAGAATCGGATTAACCAAATGGGCAAATAACGGTAATATCGGAATGCCATTTGCAAAACCAATGAACTGGAAAAAACCAAGAAATCATCGTAGTGATTGCTTCTTTTGCACGATACACTTGCCCCAGAAAATAACAATACACAACATTAATAAAATTGCGTATCCATCTGTTGTTTCGGTTGATTTTCCTCAACTTCATACCGCTACGACACCAATACCAACTCCACCTGGTGTTACGTTCAAGCGAACAATGGATTTGTCCACATCAACTGCAACAACGACAACAACTGCAACAAGTGGATCTGGCAGTGAACATGCTCGATTCAAACAGCCCTACAATCAAAATGAATTGAACGAGCTAATTCGTGATCTAAATTTGAATAAAGATCAGTCAGAATTGTTAGCTTCACGTTTGAAAGAGCGAGGATTCGTTGATGAAAACACCAAAGTATCGTTTTATCGAGGAAGAAATGATTCATTGCTGCCATTTTTTAAACAAGATGGTGATTTATGTTATTGTGATAACGTTGCGGGTTTGTTCAAAGAAATGAAACAACCATATGAATCGGATGAATGGCGACTTTTTATAGACTCATCTACTGAAAGTTTGGTAGCGGCTCTAGTTCACATAGGGAATGAGAAGCCGTCGGTTCCAATAGGTATTCCATTTTTTCAATGTTTTTTTTTTTTGTTGCTTTGAATATTGAAGACATGCCGATAAATTATGCTTCTTTATTACAGCATACTCACGAAAAATGAAAGAAAATTATAACACAATGAAAATATTGATTGATCGAATTAAACATGGCGATCATAAATGGTTGATTTGTGGAGATTTAAAGGTTATCGGAATATTAATGGGTCTCCAGGGCGGAAACATAAAATATCCTTGTTTCCTTTGCAATTTCGATAAAAACGCTCCCAGGGAAGAGGTGTTTAGTCGTAATGTTTGGCCGTCACGTGATAGATCGGTGTTAAATGTATTCAATGTTTTGGAATGGCCATTAGTTAAAGATGTGTCGTTAATTTTGCTACCACCTTTACACATAAAAATCGGGTTGGCAACGCAGTTTTTGAAACGAATTGACATTAATAGTGCATCGTTTGAGTTTTTGACTGACACATTTCCATATTTATCAATGGCTAAGTTGAAGGCAGGAATTTTGAATGGTCCGGAGATACGAAAACTAATGAAAGATGATGAATTCGCTCAAACATTGTCCAAAGATTTACGTGCGGCTTGGCATTCATTCAAGGACCTAGTTCACAATTTCCTTGGGAATCACAAATCATCAGATCACAAACAAATAATTGAAAAACTGATTGAAAATTATGAACGGATCGGTGCCAACATGACTGTCAAGCTGCACTATTTTAAATGTCATTTGGACTTTTTTGACAATCGATGTTTGGGCATGGTGAGCGATGAGCAAGGAGAAAGGTTTCACAAGGAAATCTGCTCTGCACAAAATCGATTTAAAGGTCGTTCAACGGACGCAAGTATGCTTTCTGATTATTGCTGGCTTCTCCAAAAAGATAAAAAACAAAATACAAGAAGAACATATCGAATAAGAAAAAGATTTAATGAATAAATTCATCAATTTTTTTACACACACAAAAAAACTGTTTTGGCTTCTAATTTCACCCCATGAATCCATTAAACCAATTTTATTCTAGGTATTTAAAATGTGTCAACAAAAAATATCTGAATTTCGGTGTATTTTTGATCATTTTATAGCAACAAATTGCAGAAATGTGTGAAAAATGTTGAAAAAAATCACCCAAAATCGACTATATGTTCCTATAGCAACCCCAAATGTGAACCAATTTCAGTGTTTGAGCACTTAAAATTTGCGCACTAGTCTGACCTTTCCAAAATAATCTACTTTATGACGATATCACATATAGTTCCCGACATATGTTCAGTTAAGTGTAACAAATTTCATTTGTATGGAATTTTTCAAAAATTCTAGTATTTTAAATGTAACTTCCATATGCGTTGACCGATTTTTGTGTTCTATGGCTTAAAATTTTTGGCTCAGAAGTGTCAAAAAATCGTCGCTTAAAAATCAAAAAAATCTCAACCGGTTGCTGAGTTATGGATCATGAAGTGTGAGAAAATGGGCATGAAAATGTGCGTAGGTCGACCTTTGAGAGCTCATTGTGGCCACAAATGTGAACCGATTTTGACGTGTGAGCACTTAAAATTTGCGCATTGGTTCAACCTTTCCATAATGTGTCTAACTTCCAATAATAAATATGTGGACTGGTTGCTGACTTATGGTGTGTAGAGTGGTCAGAAAAACCGAAAGTTGACTTTTTTCACGTTTTGAGCTGTAACTCACAAACGGCGTCAGATTTTTTTGATTTTATTAGCGTTTTGGAACGACAAAACATCATACTAACAGAAAATAATAACGAGAAAAAACGCGTATGAAAACAATTTTTTTTTGCAGCATTGTGTTATTTAGTGGTGTGTACATTCTCTTGCTTTTTGTTTGAAAAACAGTTAAAAAATTAACCTTTTTCCGCATTTTATGTAAAAAAAAATCAAAATAGATGGATTTTATTTATTGAATATTAAAGTTAGGTTTTTTAGCAACAACATACTAAATTTTCATTCAAATTGAACAACATTGACTTAACAATCTTGTTCGTTAAACCAAAACTAACAGCGCAAGTAACAAAAAAATTTGATTTTGATATTTTTCTCCGCGCGCGCTATTTCCAAACGAAAGCTTCTTTGTTTACGTTTGAACGGACGCAACGGCAGCGAAACGAAGTCTGCAGGAAGAGAATTGAAAGAGAAACACAAAACGATTGCAATTTTTAACACAAAACGATTTAATTGCTTTCGCTTTCGTCCCGTCTCTTTTTTTTTCTCTTACACGGAACATGATTTTTTAGTCTAATTTTCTCTTGCGTTCACTCGCAGAACAGACGCGATCAATGCTTTATGTGTCAACGGATACAATGCTGGAAGAACAGAAGAAATAACAAATCATAACGTTTGTTTTCGATCGATTATTTTACGAATAGCATGTTGTGTGCAGTCTGAAAATATATTCTTACTGAATCTGTTGTGATTTGATTTGATTCTTAACGTTGACGGTGTCTGAGTTCACATTTGTTTTTACAAAAAATATATCGTAAGTACGCTTCTATTTTATAAATAAAATATTTGCATCGGCAATTCATTTTCAGTTTTTTTTTCATTTAAAATTGATTTCATATATCGTTTGAACTATTAACTGTTTATTCTCAGAACAAAAATGCCATCACAAATGCAAATCATTGATCAACCTATCATTCAGCCTTATGAAATCGAAGAAGATCGTGAAGATAATGAAGATCATACTGATGACAATCTTCATATATTTGTAAGATGTATAAATTGTAATCACATGATTACTCCTGCTAGTGACATTATTGATGTCATCTATGCAGCACGGCATCCAAATATTGTGATTGCCTACGTTATTCCGTTAATGGATTCGTTAATTATTCAGAACACACAAATCGTTCGAACATCGGAAATTTACTGGAGAACACTGTTGCTTTGCAGAGGTTGCGGAATAGATGTTTCAATCAGATTTTTAACAGTTTTTAATAGGATTGTCGATGATTATATCAACGACAACGACAACGACATTCCTTTAGTTATGTTAGATGCTGGTTCTGTAATCATAGAATGAATTCAATAAAAAAGTGAAAGAAAATGAAGCGCTTTTTCAATGATGTTGTTCACATTTTTTAGTTTTCAGAAAAGTTCAACTTGTGAATGTAACACTTTTGTCTACGTTTGAGTGGTTACAATTGAAGCGAGACGAGGAATGTGAAAACGAAGTCTACGGGAAGCATGGGAGAGAGAATCGATAAAACAACAGCAGCGGCAGTGGACACGAAGTAAACGACAGCAACGACATCAAAAATGCTTTCGATTTTGTTTGTCGTCGTTTTGTCGATGTCTATATTTCACTCTTTTTTTCCTTCACATGATCGTATGCTTTATGTGTGTGCGTGTGAACATAAATGCTTTCGCTTTTGTTGATCGTTTAGTTTGTTTCTATAGTTCACTCTTTTTTCCTTCACATGTGCATGTGTGTGCGTAAAAGTATGGCCAACTTTTGACGCGCATTCGATCGACAGCTCACAAATTGTTTGTTTGTATTTTTCGTGAGAGAATTTTGTTGCATTGAGTTTTTTTTTTGTGAAGTTTTATAATTGAACCCGCGAACTTTTGGACAAAAACAACGTAAAGGGCAGCATGGATATTTCACCGCCTTAGAATACGTGGAAGAAGTTTACAACAAGAGTGATAAATTATCTCATTTGTTTACGTATTCTGGCAGCAAAGAGGAAAATGTGCAAATTTATTCATTTTAGGTCAACGATTCAGCTAAAAGGGTTTTTTTGTATCGAAAAGTTGTCAATTCTAAAGGTATGTTTTTTGATCATTAGGTTTTTTTTCTAGGCTACATATATGTGTTTAATCAAACAAATCAAATTTTTTTTGCAGGTAAATCGAGTGACACTTACAAGGATGATGTTAACAAGATCGGTGTAACACTTTCGACAGCTACCATGGTTATCAGGACTTTTTTTTATTCAACATAAGGACTACCAACTGGCCGTTCCTATTCGTGAGTGCTAGTTTTTTTTTATTTTCTAATTCAATTTCATTTAGTTTTTGCTTTTTTTTGCAGACAACCAGGAAAATGATGCGTGTCTCTTCATCACAAGGTCAAATGTCGGTAAATATCGCTTTGTGTTGTTTATGTCAACAAAAGCAAAATTCAACCTGGCTGATGAATTGATGTGCAGATTATCAAAGGAAGCGTGGAAGACATCAAAAGGCTACCGAGATGGAACCGCTGCATGATCTACTTTGGTAACATGGAAGCAGATCGATAATTCTTTGCTGACGACATGATTTGAACAATTTTCAAAAAAAAATTGTGTAAATCGAATGATCTACTGTTAAATAAATTTTATTGAAAATCTCATTGTTTTGATTTTTTGCGATTGCTTGTAAACTCATATGGTTCAGCTTGATCTCTTCTCATGTGGTACATTTCAAAGAAGAAACGTCTGACATCAAATTGATGCTGGGCGTGACGGCTCGGACACTGTTATGGTCCGGTTGTGGCTCTTCTAACAAATGCATTGAATGAACCATTAACCATCCGTAGACATAATCAATATTACAAAACATTGACTCAAGTGTAATCGAAAAAAGATGTGACTCATTTCAGAGAAGAAATGTGTCACGCTAAAGCTGAACGTTAGATGGCAAAAGTTTTATCTGGTAAAAGTTTATTCATAAGTTCAGTTGTGCTTTTGCGCTTTCTGCAGTAAGTTCAAAAAAAATATTGCATCGCTTTAGGGAAAAAAAAATTTGGAAAAGTAGCCTTCGAAATTTTTCTTTTCATTCGATAGTTTTCGTTCAAAAGTTGTTAACGTAACAATCCTATGGGAAACAGCAAATCAAAAAAAATTCAAATCGAAATGAAGTTACGTAGTGGTTCAGAGTATGTGTACCCAGAGCCGGAAACAGTATTAGTTAACGATCTATTTCAAATGGATGAAGAAAGCAGTAGCAGCAATTTTGGAGAGCCAAGTGCATCAACTTTACCATCTAATCGTCAGCAATTAATACCCGATAACGCTGCAAATGTGCGAAATGACATTGGTTTGAATGTTTCTCGGTCAATGATACGACAACAATTGATAGCCGATAGCGCAGCAAATGTTCAAAGCAACATTGGTTTGAACGTTTCTCGGTCAATGCTTCATTGTTACCTTGATCGATACGAACTTGAACGTGAACGTAGAACGAGTGGTTACGGTTCTTTAACAATTTCTATCATTCGCTGGATTTGCATTTCACTCGGTGTATTCGGTGGGCTTCATGCTTTGGTTGATCTGTTCACTGAACCAGATGTCATTGTCCACAATGTTCATCTGAAGTCAACCAGGAATTTGATTTTCAACCGCATTTTCAAATCGACAGAAAATAATTAAAAAATAAAACAAAAGAACATAAAAAAAAATCATGCATTTTATTTCAGAAGAAAACAATTTGTCAAATTCAGTAGACTTTGAATTGGAAAAAATATCAAGACTGCAAGCATATCGACTATTCTTCGGCACACATAATTCTCAAGCATAAAATGGCAATTTTGGAAATCACTATCAGTTATTGGGAAAGACGGGCGTTGTCTAAAAAGATAGCCGCTTGTTTGATTTGCGCTTTGACTGTTCTTCTCCTCTTGATGGGAATATTCTGCATTGTTTGGTTTACATCATCAACGGGCACATCGATTCAGAGCGACACAACGACAATGGACACGTCGACGCAAACTCAAACGACTACGGTGGCAGTCAGCACAACAACCCATGCTCAAACGACAACCACAACGATGAGCCAACACAACGACAACGACGACGATGAGCACATCAACCCAAGCTCAAACGACAACGACGATGATGAGCACATCGACAACTTGTGTAGATGCGGATTGTATCGAAAATACAATTGTACCCAAAACAAAATAAATTTTTTTATGTAACAGTTGTATCCGATAATTGCCATTTTATTTGTGTTTCCGATTACTTACGATTATTAAATTATTTCATTATCACATCACTTACATTTTGCAGACAGCTGACATTGAATGGAATGCAAAAAAAGTGTGCTCAGCGAATATGTATTGAATGCAGAACGAATCAATCGCAAGTGCTAATTAGCATAATTGGTCACGTATCATTGTGTACGTGACACTTAATTAAGGAATAAACTCGTTTTTTCCCACACCTGCAAAACCGGTTGGGACAGAACCGGCAGTTTATATCTACTTGCATGTAATCATCTTCATAGATTGCTTTCAATCTTTCCCATGCTTTTTCATAGTTTTCGTCTGTGAGATCCCATTCTCCTAATGCACCTTTGGCGGCACCGACGCATGCGGCTTGGAGATTTTGAAATTTCACAATCGTTTTCACTTTATCAGTGCTGTGCATCGTAGCAACCCATTTGTCATGAAACGATTTCCATTTGGAATAATCGCCATCAAATTTGCCCTAAATATTTGGAACATTTCCAGTTGGATCAGTCTGCATGACTTCAATCTGGATCTTATTTTTATCGATTGACGCATTGTCATCTTGTTTTGGCTCAACTTTGGTTAATTTTTTTAGACAATCAAACAACCTTGCTTTGGCAGTTGTGATTTTGTCATTGAGCTCTTCATTTTCTTTGATTTCGCGCTGGCTTTCAGCATCGAGCTCAAGTAATGATTCTTCATGCACTTTCTCTAATTGTGTGCATAGCTCTTTCAATTCAGTTTGACGTTCGCGTACATCACCTTCAGTGAAGTTTTGCAACGTTTCTGCGTTACAGATTTGATCAGGGAGCCTATCTATTTTCTTTTCAAATCTGTCTTTTTTTGCTTTTAACTGTGTTGCAAACGACGCCATCCGTGATTCGTCTTCGATGCGCATGAAAGGTACGGTATTCAATAAATGTGTAATGCTGCCTTTTCCAATGACGATTTCCCGCATGACATCATTCTCCTCTGCATCACTGCCTTGGTATTTCGTTCGGGCAATTTCAATATCGGCAGAATCAATGGTTTGAATGTATTGATCCCATTTCGCAGCAATAGTCGTTTTCGCAAATACGTTAGTCGAATCGCCTGCGTCATAAGCCTTCTTTTTTTCCGGATCTACTAAAACTGAATATGCTAGGTATATGGCCTGGAATTTCTCCTTAGCAATAGTCTTTTGTGATTCATTCACACGATCCGGATGGTGAACTCGAGCCAAACGGTAAAAATTTGCCTTGACTATATGGAGACAAAATTATATATGCAATATTTAAAACACATAAAGTATCTCGATCACTTACTGTCTTGGATTTGAGCAGACTTTTCTAGTTCCAGAATTGTATATAAATCACTACTGTTATTCATGTCGACTTTTGAAACTGATTTATTCAATACGGTGAAATATTTAGTAGTGTAAATTTTTATATCGTAATTGAAAACACAATCGCAAGCGCAATCGAACGTTTATGTCTAGTTTAATGAAAGATTGACATTTTATTCCATATACTATATATACTTTAACGAACGCACCCCCAACTTTTGAAATTAGTTGAGTTTAGGGTTTCGTTAAAACGAATAAAATAGACAAATTATTTTATTAAAAACAGAAAACTCTTATGATTTTTTTTAATTGAAAACAGAAATCCATTATGTTTTTTATTACTTTATGACAGGGATCTCGTTGCGTTGACTCGAAGACAATTTGCATGCAAATTGATAGTTGTCGGCCAATGGATTGCGTGTTAGCACAATCACCGTAAGCAGAGCTGCGTTAAATTGCAATGAACATTTAATTGCTATTTGTTTGTATATACGGATGCTTGTACTGCTTGTGTTTGTAATGCGCAATGCTTGCGGTAACGCAGCTAATCAATGGCCAATTGATGTGCATTGACATGCTAAGACAATATATCGAAATTGATTTGCATTGACGTGGTCTCTGCTTTATGATATTGAAAACTGGAAATCATTTTATTATTTTATTATTTTATTATTTTATTATATTTTACAACTTTTTTTCTGTTATTTTAGACTAAATAGTCTTCGTCATATATGAATACTTTCTAAAAGTTAATAATGTAATAAAGTTGGCGCATGTGGACCAATTTTCTATAAGCAAAACTACGAACAAAATTGTAAATTACGAATTCGATGCGAACAGCGATGCGTCTTTTGGAATTCCCAAGATAGTTTCCACTTCCATCATAGCTTTTCTGTACCCCTTTCTATCCAAAAGAGGGATTGTTATATTGACGTTGAAATGGCAAATAGCACTGGCCCTAACAAGATTACTGTGAAAAAAATAAGAATGAATGAAATATTTATATTTAGTGAACTTATATAAAAAAATTACATTTGGCCTGTTCCAAAAAATTCGATTAAAATAGTTTGGCCTGTTATGTTCACGATTCGGGACGGCCATGGCACATATCCCGGGATTGTAGCAAGAACGATTTCATTGACAAGGTACTCTTTATCAGGTGTGTCGCTCAATTGCTCCTGAAGCAGCATTTTTGTTGATTTCCGACAATATTTATTTTTGGGCAAGAGAATAGTGTTTCGTTTATCCTTGGTTTTGTCATATATTTGTTTCTGAGTATTTTGGCAATTATCATCTTGCGGTTTCCAAACATTTTCGATGCGTTTGCGCTTTCGTGTATTTTTCTCCGGTGATTCTTCCATTCCTGTTGATTTTTGAAATTCTGGATTTTTTCGTGATGAGGTCAATTTAGTATGTGTACATTGTTCTCCATTATCATACATTGGGTTTTGCGTATATTGGCTATTATCACCTGGCGATTTTTGAATATCTTCGTAGCGTTTGCGCTTTCGTATATTTGTCCCCGTTGTATATTCCAACTGTTTAAGAGAGTTGCTTCTCAGCGCATATCTTTTCTGTGTGCTTTTTGTGTTAGTATTAGTGGTGTGAATTTGTTGTTCTGGAACTTTTATCTAAAATATATAACCATGAATTCATAAATAATATAAGAAACTTGATATTGTACTGACAATTTCAATACTTACACCATGCATTTGTAATTCTTCTTTCGATAGTCTTTTGAGAATAACTTTCAAAATGCGTTTTTTACAACAATAATTGTCATCGTCAATAGCATTTTCCCGTCGTTTACGTTGCGAACGCGTTTCCATTTTTCTTTTGGAAGATTATGAATGCTTAATGCGCTGCGTTTGATATAAAAAGTTAATAATAATCAAGCCCACTAATTGTTTTTTTAATATCAATTGTATTTTAAGTACATTTAAACAAGCGGACACAATATAAAAAATTTGATGTCACTGTTATATCTAATGGAAAAAAATCTAAAACGAAAAATGTACTGTTTGATGAAATGTCAAAATGATCATTCATAGTAATCACGGGAACATACTCTAGAAAATATTCAGCAGAATTTGATGATGGCCGCTGTGAGAACATTTTGACATTACAAGAGCAAAAACCAATGCAACAAGACGCGGTTTATAGATAGCGAATTTTTTCTATAAAATATTTTCCAGTTTTTTCCACAATAATAATTGTTTGCAGTTCTAAACGTAAAAAAATCGAAAACGATTGCGAATGCGATACGTAAATATTTTTTTCAAGTATTTAAATTGGAATCACACCAGATCGTACTGCAAAGATACAGTTTGAGTTCTATCCAATCATCAGATATTGCTGAGGTGAGTAGTAAATTCCAATTTAATTATGTAAAACAAACCAATGCTTTTTATATGTATTTGGAATGTTAATTTGGTAAATCAAATTTGGAATGTTAATTTGGTAAATCAAATTTGAAATGAATTTTTTAAACAATTTGTTTTAATGAAGCCTACCAAATAATAATTTCACCATAGTTGTAATGGTTGACATAACCTCAATATGCAACATATTACAAAACTCATTGAAATACTTTTTGTAGTGGAACCGAGTGGAACATTTATTAAAATATTATTCTGTTATTAACGAATGTTTTTTTTGATTAAACAAATTTAATTCAATTCAATAGTGCTATTTACGCTCAAAATATCCAACTTGAATAATTTTTTTCTTTTGTTTAGCGAATACGAATGCGCCGCGAGCAGAGAAACCAAACAAAAAAGCACCAGTAGACATTCATTCAAAAAGTATTGCTTATAAATGAACATTTAAACAAATCGGAAATCAATTCAATACTATTAATTTTGCTAAAGATTTCGAAATATTCAATTTGAATAATATTTTTCTGTTGTTTTTAGCGGTTTTTAGCGAATAAGATTGCGGGGCGCTGCCAGCAGACAAATCGAACATAGAACGAACACCAGTGTTGATTCATTCAAAGGGTAATTGGAATTATAATTGATTTGAAAATGTTTGAAATTAGTATCTTTAAACACCAATAATGAAGAGCATGAAACAAAATTATTTTATTGAATATTTTTTAGTGATTTTGAGGCATTTTTTTGATCGATATTTTGTTTGAACGGATATAACTTTGATTCAACTAAGAGAAGTTTCGGTTTTTGGTAAGTTTTCTTCATTGTTTAGAAAAAACTTCAATTCAATTGTTTAAAAAAAACTTTATTCGTAGTCGTATCGTAAGTCGTATGCGCAACAATGGATTTGGATTGTTTAATTTGTTTTGAATCGCACGCCACGGACAACTGTCCAGACCGTAAGCCACAAAATTGCCCAGACTGTTATGTCTACATCAAGAATTTTTCCGATCACACACCAGTTTGCGGAATGAAAACATGGATGTTTAATCCGTACCCAGATGTATATGCAACACCACCACTTGAACGTATGATCATTGGTTGTAATGCACCAATCCGGTTTTTTCTTAACGGCATTTGGAAAAAACCGTCCGATAATGAAGAATTGTTTTCGCCCGAATGCGGTATTTTGATTCGGTTCAAGAACGAAAATGATTTTGCCGTTCTTACCGGAAAATTTGCGCCGGTGCGTATCGCATTCGTTGTCAAAGAAAATGCGCAATTCGTTGTCAAATCGATGCTTTTGTCATCACAAAACCGCTTCATCGTCATGACCAATGTTGAGGAGCTATTCGACCGCGCCAATGCTGAAAAAAGCCATTTATGGAAAACCACTTTGATTGTGGCTGTTTCATCGACAGACAATTTGCATTTCGATATCATGTCATTACCGCCGCGTCAACTTGCGAATCGCTTCGAGTTGCGTTATGACCAGACGATGAAGAAGTTCCTCATCCCACCAGAATACGATTTGAAAACGCCATGGAACCAAAATCAAGTCGAAAACCGTCAGCCAAGCAACCAATTGCTTTTGGCACAGGTAAGATGCATTGAAAAATTTAATTTAATGAACCATTTTTCGAACTAAACTTTTCTTTCAAATATCTACTAGGCTCATGATCCGTTGCAACAGGTTTTAAACCAGGAAGTTCAACAGCGCATAGACTGTATGATGTGTTTTGGTGCTCATCATGGCGAATATTGTCACCGATTGTGGGAAAGATGCTTTGAATGCCATGTTCCAACTCAAATCAACAGCGACCATGCATTAAATTGTTCATCAAAATCGCGTTTCCGAAGCGAAAGTTACGTCGACATGTATTTTAAGACCTCAGCCGTTCGATCTCAAATTTCGTTTGATGTGCCAATCCGTTATCTGTCGTATGGGCAGTTTGTTAATGCACAAACTGGCATAGAACTCTTCTCTGGAAATACCGATTGCCTTTTCAAATTCGCATCGCAACGACAACTCGAATTGATGACAACGGGATTCACCCGAATCCGTATTCCAATCGTCATCAAGGAATCAAACGGCGGCTACACCGAACGGATCGTCTTCATGACCTCACATGATCGCACAATGGTAGCAGCACAACGGTCCCGCGTTGTCAGTGAAGCCAACCTTTTGGCTGACTATGAGCATAATACGCCATTGGTTTTGCGAATCGATGACGCACGCGCAAATGTGACGATTGATATATACAGTGGTGGTCGTACATATCAATATAAGGTGGTCTTTGATGGCAAAAAATTCCAAATCCCCGACGATTTGAATGTCACGTCAAATAAGTTCGTCCCGAAAGTATTTGATGCCGAATTGCCATTTAAAAAATTCAAGCGCAATTGAGCATTTTCATTGCTTTTTTTTTGACGAAAACGTTTTTTTTTTCATTTTTTTTTCTTAATTACAAAAACGTTAAATTCATTTTTTTCATTTCTATCATAAACAAAAAAAACAAAGACAACATTTATATTGTTAAAAATGTAATTTAATTCAAACAATAAGCGTTAAATAAAACACATTTATTTATAAATAAAAAAACGCAATCGCGTTTTATTTTAAAGCGCATTCCAGGCGAATTCGTAAGCCAAGTCAAAAATTCAAAAAATTTATTTTACCAAAAATGTCATAACGTGGTACGAAAATATTCATAAATTTACCTAAGAAAAACGTCATAAATTTATACAAAAATTGTAATAAATATAATATTTTATCACAAAATTTGTATATTTTTATGACGATTTTTGTATAAATTTATGACAATTTTTGAATAGTTTTTATTATTGAATTTGTTAATTTTATGTCGATTTTCGCATATTTTATGACAATTTTTGTAAATTTTATGTCTATTTTCGGTTTATCCAAATTAGAATTGGCAATTTTGCCTTAAACTCAGATTTCTGCGTCACACCGATATGCTTGAAACAAAATTATGTGCAAATACTGTAACACGTGTTTTACACTGAGAATTGTTGTATATAAATTTGCTTATTTCAAATCCTTTTGCAATTTTATTAAAATTTTATTGCTTTTTTTATGTGTATTATCTCAATTTATTTATTGAAATTTATTTGGTTTCACTTGATTTCGTTTTGATGAATATTTTCACTGTGTGAGAACGTTTTATTAGCACGACTGAACAGTTTGAGAGCTATGAGTAGAATGAGCATAAATTCTGTGCACGCATTGGCATCTATGAACAAATTCTGTGCACGCATTGTCCTATCATTCGCTCTCACTCACACTTACATAATTCGCATTGAATCATGATTTGTGGCAGCCACCCATCGACAGCAATTGTCAAAATACAACAACAATAACATAGAATACACTTCTCAGAGGGCGTAAGTTTCTATGCGCAATTGACAATTGCTGTCGATGGATGGTGACAGCCATCTTGAAATCTTTTGTTTCTTATTCTGTTTGACTTTTGTGTCATTCGAATGGATCGCATGTCCATTCGTTGCTTTGCATGTTGAAGCTTGTTTCATTTTCTGATATACCGTTGCGCGTTGCAAATTTGCTTTGATCAGAGTAGCCATGAAGGACAACTTTGAATTCATGTTGATTGCACAGCACGCATTGGCTAGCTATCAACTCTGTTAATTTTTATGTTTGTTAGTCATTTCGTTTGCATAACGGTAGGTAGCCATTTTGAAAACGAAATTTTCTCACATTCGCATTGAAGAGGTGACTTGTAATGAACAAATTTCAATTTTTTATTTTCATAGTCATTGATATTGGATGTTGATGCTTGGATATCAATGATTGACTGCGCATTGCATTTTATATCAGAGAACAGTCGCTTGCTGTTTTTTTTTTTTTTTTTTTTTTTTTGTTGAATGCCTTATTCAGATATTTGTTATACCTACAATGATATCTATCTGAATCCAACTCCTGTAATACTGAGAGGAAGCAATGTTTGTTTGTCTGCCAATAACAAAGAAAAATACAAATTGATGATTCTCCAAATGATGGCAATTTCAAGTTAAAATACGTAAGCAATTATAAAAGTTAGTAATTAACTTAATAAATATCGATGTATGCAACCAAAAAAACATTAGAAATTAAAAAAATCAGTCGAATTTCTATAAAAAAAAAGTCTACAAAACCATAACAATTTAAAAAAATCCGAAAATATTCAAATTTCACTTTTCTTCAATAAATTGTGATTGAAAATGAAACTAAAGTGATTGCAAATGTATCATTGGAGAGTAACGTTCGTAAATTTGACAGTTAATAACATTTTATTAACACATTTCTTCAATTCATTTTGCATCACACCTTGCAAGCGAAACCACGATGAACGAAGAAGAAACTAAAAAAGAAATAAATGCCATCAATAATGATTTAAAAATAAATCATTATTTACGCCATGGAACTGGTCTTTCTATATTAGGGTAAATATTTATTTAAAATATTTAAGTAAAAGAATAATAATTACTTTTCATCTTTTAATTTTCAGAAATAATCAAGTATACATGCAAAATGGTTCTTTGCAAAATGGTTCTTTGGACATAGTATCAGAATTACAGTAAGTATTCAAATATTATCTTTTTTAATAATTCTAATGATTAATATTCAATGTTTTTCCGAAGGCTTTCTAAGAGGGATCGCTTCCTAAATTTTCTTCATTTTAATAAAAAGCAAAAAGCAGTCATATATACTTGTTCAGTTGAATCTTTCATCTTGTCGGAGAGAAATTTATTCCCATTCGAACTTGACCAGCTTGAGAATTTACCGGTAATTTTATAAAAATAATATATTTTTCTAAAATTTAAACCATTTATTATTTTTTTGCAGATTGTTATGAACGAGCAACCATTAACGTACATAAATAATAATAATAAAGTCCTCTTACCAATTTTCGCCAACTATCAAGAATTTGAACTTTATTTTTCTACTGATTGCAATGCGGCAAGATGTGCTCTAATACGGAAAATAGGACTCTATACTTGGGGAGAAAAACCAAAAAACGCGTTGCAATTGGCAAATTATTTCAATTTTAATTTGAATGTAATGAAAAACAGAGCATAATTCATAAACATTCATTTTCAAACAATTTATTACACCGTTATACGTTATAGCTAATACATCAATTCCACTGCGATTATTTGAATGTTCATCATTACACACTACTTTTTATACTTTGAAGAAATCCTAGGCTAGCTCACTCTTTCAAGAATGACATTCTACTGTCAAAAAGAGCGCGAATCGCTCATAGAATTGAGCTGAATCGCATTGAATCACAATAAATCACAACAAAACACAAAGAATCGCATTGAATCGCAACGTATAATATATAATGAACAATGATAAATGTCCATCTACCGTACTGATTCGGTACGGTAGATAGATATTTCATACGTTGCGATTCAATGCGATTCTTTGTGTTTCATTCTGATTCATTGAAATTCAATGCGATTCAGTTGAATTCTATGTACGATTCGCGCTCTTTTTGACAGTAGAATGTCATTCTTGAAAGAGTGGGCTAGCCTAGGATTTCTTCAAAGTATAAAAAGTAGTGTGTAATGATGAACATTACAGTAGAATGTCATTCTTGAAAGAGTGAGTTAGCCTAGAAGAAATCTGAAAATTATACAAACTTAATAAACACAACAAAATAAAATAATTTTTTTTTTGTATAAATATAATAATTTAATCAATTTCTGCATCGAAATGCTCAAAACGTGTTGACACAGTCATTATTGGACGCACCCAAATATTCAACTATCAAATTGTCCAAACGCACGTCATGTGCACTTGGTAATACATTGGGTAATGTACTTAATCTTGGTGGAAAAAAAGACGGTGCTGGAAATATAAATAAAAAAAAATCAACAACCAAATACATCGAATAGACGAGGTGTTAGTGATAATTCCAATGGAGGAGGCGGTTTACTTGGCGGTGGTGGTATTCTTGGTCATTGAGAAAAATGTTTTCAATCAAATTATGTTTGATCAAAGGAATTTTTTTAACGTATAAAATCCATTGTGAAATCTTTGAAGAATAAAAAAAAAATGGTAAAATAAATAAATTTCCATTAAAAATTTCAATATTTTTTTTCTTTTCAAATTCATTCTTTGCATGAAAATCGAAAAAAATTCCGTTAAAACGATCTCCATTCGCCAATGTAACGCATTGAAACGTAAAGTAATGTTTGCGTTATGCACATGCTGAATATATAGCTTTACATTCGTTCATGCGATATAAGTGACAATGTGAACTGTCACTGAATGTGCCAAAGCATGTTTATGTTTCTTTGATTTCAAATCTAACCACAAATATATTTTTTACCGTATTCCTAACGATTACATTTTCCCATCAATAAATTTAATGATAAAAAAAAAAGAACAAACAAATGGCAAATGTATTAATAAGTGATGCAGAAAAGACATTCATTTTACATGGTGTCGAAGATAATTTACGTTGTGATGGTCGTGTACGATGTGATTATCGTCCAATGGAAATTAAAACGGGCATTGTTACACATGCAAATGGTTCGTGTCGATTACGTTTAGCACATACGGATGGCGCTGGATCATTTCATATGAAAACATTAAATAAATGTCTTGAACTTGGAAAATCAGCCGGTCAATGTTTGCACCGTGTATTATTACGTGTACTTCGTGAAGAAGAACAAAATACTGGCAATCGTTTAATTGGTCAAACTGCAATTGTCGGATTTTTAAGATAAAATTAACAAATCAAAAATTTTAAAAAGAAAAAAACATTATTTTCTAAGATTTTGGTTATGCGATACATATAATTGTTTTCATTAAAACACAAAATGTTTCAATCGAAATCGTTCGTTTTCTTTATTTATTTGGAAAATAAAAATGACAACAATTGGGTCTTTTGTAGTAATTAATCACACATCCAAATGATGAATTCAGTTCCAACATTACAAAAATAGACGATTTTTTCTTCATATTCTTCTTCTTCTTTTTATCATTTCAACTGCTACATGACTTTCATAATCATTCGCATTAAATTTTTTTTGTTTTCGTTTATCGTTTTCTTAGGCTAAACGCCACAATTGCTTTTCGTTTAAAATTATTTAATTTTTTTTTTATTTTTAGTTTCAAAAAATAATTCCTAGACAGGCTTTATTTTGGCTATTCGATCACGACTAAAATGGGATGGTGGAAACGAGTTTTAACAGAGGCAAAAATTGATATATTGAAACAAATCAACGACTAATTATAACGATATTTGATTTGTATTGTTCTATCATTTTTCATATTCTATCATCAGTAAGCGTATTAAGATCAAAAATACAATGAAGCAAGCCCGTTCGATTCACGATTCAGGCATCATAGTTCTGTCTTCTTTTTTCATTTCTTTTTTCTTTAAACTAAATTTACTATTTTCTAAGGGATAGTGACATCATCATCATCATAACTATTTCAAATCATGGCCACCGGATTATGGCGTCGTTTTACATTGTTTTTTATAGTTAATTAATATCTATTCTATAATGTATTGATTTAAAAATTATAAATTTAAAATTTAAAAATTATATGAACTAACTATGAAGATATCTTTATAAACATATTTACTTTGCACAAGACATTTGTTGGAATTCGTAACAATTAGAGAATTTATTGCATAATCCTAATTTTTTATGTCCACTATATTTCCGTTTGAATACAAAACAAACTTGTGTATAGAATAATTTACACGTTTCTGCAACATTTACCAAATCATCCCATTCCAATTGTTCGAAAATTAATTGCATGCAGTGTAAATTTATGGTTGTAAACGACGCTTGCTCCGTAGCTTTTGGCATATTACTTTCACCTAAAATATCTTTGGATTCCATTTTATTTAACTAAAAAGTTTGAATTTAATAACGAATAAAAAAAACTGTTTAGGTTTCTAAAAAATCCAAAAAATTATTTATTGCAAGACAAATTTCGTCAACACATATTGACATTTGGATAAATTTCTTTCAGTTAATGCGCACGCACACATCTAATTGATGTTTTCGCATACTTGTGTTAACACACATGTTGACATATGTGTATTAGCTAATGCGCATGTAAACCAAAATGTTATTTAACTGCTTCAAGGGGGTGATGAATTTTAAATAACAAAAATGGCGGGATTTATTTTGAAGAGTTATGTAGCATTGACGTAAATAATGATTTAAATTTAAGTTGATTTCGCTTTATACGTTTTTTGCTTATCTTAAGCGTAATTTTTTCCATCTGAAATAATCCGTAGGCGGCCAAACAAGGAATCTCTAATAATTCGATCTCAAACATTCATCGAACAACTTTTCATGTGGATTTTCTTGCGGCTACAGATGTTGATTGTGAAACTTATTCGATTCATCCATGTATTGTTCATCATGTCAATACATCGAATGCAAAATTATTCTTGCCTTGTTCTTGTTGGCGACATCAAAGAAAAAACAAAACTTGAGTCGATTTTAGTTGTAAAACTGATTTGCACATATTGACTCCAAGTGATGATACTCATTGACAATTCCTAAACCGTACATTAATATAAAGGTTTAATAGCTTTTTATTTTGCACTATTTTCATTCATTCATTCATGTTTGATTTTACCCATTTTTTCACTTGCATTATTCTGTAAATCCAAATAGAAACCAATATAGGTACAATTTTTGAGAAAATCCCCCAGGTGTGTTGCATGACATTTCATATTTGAAAATTTGATTGATGTATCAGTTGTATGTTTGCTTTTGTTCAATATGGATTTTGTCTTATTCACAGGGATTATTGCAGTCTGCAAATATCCAATACATAATGCAATGATCATAAGATGAAATTTATATAAAGAATTGTTTTTCATTGTGAACCTCTTAGAATGATTGTAATTCATAGACTGAATACTCTTTATCCTTACACACACGTAATATTAACATTAAAAATTTATTTTCAATTCTCTAACGCATTTACCAAATTTCTTTTTCAACTTTTTTCACATTTATTAAATTCATGTAAGAAATGTCTTCTATTTTACCATGCTTATAATACACATCATATAAAAATCTATTTATACATATTTTTTCACATAATCGTTCACTTTTCTCTTCCTGGTCAATCCAATTGTCATCACCATCACCAAACGTTTGATTACTTTTATCATTTTTTCGATATTCCAATAACATATGATTTTCATTTAAATCATATAGGGATACAACATTATACATTATTTCATCATATAATTTATTTAATTTCCTAATTTTTTCTTCCTCTACAGTCGGTGGTGTACAATTTATGAAATTTTGTAGTTTTTGTTCCCACATCGAATGTCCCCAATCGCTATTCACTGAGAATTGTTATTGAAATTTTCTTCTCATATGTAATCTGTGATCATCGATGTAATGATACATTTTACATGAAATTGATAATAAACGTGAATGTTCATCACAATATTTTTTACTTGAATACTTTGGACATGGTTTTATAAACATTCCAGTACGTGGATGATAAACATTCGCGGCACATTTTATCACTGATTTAAATTTGATTTTATCTTAAACCACTGAATGAATAATTGCAACACTAGCAAGATAAACATTTTCGTTATAATCATCCGTTTGCAGTAAGAAAAGTTAAAATATTAACTGACTGCAATTTTTTTCATAAAATTGGGAGCATAAGGTTGAAAAAAAAATGAACGATCGTTCATATGCATACACTCGTTCATCTTTTCTTAAGTAGAGAGAGAGAGAGAGAGATTTAAAGAGATGTCATTTTTTTCTATATAATAATGTACAATGAATTAAAAAAATGCAGATGTACAACAATACCAACAGTTTCATTTTTTGTTTAATCTATTTAAGACATTCAGCAAGCACGTGCATTGCAAATCAATAATCTGCGTAGAAAAACATTGGTAAGAACAAATAACGCAACAAAGGAATCAAAATTTACTATATAGTGTATTTAAGCTACATTCGAATTGCATTTCTTAATGGTATGAAGTCATTCTTTGTGTAATTCAATGCACTACATTACATTTGTATAGAAACGCCGATTATTCAAGCAATTGCACCTTTTCCTTGTTTTCTTTGCTTTTTCGCTTTGGTTAGAGCAGCTTGATCACTGATACCATCCTTTTTTCATACATACTTTTGTCATTCGCTCTTTTATCATTCGCCCACAGAACCTTGCCCATAAGAAAAACACAGCTCGCTCATAACGATTCCAACAACAACGACAATATTGCAAGCAGGTCTGTTGCCATATTAGTCACGCTTGATAGTTGTCCATAAGAAATATATTCACTTTTTCATACTACTATTGTGATCGAGAGAAACGCATAAATACACACCTTTTTCATACATATAGTAAAGATCGATGTAGCTTAGCGGTTAGAGCATCGGTCTTTTTGGAATATATCGGTTTTGAGTTCGAAACCCAGCTATCATAAGATTTTTTTCTTTAAAATTCAAATATTCACAAACAATTCTACCTGTATTATATCGCTCGTAACAGAGTGAGCTTTCAAGAGATTTGAAATTGCATACACACAGAACAATTCCAACAACAAAATACACGGTAAGCAGGTCCGTTGCCATATTTTATGTATTTATTTATTAACACCGCTAAATCTAGCTGAAAAACATTGTACAATTTTATCTTAAAGATAATATCACAATATGTGTTACATAATATCGAATAGATCATCCGGAAGGTTATATAGTTTTCTTTTAAAGTCATTTCGATTGATTGAATCAGTGTAAATCGACTTGATACGATTTGCATATTTGCATATTTTTACAATTGGAACATTCGTGTTCATACTTAAATTTACATTGGAAATTCTAAATAGTTCAGCATTTCTAAAGTTATAAGGATTACAGTTAATAAAGAATAATATTAGTTACGGTTATTGTCATAGATCGGTGTGAGAGAGAGCGAGTGTGAGAGAGAGTAAAGGAACACAGAGCTGTTGATCATTTAAAATATATGGCAAGCAGGTCCATTACCATATTAGTTACGGTTGTTGTAGATCGGTGTGAGAGAGAATTATCATATTCACTTTCTTCTATTTCGTATCAAGAGCTCTGCTTGTCCATATAATTCTCTCAATTCAGAGAGAGAGAGAGGAGAGAGAGGAGGGAGAGAGAGAGAGAGAAAGAGAGAGTATGTGTATGTGTGTTGTGCTCTCTTCCACACCTACTTCGTGTTTTAGAAGTAAATATTGCAGTACAGAACATACAAATCTATACTACTATCATACTTCTTCGAAATTTAAATTCACCAAAACTCTGCAATGGAACGAGCCTTTCCGTGAAAAAATTAATGCCCAATTTGATCGAAGCAACAATTCTCACTGGCAAAGCAAAAGGAGAAGTTGTACTAATACCACGGATCCCATTAATACCAACAGACATGCCATTGGAATTCAAACGTCTTCAATTTCCCGTGCGTTTATCCGTTGCTATAACCGTTAATAAAGCTCAAGGACAAACGCTTCAAGTGTGTGGTGTGAATTTGGAGGAACCGTACTTTTCTCCCGGACAATTATACGTTGCATGTTCCAGAGTGGGAGCACCAACAAATTTATTTATTCATGCACCACACAATCAAACAAAAAATGTTGTATACACTATTGTATTGAATTGATTTACTTTTCTTTCAATATTCCAAATAAAAAATAATTTAAAAAAACCAATGAATTTGATTCAATGTTAATATTCATGCGTAGCGAAGCACGCCGGGATCCGCTAGTTTGATTATAAAATAATAAAACGTAAAACTTAAAACTTAAAATTTTAAAAAATTAAAAATCATATTTTCCTAAACGAATAAATTATTATTTACTTTTTGACATGACATAACATTATATTTGCAATTCCCTTTGACAAGTATGAACGTTGTATGTATAGTGTAAGTTTCCCCTCTTGTATTTGTATTTTTTTGCACTTGCTCTGTCCTCTTTCAAATGATTTGAATGAAAGAGGGTATGACTGGAATAGGGAAACTGAAGACCTGGCTCTCGATAGGGTATGTTGGAGGAGAATTGTTGTTGGCCGACCATTACAAAACAGACCAGACGCTGAAAGGCATTAATGGTCTTTAAATGATTGCTGTTGTTGTTGTTGTTGTTGCTCTGTCACAGTGAGTATGCGTTCATGCCAACAGAGCTATGCATTTGACATTTGCATAATATTGTTTTTATTAATTATTATTTATTTGTGCTAATTTTATTTTTGGTTTGAATTAATCATGTATTGATTTGATTTGTTTTGTTTTTCGTTTATTTATATTTTTATTTTATTTTTTTATAAATTTTTGTGAATTTGACTCACAGCTTCGATATGAGATGGCGCATTACTGGGAGAGTTCACATCGATTAACATTGCCGTATATGGAACGCATTCCCCGGTTGGTTCATGCTTTAGCGTTTCTTCTCCATATAAACAGCAATGACAACGTTTATACGGAGGAGAAGCACTATAGCATGAACGTATAGTTGCTATGACATAGTAGTTAATATAGCAATAGTGCCAATCTACTCGCTGTTCTTTTACTTCGAATGCATGAACATATGAAAATACAACGGCATACTTAAAACAAATGTAACAACAAAATACATGGTAAGGATGTCCGTTGCCGTATGATTTTTACATGACATTGTCATGATGACAAAGCATGTATGCGTTTCTCTCTCGTTCGTTGAATTATCGATCAATCAATCTTCAAAAATATGTATATATTCCATTTGAAAGCACATATATTGCTTAGCTCAGTTTAGCTATAGCTGGTAGAAACATGGCTCTGAAAGCATGTTTACTATAAGAGAGAGAGAAAAAAGATTGTAAAACAAGCGCTCACTAAGGTATATGAAAACGTAAAGAGAGAGAGAGAGAGAGAGAGAGAGAGAGAGAGAGAGAGAGAGAGAGGGAGTGTTCCACATATTCCAGATTCGGAAAGTTGATGCTTCTTTACAACACACCTAACAAACAATAATATTTAAAATAAATTTACAAAAATTCAAATCATTTTTTGCGTCTTACAAAACTTCATTATTATTTTGTGCGATACGGATAATTACTGTATAAGCATTTGAAATAATATTCTTATATTCGAAAAAATTTGATGTTGCGCTTGTACATTTTTGCTGGTTAGTTGGAACATATACATGCAAAAATCAAACGAGCAGTAAGTGGATTTGGTGATGACATCGGCAACAACTCTGAGTCGACTGATTTTTTGTATTTGGTTCCAAATCCCATTTGTAGGCAGGTGTTTTAACCCATCAGAAGAAAATAAAGTCTATCAAATATACTATCAGTGGATTTCACTTGTGTTTATTGTACAAACAGCTATAATATATATGCCAGCCCATTTATGAAAATTATATCTGAAGGAAAATTAATGAGTTGGGTATGACAGAATTTAGATAAAATTTTATCGAAGATAACTGTCCTTTTGTGTCTTTGCATAATCAAATCGAATGTGAAAATCTCAGTCAGATCCTGGATTTTGTAATTTCATTTTTTTCGGGTTCGGGCTTAATTCTTCGGATTGGTTGCTTTGTTGGTCAGTTTTGGAAATAGCAATCTCATTTCATTTTTGAGATTTTTTTTTTCTTTTTTAATTTCGTCATCCACAATTGTCACTGCTTTTTGGAGATACATGCTTTTTAAGATTTCGGAGTAATTTAAGAGTTTGCTCTTGTTTTCATCCAAATATCTTTTCATTCCTTGAATATGCCTTGCAATCTATAAATATAAAAAAGATTTATTAATTAGTAATTCAAAATAGACTTTTTAAAACTATTTCTTAGTTATTAAACATGGTACTTTAATGAAGTCAACAATCATCAAATTTCCATCTTCATCAGCGCCATAATTGTTTGAATTTGAAGTCAGATCACTGAGTTCAAAAATGTGCTTAAGAAGCTGTAATTTCAAATCAAATTCCGACTTGCGTTTAAATTTCGGATTGGCCTTCTCTATAAATCCATTAAATAAAATAAAAAAGGTTAGTTTCAAAAACATTTAATATGTCAATCTAAATTCAAAAATTAACAAAATCATTTAAATTCAGAAACGAACCGGCCTTAGTCGCAATGAAGAGTCCATATTTTGAATGATGTGTATTCAGAATGAATTCTACATGAGGTCCAACTATTATGTTTTCTAGCAATTTGTACATAAACAGCTCCCGCAGGTCAACTTGGCTAGAGGTCATAAGTCCACAAATCCGTTCATCCATCCATCCATCCATCCATCCAAAGGAAATTTCAATTTGTATGGATGGATGAATTAATATTGAAAAAAACAAAACAATTTCTTTTATATGTTCTATAATATTTTTCACATTGATGTTTCAAAATTGAAGAAAAGTGTATTTAAAAAAACGCAAAACCACCCAAATTTTAATTCAACTACAGATTTAAATTTATTTTCGTCATTCATGTAATTCAAACATGGAATGGACTTGAGATTTAATGTAATTTATAAATATTTTTCAATGAGATATTTTGTAATTTATAAATATTTATTTGAACTATTTATTTATCGACTATTACACTTATCGAGTTAAACACTCAGATTATCATTTCGAAAGCAATGCTTTCATCTTCAGTAAGTTTTCGAAATGATCATCTGAGTGTTTAACTCGATAAGTGTAATAGTCGATAAATAAATAATTCAAATAAATATTTATGAATTACACGTTAAATGCAAGTTTGTAAATGATCGCAAGTTTGTAAAATCAACTTCCACTGATGGTGTGCCTTTATCATTCGCTGATGATGTTTTCCCCAGATAAGATTTTCGGTGGAAAATTACACTTTTGTATGTGAAATTCAGTGTCTTATAAAATGATACTTGCCATCGGATAGATAGAATAGAAACGATATTATCCATCCGATATTAGCAAGCGTATTCGAGCGGCATTGTGAATCACGTTCAGTATATTCAAGTGTATACTGGAACGCAACGGCATCGCCGCTGCCGCTTGCGTTTACGGCATACACATGAATATACTGAACGTGATTCACAATGCCGCTCGAATACGCTTGCTAATATCGGATGGATATTAGAGCTGTTCACGAACATGAATTGTTCGTGTTCGTTCGTGTTCGTTCGGAATTTAATCGAACACGAACGAACTTGAACAATATTTTCTTTATCTCGAACAACTCGAACCGAACACGAACGAACACGAACACCAAAATTGGAACTTGAAATGTTTAAATTTTGTTCGTCGTCCATTGCCACAAAATGAAGGCAAAAAACGCTTCACAACACAAAAAATCCAACGTTTGGTCACATCACCAAATATTTTAACTTCACCAGCCAAATACAATACTGGTTGTACCAAAGTCAGTATCTTGAGATTTAGCAATTATAAAGTTTATAATATAAACAGTGTTTTAGAAGCTGGGTGAACAATATCAACTGCTGCAAATAATCCCAGAAATTGCAATTTTTGCAGTGCTGATGTTTTCAAAAAAAAAAAAATCGTGATTTATTCAATCAATTAAAAATTAATATGTATTGCAATATCGATGTTTCACAGAGTATCATTTCATATACTAACAGTTTAATACTATTTAATTATTATTGACTAAATTGGAAAACGATTGAGCGTTATCGTTCGAAAGATGGGAAAAAACTCAATGTTTGTCTTTATATCAATTACCAGTAGCATGAACAGTCTATGCTTAAATAAAAAGGTTTAAATAAATTGTAATGATGATGTTTTCTAATTTTTCTCATTTTTCTATTTGTTTGAGGACAATGGTTTTAATTTCAGTTTAGTGGTTTTTCTCAATTCAAATTCGAATTTCTGTTTTTTCTGTTGTCACGTATAAAAATGGTACAAAAATATATACTTTTTATTCAAAGTAAAAGCGAAATATGCAGTGACAAAAAACTTTTTCAGCAATTTATTCTTAATTAGAAAGCGTTAATGAGCATAATACTTTTGTTGTTCATAAAAAATGCAAGTCAATGGAATTGAGATTTAATCATGGATTTAATCGAAAACGAACGAACTCGAACAATATTGTTTTTATCACGAACAACTCGAACCGAACACGAACGAACACGAACATCAAAATAGGAATATTCTCGAACTCGAACTGTCCGAGTTCGGTTCGTGAACAGCTCTAATGGATATATCGTTTCTATGCTATCTATCCGATGGCAAGTATCGTTTTATAAGGCACTGGATTATTATTTCGCCAAAACAATTAGTTTTTGATTTTCTACTTTCGCTAAATTTATTGTTACTTTAACCATAAATGGAGATGCTACAATTCAAAACCTGTGGAAAATTCCTTACACAAAATTAAACATGCAATTTTGAGTATAATTTGAAAGTCATTTTCAGTTTACTTGAAACTGAGAAAGAGATATTGCCTAATTCATCTTATTTTGGTTTCAAAAACGCATTTTCTCTACAAGGTTCCTTTCCAAGGAAAATGTCATAATATGGGACTACTTTGGTTAGAGAATAATTTGTTTTGATTATGGGAAAACTTAAAATATGTTACTTTTTTCGTTTATTTTATTCAGTATTCATTGACATTTCATCATGGAAAGACTTACGCCCGAGCAACGTTTACAAATCGTTCAATTATATTACGAAAATGCGCGTTCTGTGAAAAATGTTTTTCGTGCACTTCGGCCAACTTATGGCATACATAATCGACCTACTGAGTGCACTATTCGCAATACCATCAATAAATTAGAGACCCAATATTCATTATTGGATGATCATCGACCAAATAGACCACGTACAGCGCGTAGTGAAGAAAATATAGCGGCAGTAGCTGAAAGTGTTGGTGAAGACCGCCGAGAATCAATTCGATCTTGGCTTGAAGGCCTACAAAATTCAACTCGTGCAAGAAATAAAGCCAGCTGACATTCCAAAACGTCACCGTTCCAGCAAATGGGCTCTCGAAAAGCTCGCTGAATATCCGTTTTTTTCGACCAAAATTTTGTTCAGTGATGAGGCCCATTTCTGGCTGAATGGCTACGTCAATAAACAAAATTGCCGTATATGAGGTGAAGAACAACCTGAAGAGATTCAAGATCTACCGTTGCATCCACAAAAAAAACCGTTTGGTGTGGTTTATGGGCTGATCATCGGTCCATATTTCTTCAAAAATGAGGCCGGCGTCAACGTTACCGCGAATAGGGCTCATTATCGCGCCATGATAATGGATTATTTAATGCCTGAAATTGAAGCCAATGGGCTCCACGACGTTTGCTTTTATTCAGTGCAGCTAGTGGAAAATCCGCTACGAGCAATATGGACCGTAACCATTATGATAGTATAGTGAGCATGAGCAATGACAAGATTTCAAGTGCGGCGAATCAATTAGGTATTAAAGAGGAACAATACGCAAAGTTTTTGAATGAATCTATCAATCGCAATGTCACAATAAATTGAGAAACATTGTTATTAAGTTGAAAAAATTAAAAATTATATCGACTGAATTTATTAATTTTTATTTTTTTATTAGTTACATTAAACCATTTTTAGTAAAAACTCTCATTTTATAACTTAGCAACTCATTCAATATTTATTTTACTAATTTTGAATTTAAAAAAAAATTAAGTTTCAAATTTTATAAACACATATTTTATTTATAACATTTTGAAGCCAAATAATTTGAATTAAAAAAAAAAATAAAATGAATTAAGAGAAAACTGTTTATCCCTTGTAAATCATGTGATTCCTTTTTCTTTTCATTGTTTTACACTTTTTGGTCTTGTCTTTTACGTTCTTGCGACACACTTGCTTACATTTTTTTCGTTCAATAAGTGGACCCATTACACGTTGAATGCGATCACTGCTTAATTTATTTGACTCATCCCGTAAGAGCCAGCATAGTGACGACTTTTTGAGAACAATTCGTTTTATTTTATAGTTGAATAACTCAACATATGGGCAATTTTCTGAAATTTCATCCTTTTTAATTCGATTTGCAAAATTTTTCAATTTTACTCTTCGCAATTGAGACATTATTCTCTCGAAAATTTCTCCATTAACACTTGATGAAATTTTGGGTTTCATATTATATGTGTTCATGTCATTAGGCAGTAGTATACAAGATAAATCAATATCTGTTGTTTCATCGTCAAGCAGTCCAATGCTTAAAGCATAATAATTGATTGCCGCTTCTCGACTCTCACATATTTTACGAAAAATCTGATCTTTTGTTGATAATTCGCAAATATTTTTCTCAGTGTTTTCCATTCTGGGGAATAGGAACTCAGACTTATTTCCAATTTCATTCAATAAATGTATTCTGTTGATTCGACCAATCATCTCCTTAACACTACAATTGGCAACTCGATGATATACAGACGTAAGTGATCGTAGTTTTCGGAAAAAAGATTCACACGGTTGGCTATCATAGTACCATGGTAAAAATAAATTATCCATATTCTTTTGTTTTAAATATAACATTAAATTAATAAGGTTGTGTGCGTTCAGCTCTACACATGTATAGCAATTTTGTGTTATAAAATTGTGTTTAAGAGTTAAATGCCTCTGCGATGTAATAGACTTTCGCCAAATCCTCAGTATAAATACTGAATACCAAATTTTACGAACCCGTTCCAATGGATCCAATTCTTGACAAGTGAATGCGTCAGTAACATCGCGCATAATTTGCAAAAAGGCAGCTGTTCCTTCACTACTTTTTTGTTAATGTTTTCTCAAAAGCATGATGACTTGATCACTGCATATAACCTTCGCCGAATCAACATTTTGTCTATCTATTGGATTGAGCATGGATGTTGTCAATGGATGCTCATCTCTCTCCAAATATTTTATTAAAAATTGTAAATGGCTTATCCGAACAAAATAACAACCGAATGGCAGCTTACTTGAATACTTCAAAGTTTTCAGGAGCAAATTCCTTAATTTTGTAAGTATATGAGCAAAATCTTGCAAATGAAATGGACCTGTATAGTTTTCATCATGACCAGAGCAAAACCAATTAACATCACCAAAAATATTCGAATGAGTCCCCAGCATAGAGTCTCTTCTCATGCAAATGTTGTATTTTGGATCCGAGTCGGATGCTATGGTTATGGTTTTGATATTAACTTTATTAAGTTCATTTTTTACGTATGTCCATCGTTTGGAAACATCACTCGATGTATATTTAGCTAGGGGAAAATGACTCTCACAAAGACTCGCAAAAACTCGCAAAAACACCCTGTTTTCTTCTTATTTTATACCGTACTCGTTCGAATCTGCCTAAATTCTAATAGAAACTCATTGAAAATACTAGCATTCGAACTCGCGTATATATCATTCATAATCCTTATTTATTAACACAATATATTGTTTTCTTTTGAAATATCACAATATTCAAAACATCGCTAATGAAGCAAGTATTTTTTGAACAATTTTAAATTTACAATTATGAAAAATAATTTTGCGATAATTTTGGACGATTTTCAGAGATGTTGTTCTAAATAAAATTTTTTCAATAATTTAAAATAGAATAAAATATAGTCAACACAATTATACACAGCAAAAAATTGTAGGGGAAATATTAATCTCATGACAAGTGAATATAGCGAATTACACGATATGTGGGGAAATTTCTCTGCAAACCGATTAAACGTCGAAATTCTTATATGTAAATATAGTTGTTGTGGCTCGGTGAAATAATTTATCCCGAAAAAATTATGTTTTTCAATATATTATTTAATATTTACCCGAAAATTTATAAAGTTTAAACATTTCTTCCACTTAAAAATATTTCGGAATCAAAATATTCACAAGTTTGTTAGGCGCAAACACAGTAAACGACGCATGACAAACAACAACTATATTTACATATAAGAATTTTGACGTTTAATCGGTTTGCAGAGAAATTTCCCCACATATCGGGTAATTCGCTATATTCACTTGTCATGAGATTAATATTTCCCCTACAATTTTTTGCCGTGTAATTGTGTGGAAATGTGCAAAATTTTAGAGTTTTAGTCACAATTAAATTAAAAACTATCATTGAATCACACACAATACATTTTATTTATTACATGAAACAACAAATCCAACCACGAATCTCATTTGAATAATACAAAATAGAAGATGTAATCATCAAATAGAATGGAACGGAATGAAATGTCAAACATAAAATGTCAAATTGTGGATTCGAAATTTATAAATACTTGCGATTTGTATAAAGAGAACTTGGAGATTCGTACTAATGTGGAATACATTTATGGAACACTCGCAGGTACTTGTGCAAATTTGCATGTTTTCTACTACAGACTCACAAGAACTCGTAAAAATAAATCATTTTTTACGAGTCGTATCCCCCTAGATATTTAGTGTCTGTTGCAAATATAAGCAAACAGAATGCAGGTAAGTTTGCTAATGGTTTGGCCATAATTATGTTGACAAAATGTGCTACGCTATTATTACTTGAAAAATGTCCCACAATTTCAACAGAATTTCTTGCAGAGTACTCAAACGGTTTTGGCATTCCTGTCTCTTGATGAATAGGAAGTGAGAAACCATAAATTTGATTTGTTCGAGAATCATATTGGATTCGACCCTCAATTCTGGTTGCGTCTTCAGATAATGATACAACCAAAGGCAAACGTCTGTCATTCAAATATTTCAGCAGTTCTTTTACACGTAAGCATCCATTAATCACTGGACTTTCCATATTTCGGATCACTCTGTTCGTTGTGTCAAGAGAAGGTAATGAGAGTTTTAAATTTCTTTGAATCAACTTGTACAAATATGGTCCACCCAAAATCCGAATGCCTGTTGCTGAATGTTTTATATCGTCTGGAAATCTATAGCCAGATTTTTTTCGTTTTTCATTCTGCTCGGCTATACTTTTTAATCTAAATATTGTTTGATGAGTCCGACACATTGCCTTTGTATTATCTGGAGTATTTTTAGTCAATTCCTCTTGATGAAATTCCTCATTGTTATCACCAAAAACAAATCCGAGTACTGTTTTGATTAAATGTTGTTCACGAACTAACTCATAATTGTAGAATTTGTTTGAAAGTTCAAAATAAGCGAGATTTGCATTTTGCATTGGTTCATCAACAATGTTTTTTGTGTATTGAATTAGTGATGTAATTTCATCTACTTCGTCCGGTAAAAACATGAACATTTCAGGTCTTGAAGAAAACTTGCCAAATAATGTTTTTTTACATTTTTTGTCGTAATTTGTATACTTAACATTATTTTCTGCCAGTGTAATTTTCAAAATACTTAGTAAATTCACTTTGACATATTTTTTGACTGCTGAAATGTCGTCGTTGCTGAGGTCTTTGAATACAAGGGCATTCGCATAGCCACAAAAGCTGCGTGAAAAAAAAAATATTTTAAATTTTTGTGATTTCATGCTCGAACGCTGAAAACCTCACCTGAATGCATTTTTAATGTGGTTTGGAATGGTAACTTTCAAATCTTTTTCCAAAATTGAAAAAAAAATACACGATTGTTCTGTAATATCCATAATGGAACACAAAAAACAGAAATTACATTTAAATAAAAATATATTTCATTATACTGGGAATTTGACAAATCATAATGTGTCAAGAGCTGTCATTCTCCTATTATGCATGTGTATTTTTTCGTACTAAGACAATATTGAATGTGATTTGATGGGATTTTTTGGGATTTATTATGTACTAGATTGGATTGCTCTTTTTAGTACTTTCCCCCTTGACTTTATCCGTTTGAAAAAAAGTCATGAATTGTTGTTTGTTTGCTTTGTTTTGAAATAACATGATCTTGAACCAAATTTGTACACTCAGCAATTTTGGAATACAATGAATTCAATCCTTCTTGGCAGGCATACGATTTGATTTGATCGAAATACGATAGTATTTCGGAATGATTCAAAACAACTTCAGTTTCAATATTGTCTTCGTCATAATTTTCGTCGGTTGCTTCTTAAACTGCACTCAATGAAAAAACAGCGTTGTCCTCTGTGAGTATTTCATCATCAAAACACACGAATTCGTTGACCAATTGCATATCGTCGATTTCAATTTGTTGTAAAATGACACGCAACTCTTTGAACGGAATATCGTCACATGAATCGTCGATAATGTTTGTTTGATCAAAGTTGAAACCGGCTTTGCGAAAACAATTTGGAACCACTGTCTTTGTCATCTTATTTATCGCCTCATTTATCCAGTATATAGTATCCAAACAAATAATGCTCTTTATTAATTCGTTTACATCAGCACATGTGTCCATTTTAGCAAGCAAGCGTTTCACAAGATATGTTCGATAATGCGTTTTGAATTACTTGATTATTCCTTGATCTAACGGCTGCGAATCGCTGGTTGTGTTCGGTGGTAAAAATACGAGTTTGATGTTTGATAATTTCAAATTTGGGTAACTAGTTGCGTTATCGAGAAATAGCAAAATCTTTCGCTTTTGTGTGTACATTTTTTGATTCAATTTGATGAGCCACTTTGCTTTGTAATCAACAGGCAAATTTTCTTTTGTGATTTTTTTGAAGCAACGTGGGTTATTGGACTTGCCAATAACGAGCGGTTTCTCAAAAATGCCATCAGCAAAACAGCAGAGCATTACCGTGAACCGTTCTTTTGAATGTTTTCCGCCGAAACATTTTTCACCTTTTTTGAATAGTGTTTTGATCGGAAAAGCACGAAAAATAAGTCCTGTTTCATCACAATTGCCAATGTCTTTAGGATGATAGCCAGCAATTATTTCAGGCAATTTTTCACGGAAACCGTTCACAACTTTTTCATCAACGTCAGTAGTAGGAAAAAGGGGGTTCTGACCCAACTCTTGCGTCAACCGCAATGCTGACGCAGGAAACCTTGCGTCAACCATGCGCTAGCACGATGAATGCATGCGTCAGCTTGAGAGCGAAGCCCTTGGAAATGCATCGTCCGCTCTCTCGCTCACACATTCACTCGTTCGCTCGGCAGTATACTACATTCAATTGATTACTCGAAAATTCATACTCACTTGATCATTCGAAAATGTAGACGAACGCATTCTCAATTACATTTTTATACACACGCACAAACACAAATTCAAACAATATCTTCAATTAGTCCGAATTGTATCGATTTACTTTTGATTTTCTTTTGTTGGAAAATGAAAGTAATCAATTATCCACCAAATAGCTCTATTTTAGCCGGAATTAAAAATAAAATAAAATTCGGAAAATACAAAATTTTCGCTAGCACTGTGTCATGTCAAGCAAATGACAGATACCATTGATTCACAAATCATTTGGGACAAACAACATCAATTTTGACAATTTCGAAAAAAAAACAATTTTTGTGACACACTACAAACCGGAGTGTATCATCTGTCAGCTGTCAAATGTGAAACTAAAAGTGAGGGAATATGTTTGATAGCCGCATCGTTTGTGTGTTTGTGATTATTAAACGGTTAAAATGCGAATTTTACAAATTTTTTGTTGTTTTTTCATCTGTGCACAGCAAATTGATGCTGTTAAATTGAATTATCCACGTGTATTGCTGCCGATTTTCGATAAATTATTATCCATAAATTTTACGTTAGAAGTAGTGGAAGGTGGCTGTTTTAAGTGGTAAGCTTACTAAAAACATTTAACTAATACATAACCTTGAATTTACACGGAAAAAAAGAACAAATTTCCCGATATCATTTGCACGAATAAACGTGTTTCGATCGTATTTGCCAACGATTATGAATTTCAAAATATTTCAATAATGAATCAGGTTTTGGTGCAGAATTTTAGGATTTTTTTCTTTTCGTGATCTTAACTGTACATATCAAAAGCAATGAGATTTTACGAATTTTGCCGGTTGATTAGGAAAAAGAAGCAAATGCATTTACATTAAATTCTGTTTGAAAAAAAAAACAAAAAAAATCATTTCAGGTCATCATCTCGCCCGGATCTCATAACAATATCACCTGATTTATGATGATACCGTTACCGTTGAATGTTCATCAAAAGCTATGCTGACAACAGTATTACAATTCATTCTTTCGTTTCGTGGTTGTGTACATAATATTTTTCATATTGAACGCACAATCTGTCTTTTCTCATATGCACACGCTTATTACATTTTGATTGAGAACACAAATACGCGTCACCATTTTTTAATTTGGAATTGAAACGATAAAATTGCTTTTCATCGTTGGTATAGAGCAATTCTGAATTAATTCGCTCTCCGGTCAATAGTTCATACCTCATAAAACGATAGGAGGCGTTTTCACTTATTTCACTCAAATTGCTTACAACACTTAAACATTCTGAGTCAGTTGAATCGACACACCGGTGATCCATTTTGAACAAGAGGTGACACACAACTATGAATTTTGAATAATGGAATTGCCGTACGGTATATTTTTGAGTTGTTCTATATCCCGTATACTCAAGAAGAATTGTTGAACTTGTGTTAACTTGGAAATAACCACAACTCTGTCTTTCTCTTTTGTTTTCGATAGGTCGTCGTAGCTTAAATTCCAATTGTATTTTGATTTAAGTTCTTTTAGAGCATGTAATAAATATAAATGGCAATCACTGATCTTTACACATTCGCTTTTGAGAACGCTGCCAAGTTGAAATGTTCCATAAAACAGCACACAACACTTGAAAACGTTTCCAACTTTATAAACCGAATTAATTCTTGCTGGCCAAGGTCGAAATTTGTTCATTTTAGCAATCACAATATCGGTTGGATGAAATTCATATTGGCGATTGGTTAATTGATCCCAAATTATTTTCGACGTAGCTATTTTTTTTAGACTTTTTGTCTGCACATGCTGTAATTCTTTTTCGACTGGTTGTAAAAATGACTTTATTTCGGATTCACTGAGTTTTTTTAATTTTATTGAAAATTCTTTTGTCGATTGTACTGCTGTTTGTATACGTCGTTGCGACCATGACTTTATTTCTAATTCACTGAGTTTTTTTAATTTTATGGAAAGTCCCTTTAAATTATGTTTTTGAATGGTTTTGCTTCGAATATTTTTAATGTTTTTCGTATTTGCTCTCGTTACCTTACCGCTCCGTAGTCTCGCCATCTCTAAAAACGCTACAGCAAATGTAATCCAAACCTAAGAACATTGTCGTCTTTCATATGTATTAGTGCATTTCATAAGGCATCAGCACCAATTTAAATGCGACTTACAACAAAAAAATTCACCGTTTCTGATGTCGGACTGGCGACGTCGTCAAACAACGCATTTTAACCTTGAATATAACATTTAAATGAGAGTGTGCACAAGTTGATTCTGTTTCATTTTTTCTCCTTTTGGCTATTGGTAACGACAACGCCGTTGTATATAAAACAATGATACTGTTTGCCGCCTGAACGAGTATAAAGGAAGCAAAGAGCGAAAAAAAAACAAACGTTCCTAATTCAATAATGTTTATGTAATAAACTATCCAGAGAATTGTTTTTTTAGTGTCTCGTCGCAAATCTTAACGTTGGCATTGTGTTTTTTCGTCTACAGATTATGAATATTGAATACTAATTCATTTTTGTATGCATACAATCACATGTGATTATTATATTTTGAACAAATCGAAACAATTTATTCAGAAATCGGAATAATTTATAAAAGTAAAAAAAATAGAAATAGTTTCGGTTGAAACCGAAACAACTTATCCGAATTTAATCATTTTATGAAAAATCGAATTAATTTATTTCTCCATACAAATCGCAAATAAATAAACTCGAATATATTGTTTCGGAATAAATTAATTCACCCAGCCCCATCAACTGTGGAAAATTTCGATCGCGTCGGTCTAAAAGGTTATATGGTGCTATTGGAGGGTATTAATACCGGTTCAGCCAAAGTTAGCGTTGAATTACCATATCCAGAGTATCAACACATTGTTGCTCCGTTAAATGTAAACATTGTTGTGTTGGCCAATATTATACTCGACCCAAGTGATGTACACATTTTGGTTGGTGATTCCATTGCTTTTCGAATTTTACAGGTAAATTACATGGATTTGATCATTTTCTAGATTCAAATACATTTTGGTTATCGGTTAATTTCTATCGATCTTCGATTCACAATTCAATTTTTTTTTTCAATTTGACAATTTTCAGTTGAAACAAGGCAAATTGGAAAATATTACATCGAATAATCAGTATTATTTGGAAGTAGAAAACACAGATTTAGCCATACTCGATGGAAACATAGCAACTGGTCATAAACTTGGTCGAACAGCTGTAATACTGAAAGATCGAAATGTTGACAATAATTTAGAAAAAACTGAATCATTTCCATCGATACAGGCAACGATAACTGTGTGTCGTGCTGATAATCACTTTGAATCTTTTGCCATATTACAATTGGTTGACAGTGAAAAGTGAACAACATTCAATTTCGATTAATTTATACACAAATGACAATCAATTGATTACATTGGGCGATGAATTTCTTTTTACCACCAACCAAATTATTCTTTTACCACCAACCAAATTGGAAATTGTTCGATACAATTTTGAAACAACATTAAAAGATTATGTTTACCTGCATATAGCATTGTATGCAGAACACGAAGGACATTTGGTATCATTAACATCATGTGATAATTTACATTTCGAGTATAATATGTCAGAGGAGATTTTCCACAAAGATGACAACGTACAATTGCCAATCGGAGAACAATTGCATTCATCGGCCTGTCATTTAGTTGCATTACAATCACAAGGTTTGGGTAATTCACATTTTACAATCAGTTACACCATTTTCGATCGTGTTCTACGTGCTGAAGTTAATTTGTTGGTGTTTGAAAAGCTTGACATTTTGAATCCAATATCGAATGAGATTATTCTACCAATTGGTGCATCACGAAATGTCATTTATCAAAATGGACCACAAAAAGTGTTCAATATTGATGGTGATCTAGTGAAAAATGTACGCATCAATGAATCTATTGCTACAGTTACACCAATCACAAGCAATTACGCATCGGATAAACATATTTTGAATGTTCTTTGTCGCAAAATTGGTTCAACTGTATTAACATTTAATATTTATAATGAACTTATTGCTAACAATCATGTTCCATATGTTTCGAAATTTGAAACGTATGTGAATTGTGTAGCACCACGATTTATCAATTTATACACCACCGAAAAATTACGTTCAGGTTGTCCGCTCAAAACGAAAAATTCTGGATATCACCATTATCACGTATTGGATGCACAAAATCGAAAATTACAAAATATTTCATCATTGACATTGTCATGGCAATTTTTACAATCCGATGACAATCAACTCGATTATGATATTGTTTATGAACGAAAAACCGAAAATGATATTATTGCTGGCGTTAAAATACCTAAACGTGATTATTTAACAACTGTTCTTCCAGAAGTTCATAATGCATTCAAAATCAAAGCATCTGTTGATAGTTATGATCAAATCATTTTATATGAAGAATCAATTCAAGCAGAGTATCCAGAATTTGGTATTCCACAAAATGGAAAACCGGATGATAGTCAACTTCATAAACCAATTATCGAAAATGAATTGAACTTTTTGGCTGTGAATAGTACTACACTATTACCATTCGATAGTATTTCCATTTTTCTTGCATCAAATCATGAACAACGCATTCAATTGCTGCAAGGTAGCGGATTTTATGAGCTGCATACCAACGAACCGATTATTTTGAATGCTGTCATTGATAATGATCATCGTCAAATTATTATTGAACCACTTCGAATTGGACAAGTTGAAATTTATGTTGTTGATAAGTGTTTACAAACCGATCCATCAAAATTAATTGTGTCAATTGTATCCATTGGACGTATTGAAATGCAGGTTTGTGTTGTTTCAGTGTTTAGGCGATCTATAAGTAGCTTTTATTATCAATTTTAATTCTAAAAAAAAAAACAAATTTAAATTCCAAATTCAGGTAGTGGAAAAAACCAAAACCCATTGAAGCGATAGTAAAGCTGTATGATTCGCTCGAAAATCCATTGGCACTCGATTATGACAACTTAAAAATCTATGAATTGCACGAAAGTATTTGGAATTCAAATGTGTTGAACATTGAACTTGGCCATTTGACAAACTTAAATACAGGTGAAATTCGATACTTGATCACCGGTATGGAATTGGGAGAAACAAAGTTGATCATTACATCGGGTATTGGTGAAAAAACGATAACAAGTCCATCATATTCAATTCAAGTAAGTTTATATTTTTATTGATAAGTATCTATTTAGAATTCATCATTGGCACACAGCACAAAAATCTTTTCAATGATTCAAAACATCCGATTTGAGGTGATTCCAAACACAACAAGACGGTATGCAATCACACTCACGCAATTCCCCATTTTTGTCAATCATTATCGATTTAGTTCATGTTTGATTCAGTCATTCGTACCGGATCACTTGAAATCGAGCTGGAAAATGCAAGCACCAAATGTTTCATTCCGCAGTTTCTCGTTGTTTTGTTTGAAAATAAAATAATAAACGCGGTTCACGGCTTGTGCCCAATGCTTAAGAAAGTGTTGTTTTTTTGGTCCAATTGGAAAAAATATTTCGTTTTAAAAATTTCATTGGAATAGTCAGAAATAGTAGAGTTTTGGTGAATGGTACAAACACTCGAAAAGAAAGGTGATATTCAAATGAAACAATCGAAAGAAACTTTTTCAACCACTCATCAAGTTTTCGCTATAAATTTAAATCCATTCAACATTTATCAATTGACCCGATTAAATGAATTGAAAGTATCTTAGAAATTCCAAAATCTAAAAGTTTTCTCACAATTTTCAGGCGTTGCACTTGATAATTCTTCTACTACTCCGAAGATGTATATTGAAACCATTGGGCAGCAATTTTTTGGGTTCTGGGAGTAATATAAGCGCAGCCATTTTTTCTCTCATATTTGGATGCTGTTTATGCACTGTAGCCTGCGAATCGGTCGAAGTCGACTGTCCTGAGGATGTGCAAGACTGTGGCTATGAGTTTTATATACCCTATGGAGAGATGGAATATGGTGAATTATTCGAAGGAGATATGGACCTCAATGATGATCAGGTGGATGCAATTTTTGGATACCGAAACGCGTTGATTCAAGAAAACTATAGATGGCCGAATGCCACTGTACTGTACATGCTATCTAATGAACATTCACACGCGGAAAATAAAGTGATTTTAGATGCTATGAGAACAATAGAAAGCGTTTCTTGTATTCGTTTTCGCAAGAGAATCAACGAAACAGATTATGTACAATTCAAAGTAAGCATTCCATACAATTCCACATATTGTGTTATTTCCATTCATTCTTCATTTAATTTATAATTCATTCTTCAAAGGCTAAAAATACGACGTGTCATTCAAACGTAGGTCGAATAGGTGGGGTTCAAAGTATCAACCTGGTGAAAATCTCCGAGGCTCCAAATAATTGTTTCAAAGGACTAGGAACCATTACACATGAACTATTACATAGTAAGTGATCCCAGTTTTAAAATTATGGAACTAAAATTTCGATTGTCCAATGAAAAATCTTACAACTTTCTGGTATTTTTCAGCTGTTGGCTTATACCATATGCAATCAGCACCTGATCGAGATCAATATGTCCGAATAATTCCGGAAAACATCAAACCAAAACGAGAACGTAACTTCCGATCATACAATTCATCTTATATTACCACGTTTAATGTGTCATACGATTATGCGAGCATAATGCACTACGGACCATTCAGGTTTTCCAAAAATGGCCAGCCAACTATTAAACCAATTGTAAGACCCAAATATTCAAAAGATTCTGAATTAAAACTGTAATAATTTTTCCACAAACACAGGGCGAAAATGAGGACATCAATCTCCAAAATTTTAACATGATTGGTCAACGATTTAACATGAGTGACAAAGATGTATTGAAACTTAACATAATGTATTGCATGCCAGCGACAAGTAACACAAGTAAACCCGGTTTTGACTTCCACTGGATTCCGCTTTTCATTTTCATAACAACATATTTATCTCATGGAAACATTGGAAATAGTGTCATTTTTTGAAATTAATGCAAATGTTTGTATTTAAATGTTTGTATGATAAGTATTAGGGTGGATTTATTAGTTTTTTTGAAACGCTCACTTCGAAAATTGCTTCAAAACGGTTGAAATAGTTATTATTGAAATAAGTGTGGCGTTCAGGATTGATAATTCAGACCACAAAGAATAAAATCATAAGTATTTTATGTGTTTCAAAAAAACTAATCGATCCACCTAGTACGTATTTCAATCAAAATATTCTTACCTTTCACAAAATAAACAAATGACATAAATCACCCATTCAACGTTCGTTCATGCATTCATAGATAATATAGTGTAGCATTTTTCAAAGAAAAATCTGCAGAGTGCACAAACTATGTGCAAACACCAATCTATCAATTTTTTTAAGCTAAAATTTTGGTGCTACATATGAGGAATTTCCATCTTTTCGTTGTTGCCTTACATGGCGCTTCGATCGCACCAAATTCGATTAGTACATTCATGACGCTCCCATGACATTTGATGAAAGAAAACGCAAGTTTTCATACTCTTATATAGAAAGCGGATGTCATCGCGAAAATGTTCAGCTATTTTCCTTCGAAATAGACTGAATGATTCCCTCGAATCACGATGTTGTTTACCGCAATCATGAATTTAGTTCTACCGCTGGCACAGAAATCGATGAAATATAGATACAAACATTGACGCCAGAATACTTTAATGAGTGAAAATAAAATGAGCCCATCTTAATACCCAGTCATTAAAGCGTCAATTGAATTTCATTTCTCTGTAAATGCAAACTCTTGAATTCAATCATTTTGGACTCCATGAATAACTCGAGGATTTTGTATTTGTCAAAATATCATTTTTTTTACACAAAAAATACCCGTTTTTATGCAAGTTTTGCTAAGCGAGAGGGGTCTGTGTCCCATCTGTCCCATACCCATCTATTGCTTTATCGCAGTGAAAACTGAACGAGACAATAAATGTTTAGTGAAAGTAGTAGGAAAAAGGGGTTCTGGCCCAACTCTTGCGTCAACCGCAAGGCTGACGCAGGAAACCTTGCGTCAACCATGCGCTAGCACGACGAATGCATGCGTCAGCTTGAGAGCGAAGCCCTTGGAAATGCATCGTCCGCTCTCTCGCTCACACATTCACTCGTTCGCTCGGCAGTATACTACATTCAATTGATTACTCGAAAATTCATACTCACTTGATCATTCGAAAATGTAGACGAACGCATTCTCAATTACATTTTTATACACACGCCACACACACACACACACACATACACACTATCGGTTTTTGTAGCCATGAAGCAAGTTCATAGGATGCAGTTTGGGATCACGATTTCGATTATATATTTAAATAGCAAACATCTCGTGATACAAATTAGTTCAAGTTGATCATCCAAGCAGTTAAGTTATCTTTATTGCCACATCATGCGGTTAAATACAACTCAAATGGCTGAAATCTTAGCCAAATTGAATGATGGAGTGAACGGTAATCGTTTACCAAAGACTATGGCGTTGCTAAATCAACAATTTCATCATTGAAAAAGCGTAAATATGATGAAATGCTGCATCCCAACCAGAGAAGTGGAATTTCTGAACAACCATCGAGTGCGAGCGAGAGCGATGAGGAATTGAATCGATCAAACAGTACATCTAATGAGGACGAGACTGATGATGAAGTTGATGAAAGTGTTGATGGCAAGAGAGGATTGAGAAAAAATCACATGAATGGCCAATGTTCCGTCAACTCAAGCCGTACAAACCATCGACCAGAATTGATGAGAATGAACATGATGACGATGATACTACTGACGAATATGATGATGATGAGGAAGAGGAGGAGGAATCGGGAGACGAGAGCGAAGGAGATGAAGAAGATTGCAATGAAATATGTCGAAAATTGCGACGTGTATGCGAAAACTTGTATGTTCCGACACAATCATTGAGTGAAATGTTGAAATTAATCTCTGAACTGCGGAGTGGTGGTTACATCGAGGAATCGCTATAAGATCAGAATATATGTATAACACCATTACCGTTATTGACCATTGTGAAAAATCATGAAAATAAAAAAAAATAAAAACAAACACGATGACTTTTTCGATAAAAAACAAATCTTTTTATTTCATATTTATGTGTATAATGTATATGTTTATTATATTATTCAAATCGATCATGTAGGTTCAATTTGAAAAAACCATTTTACGTTTGCAATTACACAAAAACATTCATAATTTTACATATCATATTACTTTTTGATGGAAATCAATGAAAAATGAATTTTTGTATCTTATTTAATAGTTTGCTCTAACAATAATTTCTCTCAATTTCACTAATTTCATAATGATCCCAAGCTAGTGTATCAATACCATTCGAACGAATTAGATAACGCTTATCGTCGAACGGATTTAAAGCAATTTTTTTCTGTTTAATTGTGAATATTTGATGTGATTTCGAGCGAAGGTTATGTTGTTCACGTAAAATATTACAATTTTTCTCGATACAGTCAACATAATCGCTAAATTTTGAGGGATGGTTTGGTTGATTTGAGTTGTTTGCCTTTTCCGATAGGGAATTGTGAATGGAATTGTTCGGTTTGCCAATTGGGTCGGGTTGTTGCTTGTTGATATTTTATTTTTAAAGCGTGAAAATTTGAGAAAGGGGTTAGTTTGCTGCGACTTAGTATGGATGGGTGCATGAAAGATTGTAATGGAAGGGGATAAAATAAAGTATGGTTAGTTGGTTAAGAAAAGGTTATGCGTTGTTGTTTGAAAATTGTTTTGTGCGAGTGGCAATAAGGATTGGTTATTTTTGATATTTTTCAACTAATTAGGAAGATTGGGTTGGGGGATTTGAAATTTTGTCTGTTTGTTTTTGTGCGCTTACTGTTGGCGTTGGTCGCCATTGCAATAAGTTGGAAGTAAAATTTGTGGGCGTGAATTTGGGATTTTGAATCGCTTTGTTTGCGTTGGAATTTTATTGAGCTCTTGAGGGCGGAGGGGCGGTGCTATTTGTGTTTTTGGGAGGAAATGCTCTGAATTTTTTGGGTGCGGAATGATAATGGTCGTAGGGGGCGGAAGTAATAGAGATAGTTTTGGGGATGAATAATAAAGAGTGGTTGTTTGGCCTTTTGCGTTGTTTTGTATATTTTGTTGTTTGATTGTTTTTGTTGAGGGGGGGGGGATGCGGTTTGATTGTGTGGATAGATTTATGTGGTGGGGCGCCTGAAGGCAAATAAATAAATGCAATTTTACGTTTCACTATATTCTTTTTGATACCTTTAGACTTTTTAATAACTTTGGATTTTGTATCGATGTTACAATTCTTTTCGATGCAGTCAACATAGTCACTATCTGTTATAATGCGAGGCGCGACAACTCTCTCTGGGCATTCAAATTTTTCCATTTTAGCTGTAAGTGGTAGTACAGCGTAGCATTTTGCACGTAAGCCTACAAATTCTGCTAAAATATCTCCGTTTAATTCATCTTTGAAAAGACCGGGAACTTTTTTATTCTTTCGAGGCATTTTGAAAACATTTTTCTCCGGATAATCGCTTGTATCGTAGCGATTCAAGTGCTGCTTCATATCATTGTAGAAATCATCCGTTTGAATGGAGAGTATGAAAGAGTCGGTGTCTGAATAAGCAACCGTACAATTTTTCCCATATTTGGGTTTTAGAAAGTCGTACAGAAAACTGTACATCGTTATTTTCGATATGTCTAAAATGGACATACCGATAATTATTGGTTTATTCATCTTAATATGTGTTTTTTGTAACTCAATTACTGCTAAATCTTCATCGAGAATTTTGCATTTCTTGAAATTTGGTCGAGAAATTAGCATGCCTGCACCACATCTCCCATTCCACTTGTTGACAAGTTTGATATCTGCACGTAAACGCAGATTCTCCATCGTTTTGCCAAAGACGGAGTTTATCATATATTTAAAAAACGACTTTTCAAAGTCGTTGGTAGCTCGCGTTCGTTTCTGTGTATTAATATCGATGTAGGGTTTTAGCCAGCAACTTTGTTCGAATTGAAGTACTCGATGTACTTTTCTCAATACTAGGCCGTGTTGTATTGCTAATTTGAGCATCCGATAATGGATGATATAATTTTCTTTATCGTATAACGTTAACAATAATTTATCGATTTTATTCGGTTTTATACCGATAATATCGAACACTTCTTGCGGAAGCGTCCGCTTTTCAGCACAAAATGGAAAATCATTATGTGTAGCATGTAAATTCTTCGGATATTGTAGATCCACCTCGAATATATAGCCATATTCCGAATCGTCAGCTAATTTTACTATTTCATCTGCATTCGAAAAAGATGTCTTTACAATTTTTTCATCAATCCATTTGAAATCTCTCAGCGGTAATGGTTGCGACATTGCGTGTCCATACAGATTATTTGCTATCAATGTAAATGAAAAAAGAATGAAATTAGATTCTAAAATACCATGAATTTGATTAAAGATAAACTGGACAAACAAAATATTATTTACCATCTAAATACATTAAATAATTTGATGGTTTCTCATCATTGTATACTATCTCCCATGTATTTATGGTTGGCTTTGACTTGACGTTTACTGCACTGACTTATGCCACCGCGAATTCCACGTTCGATGAACAGCAACATTTCCACATCAGTTAACAGTTCAATTTTCACTCCGGTATATTTGAGCATGGCATCCCACGAAAGACCTGGAGCTGTGTAGTAGTTTGCCGGATCTAAACTGTAAATTTCATGAAAAAAAAAAAGTGTAGTGTTTATGTATTAGTGATTCTTATTTAATTAAACAGAATTCTTTTCACCACTACAAAAATTCTTTAAAAGAATTTTGTTATGTTAAAACACATAATTAATCCCACCATATAAAAATAAAAATTAAAAAATAAATTTAAAAGCATGTATTTCGAAAATTTTCGAATACGTCGGCCAACAGTAGCACATCCGTCTTTAGATATAGTTCAGAATAGTCTCTGAGCGTTTTACAATTGAATTTCCGCCAGATATCGTGAGCAAATCGGTAATCACCATCCGATATTCCTTCTCCGCTAAGTTTGCTGTAAAAATCTGCTTTTGATGGGAGATTTGCCTCCTTCAGCTGCTCCATACCGCTCACATATTCATAAGGAAAAACTCCCTTACGTTCAAGCATAGCGATTTGTTCTGATGTGTAGCCATTTTTCTCACATTCGCTATACAATATTTGTTTTTTATCTTTTTATTATTATTAGGTCTGGGTCAATGGCTTTCATTAGCCGGAGAGGTTTATTGAAATAAATACTTATTTGATTTTTACAATTTGTTTGTTAAAAAAAAAAATTCACAAAGTTTTGATTTCACAGAATCAGGGGTTAAAATAAGATCAAATAAAATAGAAAATTCAATAAATTTTTTTAATTTGTTTAGGGGTTTTATTTTGGGAAAAAAAAATTTTTTTTTTAAATCAAAGGGAACTCTAAAAAAATTCTATCTGTCGGTAGCAGTGATGCTAATTCAGCTAGAGATGCAGGCATGAATCGACATGAATCAATGAATTTAAATTTCACGTTCTCTCTCGTATTGAGGCCCGCGTGTGCACCCTGTCACTACTTTCGTGAAAGCGATGTATTGTTCCGCATTAGTTGGAATAATTGAAACATCTCCATTTATAATATTATTTGCTGCCAACTCCTTTATGAATAAATGTGAGTCGTAGCCCGACAAATTGTGCATAATAACGGGTACAACGTGGCTATCTTGGAACTGTAAGTTGCATGCTTGATGGGCTGGACCTCTATATCGACCGGTGAGATGGCAGTGATCATGTACTTTAATATCATTTGCTTCAAAAATACCACCACAAATTGTACATAATGCATTTGGATTGTGAAATGCATATCTCTCATCTTCAGTTAACGGTAGCATTGGATTGTTCTTATCAAATAACCTTGCAACTCCATGAGCAATTTCCTTCAATTCTGTGATGAACCATTCGACGCAATCGGTACGATTGCCGCTGCCTCGGTAATATGAAAATGAGTCGTCAAATTCACATTTAAAGTAATATCCAACGCTGTAAATATGATGCTGCTGATATGCAGTAGTTGCACATTCCTCACTGAATATACGTTTTTGATCTTCCATACTGAGCCCCTCCAGGTACGCTTCAGTATCAGCGTAAACAACAAATGGTGCTTTCAACTGATGTTTATAGTTATCGAATTTCATCCATTTCCATGTTTCATCGGGCATTTCAATGCTACACTCGTTTGTACATTATGCAGTATGTTTCGTTAATTTTTCATTTGTATCATAAAATATTAGACAGCGATCGCAAATGTAATTTCGACATTTATGTTTACTCAGCTGACTTCTGACGAGACGGCTCAAATTTTTTATCCAACAGTAATGAGTACGAATTGAATTATCATCGTAGATCTTCATAATCATTTTGGAAGTGCTAGCTGTTTTAACATTCTTTCTCTCCGTTTTAGTAACACTTTCTCCTTCTTTGATTAGCAGCAAATGAATGTGATGCTGCTTAACTTCATTACTCACACGTAATGGGCATATACGACCCTCATTGTCATCATCGTAATAGTATACATTTATCGATAAAGTGTCATTTTGTCGAACAAATTTGTCGATTTGGTTCAAGCGAACGGGAAAATCGATTCCATCAAAATTTAATTCGTTCTCATATTGATAATAATAACGAGTTCGATTTGTATATATTTAGAGAAAATGGGGTTTTAGTCCGAAATTCAGGTCATTTTGGTTGAACCCCCATCTGCTGGCGAAGAATATCAAACAGTCATATCTTCATTGGCTGATCACTGTTTATTATGTGTGTATGTCTCATAGTTTTTGATTTATTGTACGTGTAGTTTGTGTAGTATGATTTGTGTTATGTAGAATGTAAGGCATGATTTATTTTGTGTATTTAATGCAATGTGGTCAGATATGTGTGTTCCATTGTATAATATGTATTGTGTAACTTATTATTTCTTTAATATTATTATATTTATTTATATTTCAATTATGTCTTTGATAGGGGATCATATAAATTTCACATTGACAGTTCACATTGTTACAATCATTGCATATCATTTCGGTTTCATATTCACAGTTTACAATGTGTGTTCTAATTTCTTCCTCAATGGTGGTGTCATAGCCGCAAGGGCATAAATAGAAAAAACGCAGGTGGTATTTGTGGAGATGGATGGCTAGTTCATGTAAAAAACTGTGTGTAATGTCACATTTGCAGGTGTATGTTCGATTATTCAATAGATATGTAGTTCTGATGTGTTCGGACCAACTGAAAAAATCTGGATATTTATTGCCGCAGAGATTGCAATAATATGCGATGAGAAAAGAAGAAGGCTTGATTGTGTTCATGTTGCTACAAATGAGAACAAGGAAAACAATTAATAAGTTTTGAGTAAAGAGATGAAATATAAATTGGAGAGGAGGAAAGGAGAGATGAAAATTGAAGACTAAATGGATGCGTGAATATAATTAGGGAAATTATTTGAAAGATATTTTTGGCTTTTTAAGATTCGTGTTTGCAAAAAGAAAAAGAAGTAGAAAGAGTAAGTAGTTTGGTGGCTACTTTGTATCATGTAGAGTGTTGGTTTGTATTCCGTGTGCCAGTGCATGATTTAAGCAAAAATCATAACTGCAGATTTTTCAAAGTCAATTCTATCTTATGTGAAACTCAATTTTATTTTCCTTCTGAAAAAACCCTTAGTGCAAATCGGATTTTCAAAGTCCATTCTAACTAGTATAAAATCAAATTTTCATTCATTCTTATGTGGTTGTTATTAACACTTTTTTAATTGGCAAATTATAACTCTCAGTCAAATCTTTATTGGCATATGTAATCATGAGTATGGTTAATTTCAAAAAGTAAAATTCAAGTTTTGATGTTCGTTTTCATCATCATTATCAGGAACAGTATGCGCCAAAATGTGTTTGAAATATGGTTGATTGGTTGTCGTTTGTGAAGCCACAGTATGGGTCGATTGACGACGATTCGATTCCGTGAGGTATTTCAACACAGCCGGGCGCGCATTTCAATTTTCTAGAGGTGGCATATTAAAATGAATATAGAGGTAACAGTTTTCTGTAGAAATGTTGAAACACAGCCGTTTGTTCGTTTTTAAACTATTATTTGCACTAATTAGACGTTGTTATTCCGCATTTTATGAATTTCAAATTGAAGCCGTCGGCCGCTTTGTTGCTGTTTCAATTTAATTTTTTTTAGAAATAATTTTTGGTAAATTTTTTTTTTCTGGCTACTCAGCGTATGCTCGCATCCACCTGTGATGGGTTTCGCCTTTAAATAATTCAAATTTTCAGTGACATTTAGAACCAATCGACAAAACAATGGCAATGTCAGCGTATCCGATTGCATCTGCTTGTGGAATCGTTGATAAACAAACAGCAGATCAGTCAAAAATGTTATCAATTTCAATTTATCTATTGATGTTAACAGATTTATGAATCCGTTCGCTTTTGATAGGATATTTATTAAATAAGTACCAAAGGTTCAGTTAGTCAAAACTCCTTAAATAGGAAAAAGGAAGCGACCCATAATAAATTTTGAAAAAATCTAAAGGCAGATGTGTGAAAAAAAGATGAAATCTTCGACATGTTGCTGATCAAGTCCGAAACGATTGGTATTTTATCGGTTAAATCACCAAATTTAGATTAGTACGATGTGCGACACACCAAAATTTCATCAATGGGATATTTGACTTTGTATGCGCAATTTCTTTCTCCAAGTAGAACCAAAGTCCACCTTTCTCGCCTTTGTTTGTGTTCACCCCATCTGTGCAAATTGATGACACTTTTGGGAGAATGCATTCGTAGACAAATTCTTTTGTAAACATATTATTCATTGCACTTAGCACGGCGTGAAACAGTCCGATTGCACCTCGCTCTACCTGTTCAACCATCCCCAAAAATAAGAGCTCTAGTTTTCCTGTACGCGTGACCAGTTTTCCTTCGACGTATATTTTGTCTTTTTGCGATAGATCAACGGAACCATCGATTCGTAATGACAATGCTCGACAGTTTGCGATTTTAGATTTTACATTATGTCTATCGGAATCAACAATACATTTTAGCAAATCAAGATGCTTTTTGGGGTTGATATATTGAAGTGACAAATTTTCTGGTATTGTGGACTGCTCCGGTTGATCAAATTGAAACGCGTTTGATGCTTTATTTGCCCCAAACCTTGCTGGCCAATTATGCGCTGCCAAAGTCAAACTTTTTGCATCGACAATAACTTGGATCATGAGTTTTCCAATGTAATTTGCTTGTGCCAAATTCGCTTTGCTTATAGAAATATCCATCGGGGTGAGTACCTTGTCTGGTACTGTGAGTACTTTGATTCGTTCGACCTTTTCACATTCAATATGATAAATTGAATTCAAATGATTTTCAATAACATCTGCACGATTTCCAGTTCCTTCGTTCGTTGCAATTTTTGGGAGCCTGTGATTATAGCTTGACAGTTTCGGGATAGTTGGCACATAAAGTACAGTAAATTTGGTCTTTTCAATTCGACTGAAATCTATGCAAGCAGTTACGGTTAACACTTATTTTTTTTTTCAATTGTACCGACTAGAGCTGAACCTAAAAAAACCATAATGACCACGTCAATACACATGAATACGATTTTTCTAAAATAATATTCAATTTTCATTAATTTCGCATTCTATGTAAACAAACAAAATGTTTGCCACCCCATTTACCCGCAACATTGTTATTATTTTGTTGGTTGTCACTCTGAACCTTTTTTTTCGATATAGTCAAAAAGTGATGCTTGTTTCCTCTTCATAATATCAGTATTTATTTGAAATATTAAATTAATAAAACTATATAAACGAAATTCACTATTTCATTTGTGATCACTAGCAACGAACACACAACACAGTAGCCTTTTACCGCGATTTACATTCATTTAACCTTTATCTGTCAGATGTCATTGCGGGCCTTTAAAACCCGTCAAATGCCATCGCTATCGTTCAACGTGCATGTTGTCTACAAATGTCACACGTTTAATTTTTATTTGATTCAATGACAAATATTTTTTTTAAAAAAATGTTTAAAAATATGTTCATAAAATGAAAATATGTGGAAATAGTTTGATTGCGAGCGAAGCGAGCGGAAATTTTGAATCAATAATGTTGAAAATTTTGAAAAATAATCATGAAAATTGAACAAAATATCGGAAATCATAACTGCATATTTTGAAATTGATAACTGCAATTTTGAAATCATAACTGCAGAAAATGATAATAACTGCAGCTTAAATCATGCACTGCTTTGAACTGTTCTCTTTTGAAGATGAATCTACCTTAGGTTTTAGCTATTTTGAATAAATGTCGTTGATGTTTTTTTTTTTTTTTTTTTTTTTTTTTTTTTTTTTGAAAAACAAAACATAAACCTTTTTATTTCAATACGCATTAAAGATTTTTCCAAACAACATTAATAAATTCATACCAAATTTGTTTTCAGTGAAAAATTCACATTTTAAACAAAAAAAGGAAACTTCATTCTGTAGTTCAAGTATCATTCACGAAGTGTCAAGTAGCATACATAATTTAACCTCATTTTATACCATGAAAAATTACGTTTATTATTTAAACACAAAACCGTCCTATCAAAAATCAAATCTTATTTTAATTGAACTAAAACCAATCAACAAATGGGATTGTGGAAAAACAATTTTTATTCGAGTTTATTCAAAATATTTGATCAATAATAGATTTTTATCAATAATATTTATAGTTTTTGAAAAAAAGATTTGCATTTGGTTTGAAAAAAAAAAATCATTCATAAAATGTATGAAATTAACTTTGAAAATGGGTTCGAAAAAAAAAATTGTGTGTCTCCAGATATTATTGGTTTTGTGTTAATCTGCACAGTAAACAACGCTGAACTGATTCATATATACTTGAAAAATTCGTTTAAATATTTTAACAAATTTTTTAAGTATATATATATATGAACTAGAACTTTTGCACTTTTTTTAGACAATTTGTTCTCAATAACAATATAAGACCGAAATGTCAACGTCACTAGTTCATCATTGTTTACTGTGTGATATGATTTAGTAGAGAGACTCCTTCACGTTTCATTTTTTTTTCCATTTCAATTTCTTTTTCCCATCCAGCGATTTCTTTTTCTGTTGCAACTAGTTGCGCATCCACGCTCGATCTTAGAACCCCGCCCATCGTCCGATATTGAATACTGAATTGTTCAGCTGTTTTCTTAATTCCCGATAGCGTTTTTGCAGCCTCAATTTTTTGAAGAGAAATTGCCGCTTTTTCACCTATGTATATATGGCAAAATTTGTTATCATTAAAACAAATATTATTTTTAAAAGTTTTACTAAGATGGACTTTTAATCAAATATTTGATTGAAGTTTTTACCTCTTGCTACAACTTGCGCCACTTCGATCCAATCATTAACATTTCCAGTTCGCGAATATTGCGGAGCAATTTCAGCATAAGCATCAAAAGCTAAATTCTTTGGACCTACAATGTGAATACCATAACACATTAAACAATTATCGAATTTTATCCTGTGATGATCGCCTAAATGCTTTTAATATGACTAGATTTAGCCGTCGAAGAATTAAATGTGTCATTTAAAATAAATATGGACAAGATATTTTTAAATCAACCGAATAATATTTTCGAAAATGTAAATTATTTTGGAATATTATCACTTTCCAAAAGGCGTGCCAATTTATCACATTCTTGTGAATTGCTCATATTTCTATGATATTATTGAACAAAATTAACGTCGAAATAATTTCGTTCTCGAAACAATTGAACAATTATTCGAGAAATACAAAATCTTAATTAAAAAAAAACTGTTTGTAGCTTGTAGCTTATATATTATTTCGTTTGACATTTTTGATTGTTGATTTATGATATGCAATAATAAAATATAAACAGTTTATAATTCGAAAAAGTGGCGACATTTGCGAATTTAGCATTTCAAAGCATTTCACTAGACTAAATTATTGATAAAATTAATACAATTTCAATAATAATCAATCCATACTGAACTGATTACGATTCACACAATTCAAATTTCACAATGAAAACATTTTATGTGATTGAATATGTTTACATATTTATATTGAACGCAATGTTGTTTATTTTAACATAAGTTAAAGATTGCAAAGAAAATGATTATTTGAATAAATGTCAATTTGTTATTATTTCAATATTTTTATCAATCAGTAATGAGTTTTAATAGTTTAAATGCAAGAAAAACGTTCTGAGTAAACGGTTATAAACTTTAAAATAGTTAAATAAATTTGTCTTTGATAAACATTTTGATAATATGAAAAAGATTTAAGAAAATAAAAATTAAAAATTCAACAAAAAATATATTAATACTCTCATCATCATTTACTATCACAAGTTCTCATCAAAAAAATATTGAGAATTTCATTTTAATGTTTAAATTATAAGAATTTATCCATGCGCATTGCATATGCATCACACTCAACAGCTGTCTAGATTTAATTTCCAATTAATTGACGGAATCGTCTATGTTAAGTAAAAATTCTTACACAAATACACAAAAAGAGCATAACACTCACAAAACAAATGAATCCATATTCAAATTTAACTTCATTTTAACACAAATGATTACTTTTGCTTCATAAATTTCTTATGATCACAAAGTTGTTCTTGAATTCATTGATCTATTGAAATTCGCTCTTTTATCTCAGTAAAATGAGTTGAAGTGATAATTCATGACTGATCATACGTTATTGAAAAAGAATTTTATATTCTTTGTACTTTTTGTCTATATTTTCACATGTAAAGCATTGTATGATGAAAAAAAAGAAACAGAATTGATACGAATGAAGAGTATGTAGACTGTGGTTGAATTCGTAATAAATACTTTTTGTCGGCCAATAGGTCCGATTTGATTATAATCAAACAAATAAAGTAATAAAAATTATTCAAGGGCTAACCTATCATGAGTCATCTTTTGGTTCAAATACTTTCAATAGATTTCATCCGAAATTTGAATGTATTTTCATTTGAACACATTTTACAAGAAAAATACGAATAAAATGTATTCGCTGCTTTCAATACAAATACGATCAATAAAAGTAAATCACAATATTATTTGTCATCAAATTGCTTCTGTATTCTGAAATTAAGTTATAATGTTTGTGTAGTAATTTGTTGACGTAGTTTTTGTTATCAAATTTTACATGCCTATCAATTTTATCCATTTTGATCCAACATGATTTCAACAAATCATATAAAATGCCATTCGCATTGCGATGATTAAATGTTTTGTCTTTAACAACAATCTACAATGTGTAAAGAAAAAATTGGGTTTATGTAAATTCGTAGAGAATGTTTCAAAGATAATAAATCTCAATTGATTTTAATTACCGTTTGATTACAATAGCATCATGCAATATAATACAACAGAAAATGTTTAAAACATGATTAATTTGGAATAATGAATCTATTCAATCATCAGTAACTTGTTGATATTTCCGAATAAACTATTGCTTTTCGCAATTACAAAATTAAATTCCTTGACTTTATGTAGATAGAAATTGAATGATCGCATGGCAATGGATTTTTGTTGCCGGTATTTTGGTACGGTGGGTTGAATTCATCCTAAGTATAAAAGACATCGAAAATTGGCAATCTGTATCAGTTCGTTTGATACATTCGTAGCAACCAAACATAAACAAAAAACCTTTTCAAAATGTTCAAATTGGTAAGATTTGATTGATTTCTATAACATAATTTAAACAAATAAATTTTGAAATTATATAATTTAACCGATTTTCGGTGTACACAATTTCAAATGTATTTGATTTTTACTAATTGTGTTGTGTTTTGTTTTTTCCATTTTTTGTGCGACAACAGATTACCTTGACCACCCTCTTCGCTTTGGCCTTTGCTGAACCAGGATTTTTGCACAGTTCACCAGCTTTAGTTGCTGGACCAGGTAAGAAAATATTATTGTTTCTATTCACATGAAATTTCAAAACAGAAGACGTATTTATTGGTATTTATTTGACATCCTCCTTTATTTCACAATATTTGAATCAACAATGATCCTAATCAACATTTCATCGCTTTTTTTCTTTGAATAGTCTCAGCCCCAGCTGTTTCTTACGCTACCGCTCCAGCTGTTAACTATGCTGCACCAGCTAGTAAGTATTTTTTTAAGTTATCTAGAATATTCTCAATTAGATAAATTATGAAAATCACAATCTAAATGAATTTAACCATTTTTTTTTTCTTGTTTTCTCTGAATAGTCACCAAAACCATCAGTCCAGCTTTGTCATATGCTGTAGCCCCAGCAGTCCAATACGCCCATGCTCCAGCAGTATCATATGCACATGCTCCAGCCAGTAAGAACTTTTTAAATTTTAATGAACGAAATTTGATGGCTTTTCTATTTTTCTTATAATTCTCTGCATTTGAATAGTCGCCAAAACCGTTGTTGCAGCCCCAGCTCACTCATACGCCCATGCCCCAGCTATTTCATATGCAGCTGCACCAGCCGGTTCGATTATGTTTCAATGATGATTCATTTATTTTTCAACAATTGATATTTTCAATGATTTGAAATTATCTTTATTGAAAAATCTCTCGTTTTAGCCTCATCGTATATTGCTGCTCCAGCTAAAGTTTCATACCATGGTCCTCCTGCTGCATCCATTTCATATGCCCACGCTGCACCAGCCAGTAAATGCCTTTTTTTTCATAATAATCTAGCATATTTTCACTTATGAATTTCGAAAATCAGAATTTAAATGGATTTAATAATTTCATTTCTTGTGTTCTTGGAACAGTCGTCTCAGCCCCATCTGTTTCATATGCAACTACTCCAGCGTTGTCTAGCTACGCAACACCAGCCGGTAAGTATTGAATGATATGTCAACGAATTGATTTCTTCTAATTTGCATATAATATTTTTTTATTTGAATAGTCACCAAGAGTATTGTCCCAGCACCAGGATTGTCATATGCTGCTGCTCCAGCCATTTCATACGCTCACGCTCCAGCTGCTCCAGCCAGTAAGTTATCCTAATATCTGCTTGAATGAAAATTTAATGATTTCAAGTATTTTTTTAATTTTCGTAAAAAAAACAAAAAAAAAAAAAAAAAAAAAATAGTCACCCTTGTCTCAGCCCTAATTGTTGCTTATCTAACATATTTTCAATTATATATACTTCGAAGCTACAAATCTGCATGAATGCATTAATAATTTCATTTATTATCTTCTCGAAATAGTCGCCAAAACAGTCGTTTCAGCTCCTGCCATTTCATATGCATCAGCTCCACCATTATCATCTTATGCATCAGCTCCAGCTTTGTCATCTTATGCATCGGCCCCATCTAACGTCAAAGTTTCATACCATGGTCCTGCTGCAGCCTTTTCATACACCCACGACGGAACTGCCACATATTCTGCTCCTGCCAGTAATTTCTTTTGAATTTTTTTTTTTGCATATTTTCAATTTCATTCAAAAAATCAGAATCCAAATGAATTTATTAATAATTTTTAATGAATTTTTTTCTTTCAATCGTATCAGCTCCAGCCGTTTCATACGCCCAAGCTCCAGCATTGTCATATGCCGCTAGTCCAGCGGTCTCATATACAGCCCCAGGTAAATGAATATACAAATAAAGCTGAATGAATTCAATGAATTCGTTTCACAGTCGATGTGTGAATTTTGCATCAAATCATTATCAAATCAAATGAATTCCAAAACCAGATTTTAAAAAAATACTATTAATTTGTGTGAAAAGTTTGAATTTGCAATTATATACCATTCTTATACTTTATTTTCTTTTATATAGTAACAAAGGTCGTTGCTGCTGCACCATCTCTTTCATATGCAAACAGCTATTCATACAATGCAAACGTTGCTCCAGTTGCTGCTCCACTCGCTTTGAATTCACATGCTTGGTAGTCGTCTCGTTGATGTACGACATCATCAGATTCTTAAAGCTAAGAACAATCTGCATTGAATGTCAAACTATTTGTTTATAGAAACAATTTAATAATTTTATCAAATTGCCACAATGTTACTTGATTTTTTTGTTAATTTTTTGTATAAAAAATATAAATGTGACATAAATTATAAATAAAATCTATGAATTATATTCATGTTAAATGCATTTCATGTTTGTTTATTTATTAAACTAAAATCTATCGCATAATTACAATATCATACGTGATATTTCTGATTCTTTCTTAAAAAAAGAAAAAAAAAAAAAATAGAACATTCTCAGGAAAGAAATCATTTAAAAAACACATGTTCGTACATTTTTTCCATCATATCCATTTCAGTTTTTGAATAAAACAAAACAGTTTTATTGAGAAAAATGTATAGTTGAGTAATAAATTATATCGATGATGAATGATGAAAATCCTTGAAAATAATCCAAGTATACTAACGGTAATCGCCAACAAATCAAGTCAATGTATTATACTAAAGAAATTTTTTTTATGAAAAACGTCTACATTGTGAGCTGAATACTTAGGATAATCTATTAAAATGATAATAAAAATGAAAAAATAGAAATGAGGACAATAAATGTCATAAAGATTGACAATATTTTCAAATATCCCTTGTATCCATGTAAAAGTTGTGGATCAATTGAAAACAGCTTGAACGTCATATGATATATTGAACTTAAAAAATGCAACAATGGTTAAATTCAATTTTATGATTGTTGGTGTCGATCTCCTTACTAAATTCGTTAATCATATCTTGAGCTTTGTTGTATGCTTCAATGATTCTACACATGAAAAAATATGCCAAAATTGAGAAAGAAAAAAAAAAAAAAAATACGGAAAAAATATGTTTTCGAAGAATTTCCTTAAAGAACAACTTTGAAAGAAAAAATTTCTCACCGATCGCGCGTTGTTTCAATGAAAAAATCTTTGAACGTCTTATTGAATAGTAAATGCTTATTTGGAATGTAATTTTTCATTATTTCCACCAATTTAATTGTTTCAAGTTCGATTTTTATCCAATATTTGCAGAGACTATTTTCCATATTTTTTTGTACACATCCATTTAAATGAAAAAATTGATCATTTTCTATAGAAGAACAATTGGCAGTTAGAAAATACAATCATCAATCAAAAAGTACAAAATCTCAATGAAATTCTAATATCTCCGTTCCAATGAAATTCTGAAACATTTGAATTTGAAAAATGTAAGTTATTTTTTATTGATAATTTGAAATTTTGAAAATCATCAAATGCAACGAATATTGGTAAATTTAGTTCGAGTCTACGGTCAGATATGACAAATATTGGGAAGACTCACATACTAATGCACAGGGCTATATAGAGTGCATTCCTGAGCAGTGTTATTTAGCATTTTCATACTATGAGTTTGAGTTATTGCACCATAATGACCATAATAAAATAAAACAAATACGTACAAATTATGTACTACCTGTAGTCTACTACCCTTTTGGCAATGCCAAACAATAATAATTTCATAAAGAACGGCCTAGTAGAATAACACTTCAAATTACTTTGAATATTATCATTTTTTGTTTCTTCAAAAATAGAGCTAATGAATTGCTATTTTTTCTCCATACACTTTGAAAAAATAAAGCACTTTTTACTGTTGAATGTGTGATGCATATATAATAATGATAAACAAATGGATGTTCATTAGGACTTGATCTCTGCAAATTTTTTTTACGATTGCAAATTACGTTGTGTATTCGTCTTAATGTTAATAAATAGTCCTAATGATATGCAATTAGGCAGAGATTGTTCGAAATTAACCCTAGAACAGGTAATGATACTTTAGTAAATAAACCATATTATGAGTGCAGGATTCGTGTTGAACACCTTACGCCATCTCAGAACCAGGTAAATCATTTTATATAAGTTTTATGCTTTCGATGTTTTATGCTTTTTAAGAACAATTGAATATTTTAAATTGTTACACAGTAAGCAAGAGAGCAACAGATTGTATTGTTCAATTGTTTTATTGTTACATTTATTGAATGCGCATCGCAGTAGCCACACGCGCATGATTTTGATGCTATTCGGTTATGTATTTAGCTAGGGATTTTGAACTTGAACAAATACAACGATTTCTCTTCGAATTATTACTAATGCACGGAAAAAATCATATATATAGTGAATTTGCGAATATTTTTACACATTAATACGAATAAGTACTCAGCTCGTAACTAAAAAAGACTGTGCTGTATCTTGCATTATATATTACAGATGTGCCAAATCGATATGTTAATAAAAATTGTATTATCATAATAATTTACTAGCTTGTTATTATTTATTAGAATCGATCTTAATAAGCGTATTATGATGGTTAGTATTTATTAAGATCGATCATAATAACGTTATTAACATGTTTATTATTTATTATAATAACGAAGTTAATAAACGCCATTTGCAATTGTGGGGAAGATTTTTGCAACTAAGTCATTAAATCGTATGAGTAAAAGCAAGATAGCATGAGATCGAAATTTAACAATAGTGATTTGAGCGATAAAAAATGCGCATCTTATCAAATCGAACATACCAGATGAAATGGCATATAAAATACTACACCAGAATAGAAAAAAAAATTTTTTTTTTATTTTTTTTCGATTTTCAGCGATTTTCAATTAGTCGCAATAGAAGGTTGTATGAAAACAATGGACAGCCATTGGATGTGTTTGTTCTTTGTATCACACGGACTCACGACAACACAATCCTAACCGGCTTCAAATGATTTCATAAAACTGACTCATACAGTTTTCATACAACCTTCTATTGCGACTAATTGAAAATCGAAAATTTTAATAATAAAGAAGTTTAATTAAAAGAATATGATACAAAAAACTTTTTTTTTTTTTAAATTTATTCTCTTTATTATTTTCAATTTTTTAAATTTTTCATGGCTTAATTTTATTTTTGGCTTCTTATCCAATAGTGGCGTTGCATTTAAATATTGCCACTGCATGTTCTTCTGGTGACCATTTGAACCGTTTAGCTGGATTAATTTGATTGTTGGCTTCTTGTCCAATAGTGGCGTTGCATTTAAATATTGCCACTGCATTTTCCTCTGGTGACCATTTTAATCGTTTAGCTGGATTAATTTGATTGTTGGCTTCTTATCCAATAGTGGCGTTGCATTTAAATATTGCCACTGCATTTTCCTCAGGTGACCATTTTAATCGTTTAGCTGGATTAACTTCATTGTTGGCTTGTTGTCCAATAGTGGCGTCGCATTTGAATATTTCCACTGCATATTTATCATAAGCTTGTTGTCCAAGGGTTGCGTTACATTTGAAGACACGTTTTGATGACATGTATCCTGTTGTTTCTTCAGATGTATTAACTTCTTTGGCCGCTTTCAATTCAGTCTTCTTAGTAGCCCGTTTCTGATGATCGATTAGTGATGTTTGAAATACTCTGCCTGATGGTGTTTTGTATTTACGGGCAGATGGTGACGGTGAATTCGGAACGGCAAATTTAAATTCCGTTTCAGTTGACATTTTTTTTTTAGTATTAAAATGTGTTTTTTTTTTTTAATTTCAAACAATATTCAAATTTTTTTCTTTTATATGGATAGCACAATATTTTATGAACATCTTCATATAAAAGAGGTACATTTTTGTAAACAAAAAAAAAAAAAAAAAATCTGGGGGGATGAAGGTTCTCTTCAAAATGAACAAATAATTGCAATTATATTCGAAAGCGTATGTGAGAGGCTTGCAGGACACAACTGTACATGGATAAATAACTTAAATACATAATTAAATTGGCACAATCATTTGAATTAAAAATAGCTAATTTATGACATAATCATTATTTGATTTCATTTATAAAAATTCAGTTGAAAACTGATATAAATTTTAGTGTTTATGATTGCAATGAAATGATTGAAAATAAAACGCAATAAATATAAGTGAAGAGTTTTGATTTTAACAAATTTATTGATAAAGAAAAACAAATTGTTATCAATAATGATATAAAATATAATAAATAATTATCAGAATATGTTTTAAGACCAAAAATATTTCTTCTTTATTTTTTTCTTTTGGCAGTTATCATACGATAATTGTATAATCAATATATTGTTTTGCATTTATATGATATTTGAAAAGAAAAAAAAAACAATTAAAATCTTCATCAACCATTTTAATTTACTTGTCCAATATTTGCGAAAATTTTTGTTTTTTTATTGCAATCCATAAGCATTGACAACTTGTCACTGACAATAAACAAAGTCTCACGTTTCTTTGTATTGGGGTCCTTCTCAGTTTATTTCATTCTGTTTTCCAAAGTATTTATTGTTATTGTTGCATAATTTTCCATTTCTTGTTGGCATCGTTATTAGTATTCCTGATAATTCGGAATGGAACAATGATGAAAAATATTTTACATCGCCTCAACTGCTATTTTTTTAAATAAATAATTAATATATATTTCGAGCCACAATATAATAACAGTACACACACTGTCAAATACACAACTGTCAGTTTGAAATGGCTGGTTTCCAACGAAAGTTGGACATTTCACAATATTTTCTGCACACCAATACATATATATGTATATATAAAATGCGCAGAAATATTTTTGACAATGATGCGATTAAGGTTAACTTAACACCAGATACATAGAGCGTAATTTTTTAATTGCTTTTTATCATTCACTGGACCCCGGGTCCCCGCTTGACACTCCCGGGTCCACGCCGTCATCCTCCGATGAACTTGATTCGAGGACACTAAAAATGAAATATTATTTTCTATTTTTCATTCTTCGACGGAAATGTGGTCGTACGTACTTCATTTGTTCCAAATAAGCATTTCTCTCTTTTTCCTCCCTTAATTCGGCGTCTTTCTCCATTAATTCAGATATCTCACATAACGTCTAAATATTCTGTAAATATTCTCAAATATATAAATAATATTTAGAGCTGTTCACGAACCGAACTCGGACAGTTCGAGTTCGATATTATTCCTATTTCGATGTTCGTGTTCGGTTCGAGTTGTTCGAGATAAAAACAATATTGTTCGAGTTCGTTCGTGTTCGATTAAATCTCAATTTCATTGACTTGCACGAGCAGGTTTTGTTAGAATATGACGGGTTTTAATTCCATCTATCGGCCGATTATCGATCGTTCAAAATTCAAATGAACGTTCAATTCAAACATCAATTGAACGACCGAACAAATCAACTCAGCCGATCAATCGGCCGTTAGATGGCGTTTGCTGTTAATTTTTGTACTTCTATTCATTCAACACATGTAACAAAGCCTGCTCGGACTTGCATTTTTTATGAATAACATAAAAGTATTATGCTCATTAACCAATGTGGCATTTGTTGTATGTTTTTACAAGAGAAGAGCTTTGATTTCAAGACACTGACTGTTAGGAATTAACACAAATCTAAAATGTTTGAAATGATAAGTCGATTGGTTTCACTTTAATTAATTATTATTTCCATTCCTACTTGCTAAACAATAAATTGATTTAATTTAACTTAATTTATTTACAAAAAAAAAGATTTATGTGTTGCTGATTAATTTATGCAAATTTACAATGAAAAGATGAAATTGACCAAATGATTGAAAACACGACTTGATACGACGACGAATGGAACAAGAAGAGAACGAAAACTCAACTTGCACTTTTTACATGCGGATTTTGACATGTGACTTACATTTGTCAAATTGTCAAATGCAATTCTCAATTCGCTCAATTCACACAAGTGGTGAATAATAACAACCTTTCAATTCGAAGTTGTAACACTGACACCACCTATACGATTTATCAATGTATACTGACTATACCAACGGAAACGACAAAAAGATACGATTTGTCGTTTGCATTCCGTAATGGTGTATGTGCAATTCAGTGTATATTTGGTAGAGATCGTTTGCAATGTAACGTCTTATGACTTATGCCATCGTACATTAATGTATTTGCCCACGGCATGAAAATCCACTGTATGAACTTTCACAATTTTGTTTGATATTCATTTAAATTCACACCATACTCGAAGAGATGGCGTAAGAAACATAAATTTCTTTGCTAAAGCGACTTCGCATTAACGCTTTCTCATTAAGAATAAATTGCTGCAATTTCTGGGATTATTTGCAGCAGTTGATATTGTTCACCCAGCTTCTAAAACACTGTTTATATTATAAACTTTATAATTGCTAAATCTCAAGATGCTGACTTTGGTGGTGGTACAACCAGTATTGTATTATTGACTGGTGAAGTTAAAATATTTGGTGATGTGACCAAACGTTGGATTTTTTGTGTTGTGAAGCGTTTTTTGCCTTCATTTTGTGGCAATGGACTACGAACAAAATTCGAACACTTCAAGTTCCAATTATGGTGTTCGTGTTCGTTCGTGTTCGGTTCGAGTTGTTCGAGATAAAGAAAATATTGTTCGAGTTCGTTTGTGTTCGATTAAATCTCGAACGAACACAAACATTTCATGTTCGTGAACAGCTCTATGTATTACGTAGTCATACAATTTACAACTAGAACCAACATTTTATAAATATTCAAAAATTGATAAAGGTGACTCTGAAATAAATCAATACTTTAAATAATTAAATTTGTTCGTTTCTCATTGAAATGTATGCATTATGTCCAAGTCAATATTCAGAATGAAAATGTCTGTTTTTCTGTTCTGAACTTAAGTGCTGTTCTCTTAGAGCGACGATCTCAAGTTTGATTGTATTCGAAAAATATTAACTCAATAGGCAGTGAAATCGTTAACGATTGCTTATGTCTTGTTTTTTTTAGACCAACGATTGATTGTTACCAACGATTGAGCGATTCACGTGGGCACGGTATGGCTGTTAGAAAGTGTATTCAATGAGTGTGAGTAATGAACGGAAAGAGTGTCCGTAATCGACTGGTTATGCGCATCAACAACTATCTATTTTACAGCGACAAATATCTACTCACGCACACCCTTAAGAATTTGCTCGTGCAATTTCAGCTGGTAGCTGATGACGTTTCTCGTTGTCGCTCCATTGTACCAAAATGAGTTTTTTATTTTCAGTTGGTGCACTACAATCTCAAAATGACAAAAAAAAAAAAAAATCGTCAACGAGACCGTTGTAGAACAGAAGGAAAACAGCCGGTTTTTTTAAATTTTTGAAAATCATCAAATGCAACGAATGTTGGTAAATTTAGTTCGAGTCTGAGCAGTGTTATTCACCATTTTCATACTATGAGTTTGAGTTATTGCACCATAATGACCATAATAAAATAAAACAAATACGTACAAATTATCAACTACCTAGTCTACTACCCTTTTGGCAATGCCAAACAATAATAATTTCATAATGAACGGCCTAGTAGAATAACACTTCAAATCACTTTGAATATTATCAATTTTTTTTCTTCAAAAATAGAGCTATTTTCTTCTCCACACACTTTGAAAAAATATTGGACTTTTTACTGTTGTAATTATATTTTTCGGGGGTATTCTATTAGCTTACGAAATTACCTATTGTAGTAGGAATTGAATCAATTCAAAAGCAATTTCTTTTGTTTGCTTTAAGACGTTTACCATTGAGAGATTGATTTGTTTTACCTAAATAAGTACATCGATTGCTATTATTACAAATGGTAACATTTAGTGAGCGTAGGAAAAATAAATCAAATCAACAGCAAATTAATTTCAGAATGGCACAATTCAGAAACAGAAATCAAGAATGTTTACAATTGCCAGTGAGGAAGAGATATTATCGATCTAGTGGTACGCTGGAGCTTTCGGTTTCCGAGTAATATCGTGGCGCCATCCCAAAGTCGCGAGGATAATTATATCGAAACATTGAAGCTTTGAAGCTATCTCACAATAATTTCATTGTATGTTGTCATTTTGTCTATTGTTCTGTATTTGATATGAGAAGAACAGCATAAATGAAATGTCATGCGTATGTATTGGTAATTAACGCATTTGCTTGACCGTATAAATTGTATGCCAAGCAGAGTTGTTGATCAACAATATATACGCACTCAAATTTCTGTTGTGCTAGCTGTATTTCATGCAGAATGACAAACATTACAAAAGTGATATATAATACGCATATATTGGTGATTATCGACTCTGTTTGCCACACAATTCACATGGACAAACAGAAGTATTAATTACAAATACATACACACGGCATTTCTCATATGCTGTTCTCTCCATATAAAATACAGAAAAACAGACGAAATGACGACACACAATAACAATATTGTGAAATAATTTCAAAGTTTCTGAATAATGACCATCGCGACTTTAAAATGGTGCAACGATAGTGTTCGACTTAATTTAAATGCATTACGCAAATGAAGTATACGGTGAGATCGGATATCTTATTCAAAATTTGAAACAATTAATTTTATGCTTTATACATTTAATGATTCTTTTTTCTTATAAAACTCTTCCGAATTGTGATACTAAGTTAATTGATTTGAATGTTTGTATTGATACTGTAAAAACTATACTGATGGATTATTTTAAAAGTAGTCGATTAATGCAATTAAATAATTTGCTAAAAATCTAAATGTAAATTCATTTAGTTTTTTTGTAAATATTTTTAATAAACCAATTCTGGCGAAGGAACGCTGTATAGTTCCAAATAATAAAAATAATAGAAACAAATGGATGTTCATTAGGACTTGCATTCTGCAAATTTTTTTACGATTGCAAATTACGTTGTGTATTCGTCGTAATATTAATGATAATTTAGTAAATAAACCATACTATGAGTGCAGGATTCGTGTTGAACACCTTACGCCATCTCAGAGCCAGGTAAATCATTTTGTATAAGTTTTATGCTTTTTGAGAACAATTGAATATTCTAAATTGTTACACAGTAAGCAAGAGAGCAACAGATTGTATTGTTCTATTGTTTCATTTATTGAATGCGCATCGCATTGAAACAGTGTGGTAAAGAGAAAAGGCATGGACGATGAATGTTTTTTTTTTTTCTTTTGGTGATTCATGTTAACACAATATCAAATATAAACAATTTCCACCTATTTCGAACACTGTTTCTTTGAATTTATTGCCTAATGCATTGTTACCAAATATGAAAATGAGCCTAAAAATTCAATAACGATTGATAGCAGCAATCGTTGCAGCCGGTAATTACTTTGGTGTTATCGAAAAGTTTAAGGACTTCCAAGGCAATTTGGATCATTTATCTGGCCAAGTCAGTGATGTCGTTAATGGCATTAAAAATAAAATTAATTAAAGTGCCCTCAAAGATTAACAACAACAATATACATGTTCCTCAATGTGCGCCAACTATATTTTTTTGCATTTTTAATTTTGACTTTTACGACGTTTACTTCCTTTGGCGAAAATGTCGTGAAATGCCTATTTTGGACACTTTTGTTGACCGTGAAATGCCTATTTTGTTATCATCCATGGCTGAAAAATTTAATGGTTTCTATTTTTGAACTATCCTAACAATTCTGTATCATCAGATTTTTTTTCGGCTCGTGTTAAGAAATTTTGGCGTACAGCGTACAGGGTAAAACAAGATGTCTTACATCCGTAAGATGAACTTATCCCAACTATAAATTCAATTTTTCTTATATTAAATCAACATGTTCTACGTTTTTCCATGATCAAAACAACTTATTCTCTAACTAAAGTAGTCCCATACTATGATATTTTCCTTGGAAAGGAAACTTGTAGAGGAAATGCGTTTTTGAAACCAAAGTAAGATGAATTAGGCACAATATGGATTTCACCGTTTAAAGTAAATCGAAAATGACTTACGAATTATGCTCAAAATTGCATTTTCACTTCTGTGTAAGGAATTTTCCACAGGCTTTTGTAGTATCTCCATTTACGGTTAAAGTAACAATAAATTAAGCGAAAGTAGAAATTTCTCTATATGTTAATTTGTTTTTTATTCTTTTAAATGTTTGTTAAAATTAAGAACAATTTTCAAATAAAAGTTTAAAGTGAATGAATTCGACTGTTTTTTTTTCCTGTTCTTGATTGTTAAATTGAAATTCTTTGTTTGTTTATGTTCGATCGTGATGTTATTTTCCATTTCTCTCCAAGTTATGTCTTCTAAATGCGATTGTGTTTATATTCGGCCGATGTAAAATCATTCATTTTCGAGTGTTCTACGAATGGTTTCTGTCATTTCGTCAATTATCATTTTTGAAAACGCTATGTTAGAACAATGCACCAAATTTTGTATGTCCAAGTGATTAGCAACGAAAATTATTTCAAGCAAAGTCTCTGTAAATACAGAAAGATAATCTAAATTAAATATTTTCTTTATAAAATTCAAAAATTTACTCACCCCGATCGACATTGAGGAAATCAGTGTCCCATTCACTCAATACTTCCTCTTTTCGTTCATTTTTTTTATTTTTTTTCATTTTTTTCATTTTTTTCATTTTTTTCAACCACAGCATTGTCATTATGATATTCTACCCATTTCAAAACAAGGCGCAGAATATTTGAGTCAACACTCTTGAATTCAATGTGCACAATTTCACCTGGTCCTTCATCTATATAGCAATTTTCCAACATTGCTTTGATGGTGCCTGCGCATTTGGCAATTTCCAAATCGGTTTCAATAATTTCACCATCGCCTGCTTCCAATCTAATTATTGCACTCTGAAAATATACGAAAGAAAATGAATTTATTTTTTCGTTGGTTGAAAATGATGGAAATCCAAGGTTTTTTGTTAAAAAGAATTATAAAATTAGGTTTTTTTGAAGAAAACTTACCATTGCAAAATTATTTTGTTGAATTTGACGAAACGAAAGAAAAAACTATTTAAAACTTTACTGTGATTAACACTGTTCGAGTTGAGCTAACTGTGATGACAAGCGACTTGCTACTTTAAAAAACACGAAATGAATGATTAACTCAGTAGAAAATGTTCGGCTTTTATTACATTTTGAATTGTCAATTTGGACCTGTTGTTCTTTTTCGTCTAATGATGCTTTCAAATGCATTATATTTGAAAACTTCGTGCATATATGAAATGAGTTTATTGCGGGTCAGTGACTAAAAGTAATAATGTAAACCTTGTATGCATAAGGGATCATGCAGTCTGCAGACTGATTGGTGCAGCTTCAATACGCCATAAAAGAATCATATTCTTTGGATAAATCAATTGCAAATTCAACAAAATGTTTGCAAATGTATTTTTCAGGTGGACAATGCGACAAACATAGAAAAGCAATCAACCAATTGAATTTATCTCTCTTTATTCTTCTGAAAGCGATTTGATGCATCAACCAAATGATAAACAATTTCTATTATTATATCTTGTTTAAATGCTGAAAATGTTTCTTTTTATTGCTTTTCATGAAGAATGTTAATATGGAATAATTTCGCATTACTCTTTTCGATAATAAAAATGGAAAAACAAAAGAAGAAAGAAAGGAAAAGAAAGGGAAAAAATCCAAATCTTGACATAGGTAATTACAATGGAAAACATTTCAAGTAAATATTGTTTTACTGGGCTCAAACAAACAACATTGAAATTATTTGGGCATCAAGGAAATGACGTTCATAAAAAATATGGTAAAAGTCATAAAGATGAGAATGACCAAAACTCAGCCAAAAAATAAAATTCACAGAAAATTGCAAACGTGAAATAAACAATAGTAAACAAAACGATTGCAAAAATTTTGAATAAAAATCTGTAAACATCATGCAGAAATGCTATGTTAATAAATCTTTCTTCATTTTCTTTTTCATTAAATATTCGATTGAAAGAGGAATAAAAAATTCCGAATGAAATTCCCCCTTGTATAATGAATTGAATCCGATTCCTTTTATGGCTTTCACTTGGTTTACCTGAAAATAATGCCAAAAAGTAAACGCTGAAACAAGATTTTCAATATCAAAAAATTGGGTTTTTTTTTAAAAAAAAAGCTTAAAATATCCATTGAATATGATGCCAGGCAGTTACACTGATAAATTTCATCTTTGTTCTGAAATTTAAATTTCCTTAGGACCGATTCTATCAATGATTCTATACTCCATCCAAAGATAAAAAAAAGAGAGCTTGAATTCATTTCTGGTATAAAATTAACAATATTCTGGACATTTCAATTAGTTTGCAATGGCATTCAGGCAACGAAAAGTATAAATTGACACACTGAACAAAAATTACCTTTGCACAATTGAAGTCAACTATAACTGGCTATGAGAACATGAAAATATATATGTTTGAATATAATTAACAAAATTCAATTTAAATTGATTAATATTCTCAGCCCAAAATGTCAGAATTTATTTTGGCATTGTGTTTTGATTGTTCACAATTTGATCGTTCACATTGTTTGTGTAATTTAATCCATCTCACAATATTTTATTTCAACAAAGTCGCATTAGTAAAGAAATCAATTGCCTCTTACACCATCTCCACGAGTACGGTGTGAATTTGAATGAATATCAAACTAAATTGTTCATAAAGTGAACTTTTATGCCATGGGCAAGTACATCAACGATCGATGAATGCACTACGGCATAAGTCTGGCGGCGTTACATTGCAAGCGATCTCTATCATATATACATTGAATTGCACATACACCGTTACAGAATGCAAACGACAAATCGTATATTTTTTTTTTGTTTGGCAATTTTTGAAAATTTGCTGCAAGTTTTCCATTTCATATTACAGACTATTTCAAATAAATAATGAGACATAAAAGTTAATTGAAAGAACATTATTTTTGCATTTTCCATTGAAATATTTATTTTTATCTTGCAAAAAAAAGAAAAAATACATTCAATCAAAAAGAATTTTTAAAAATTCAGACTGAAAATTGTTTTTGAAAAATTTAATCTGAATTTAATGTTTTTGTTTGAGGTATACTGCATATCTGCAGATGATCGATGTTATTGTTGGAGATGTTCACCATAAGCCTGAGCTGTAAGTGACTGGACCAGCACTATGAACACCATGATATGAAACTTTAGCAATAGCTGGAGCTGCTGCATAGGCTGAGACTAAAATGAGAGATTTTTCATCGAAGATAATTTTAAATCATTCAAAATATCAATTGTTTTTAAGATAAATGGATGATTTATTGAAGCATAAACTTACCGGCTGGTGCAGCATACGATACTGTTGGTCCATGGGCATATGAAACAGCTGGTGCAGCGTATGAGACTGCTGGAGCATGGGCATATGAAACAGCTGGGGCTGCGACAACGGTTTTGGCGACTATTCAAATGCAAAGAATTATAAGAAAATTAGAAAAATTAAAATCATCAAACTTGGTTAATTTAAATTTGAAAAATTCTTACTGGCTGGTGCAGCGTATGAAACTGCTGGGCCATGAGCATATGAGACAGCTGGAGCAGCATATGAAACAGATGGAGCGTGGGCATATGAAACTGCTGGGGCTGCAGCGTAACTTGAGACTATAAATTTCAATAAAACAGACAAAGAAGATTGATTAGAACCACATTAAGACATAGAGAAAAATCGCCATTCAAATAGCGAAGAAATATGCTAAGATCAGCAATAAAAAATGATAAACTTACCAGCTGGAGCAACCAAAGCCGATGAACCGTGCAAAAATCCTGGTTTGGCTGCGGCCAAAGCAAAGAGGGCGGTCAAAACAATCTAAACATGAGCAAACATGGAATGAATTATTAACAATGAAATTGTTCACAAATCAAATTAATTAACACAATTTCATTTTGAAAATGAATACAAAAAACAATTGAAATTCAATCCGCACTTTCTTACCAATTTAAACATTTTGAAAAGATTTATTTATTGTTTGGTTGCTAGGAATGTATCAAACGAACTGATACTGATTGATTGTTTCGTCCGTCTTTTATACTCTGAATTTCGCGAAAATCGCAGATTTACAATTACCAATGAAATACATTTGAAATTTTAACTAAATCTAAATTAAATTAAATTACATGGAAGTGGTGGCTCCCACTGGTGACTCACTGTCGATTGGCAATAAAAGACAATGTTGACAATACACACTAACTTGTTTGCCAGTTGCAATATATGAACAGTTCAGAGGAAAAATGTTATGTAGAAAAGTTCCGTGGAAAAATGTTATTATTCAATGTATTCAACATACAAAAAACAACAACAAATACTACATTCAATAATAACATTTTTCCACGTAACTTTTCTACATAACATTTTCACTCTGAACTGTTCATATGTATATCATGATTTGGTGTTATCACAAACAACTAATTAAATACCTAGTTAAATACTCATTCATCTGATCGTGTTTTCAATTCTTCACTTAATATGGACTATCAGGGAATCGTAACGTTACGCTATTTGTAAGGTAATCGGTAATCTTTTTGTTTTGTTACTATGCAAATACCGTTACGCATTCTTGCTACCGATTAATTAGTTATATTTTGTGAATGTTTCTTTTCATATTATAAGCATCAGTCATAGTGTCCATCGAAAATACATCTTACTATCTTTATTTAAAATTTTAGATTACTGAGTCGCTTGTTAGGCTACCACTTCCTCGAATTTCATTTAGATATAGATAACAAATTGGTATTTGTAAATTTGCGATTTTCACAAAATTCAGAGTATAAAAGACGGACGAAACAATCAATCAGTATCAGTTCGTTTGATACACTCGTAACAACCAAACAATAAACAAATCTTCTCAAAATGTTTAAATTGGTAAGAAAGTGCGGATTGAATTTCAATTGTTTTTTGAATTCATTTCCAAAGTGAAATTGTACTAATTAATTTGATTTGTGAACAATTTCATTGTTAATAATTCATTCCATGTTTGCTCATGTTTAGATTGTTTTGACCGCCCTCTTTGCTTTGGCCGCAGCCAAACCAGGATTTTTGCACGGTTCATCAGCTTTGGTTGCTCCAGCTGGTAAGTTTATCACTTTTTATTGCTGATCGTAGCATATTTGTTCGCTATTTGATTGACGATTTTTCTCTATGTCTTAATGTGGTTCTAATCAATCTTCTTTGTCTGTTTTATTGAAATTTATAGTCTCAAGTTACGCTGCAGCCCCAGCAGTTTCATATGCCCACGCTCCAGCTGTTTCATACGCTGCCCCAGCTGTTTCAACCTTATGCTGCACCAGCCTGTAAGAATTTTTGAAATTTAAATCAACCAAATTTAATGATTTTAATTTTTCTAATTTTCTTATAATTCTTTGCATTTGAATAGTCGCCAAAACCGTTGTCGCAGCCCCAGCAGTCTCATACGCCCATGCTCCAGCAGTCTCATACGCCCATGCTCCAGCAGTCTCATACGCCCATGCTCCAGCAGTCTCATATGCCCATGGACCAGCAGTTTCATACGCTGCACCAGCCCTACACAGCGCTCCACTCGCTTACAGCTCAGGCGCTTGGTAAAGCATCTTAAATAATTTCGACAATATCATCAGTCATTCATATGAAATATACATCAAAAAGAAATGTGAACTTCAGTATCAATAAGTTAAAATTTAAATTCTGAATTTTTAACCATTCTTCTTGATTGTATATTTATTTCTTTTAAAAAATAAAAACAAAAACTTTATTGGAAAACTTAAAAGTAATTTTGTTTCGATTATTTTTTAACAAAATATACACCTGGCCTCTATGCATATTTCATCGAGCTTTCACTATATTCGAATTATGTATAAAGGAAATCCATCTTGATTGAGGTCTTTGAGGCTCATTTTTTGTTGCGCTTATATTTATTAATTTAAGGATCATACATGGGCAAGTATGGGGGTATTCAGGTTTTACACACCTCCCCCTCAAATTCTCCGAGAGGACCCCCCTCGAATTTTTGAAATTTATTTTTAAATATTCAAGAAAAAGAAAGAAAAATGTTTTCGATTTTGGAATGGATGTTGAAGAGCTAAAAAAAAGGTCCTCGATTTTGCAATTTTTGAAAGCAAAACCCTATTTTGAGAAAACCATTTATGATAATAAACTACTATTTTTTTTTCAAAATTGTTAGGGTGTTTTGCTTTCCAAAATCGAAGACCTCTTTTTAGGTCTTCAATTTAAACACCCCTCTTCCTCTGCGATTCTTCACCTTGCCCATGTATGAATCGGATTGACAGAAATTAGCATATGTCAATAGTTCTCAGATCAGAAATATGCTTTGGTAATATTTGGAATATTTTGGTAGTCGCATTTTCTTTTGATAATTTATGTAAACACAATATTTGAAATGATATTTTTTCATACTCACGAAGTGGAGTGTTATAGAACTGCTTCTTATTTTTACATATGGCGACTGCTATAAAATACGATAGTGCACTATATGTACTATATTGACTGAGTGAGTTTAATGAAATATCATTTTCATAATTTTAATAATCTACCGAAAAATACTCACCATAAACTTTATTTTTTAAAATTTTTTACAATAACACAAAACAATGTCACAAGTCAATAAATTCACTTTTATGAACGAAAAAGAAATTTTGGGCCGTAAAAATAAGCAAAACACTCAACATTTAGAGAATTTTGTATCTAGGGGGAAAGAACTGAAACAAATGGTGCAAATACTGCAAATGAACGCCAAAAAGTATGTGCGTATTTACACTGTTATTTGTTCTTGCTACGGATAAGACCAAGCAAAGTGAAAAAACAACAACAAACTTTGTGCAAATAACAGCAAATGCCTGCAAATACGCAAATAGTTCTTTCCTCCTAGTTTTGTATATGTTCCAAAGGTTTAAGTTCTATAATTATCCAAAATATTTAAATAATTATATACAATATTTTTCCTCTATATAAAATGGCCATTTTCTTATTCCTCATAAATCGCATTTTACGGGTAAATGAGACTTAACTTTTTGGTTACTCCCTAAGAAAATATCTTTGGTTAAATTGTCACAAAAAATTTGGCAATTTTTAAAAGCATTTAGAAAGAATAGATTTTTTCATATTTGTTGTTTTCCAAAAGAAATTGGACAAACGTGAGCGCAAAACCAATAATACAAATATTTGAATTTTAATGTTATTTCCGCTGAAAGCACAAAATTCCTGATATATATCATCGGTGTCTCGTGCTGTTACATCCAGCCCCAATTAATTTCAACTCAATTACTTAATTTATGGTCAGAAACCAGCAAAACGGGTAATCCAAAAGCCCTCTTTATTTGAAAGGCTAAAAACTAATAAAGAATGAAAAAAAAAAAAAAACAAATAAAATAACATAGACAAAGTCTGAAAGTTGTAAATGTTTTTGATGTATTAGATTGACCTATTTATTTTTATTTCTTATGCATATTAAAATAGTGCTTCCTTCCGAGAACGTACATTACTCGTATTGACATAAAAGACATTTAGTACCATTTTTGACTTTGAATGTCAAAATTACTAGTTTCACATACATTTGCAATACAATATCATGATTCGGTGGTAACATGAAAAAGTAACAATTTATTAAAGACTCTGATTGACTAGTCTCATTTTGTGAAAGTTTCATTTTATAGTATATGCATCAGTATGTGCAGCAGATTCACTCATAATAAACGCAAATTAGTCTACGTTTAGTTGCTCCCAATAAAATCAATTTTAACTTAGAAAATACAATTATGAAGACTTTAAAATCTTTAATGTCAAATGACTGGTAAGTGAATCATAGATAACCACCACTTCCTTGAACTTAATTTGGATTTATATAACAATATATCTCATTGGCAATTGTAAATCTGCGATTTTCGCGAAATTCAGAGTATAAAAGACGGACGAAACAATCAATCAGTATCAGTTCGTTTGATACATTCGTAGCAACCAAACAATAAACAAATCTTTTCAAAATGTTTAAATTGGTAAGAAAGTGCGAATTGGATTTCAATTGTTTTTTTGAATTCATTTCCAAAGTGAAATTGTACTAATTAATTTGATTTGTGAACAATTTCATTGTTAATAATTCATTCCATGTTTGCTCATGTTTAGATTGTTTTTACCGCCCTCTTTGCTTTGGCCGCAGCCAAACCAGGATTTTTGCACGGTTCATCGGCTTTGGTTGCTCCAGCTGGTAAGTTCATCATTTTTTATTGCTGATCTTAGCATATTTCTTCGCTATTTGAATGGCGATTTTTCTTTATGTCTTAATGTGGTTCTAATCAATCTTCTTTGTCTGTTTTATTGAAATTTATAGTCTCAAGTTACGCTGCAGCTCCAGCAGTTTCATATGCCCACGCTCCAGCTGTTTCATACGCTGCCCCAGCTGTTTCATATGCTGCTCCAGCAGTCTCATATGCCGCCCCAGCCGTTAGCTACGCTGCACCAGCCAGTAAGAATTTTTCAAATTTAAATTAACCAAATTTGATGATTTTAATTTTTCTAATTTTCTTATAATTCTTTGCATTTGAATAGTCGCCAAAACCGTTGTCGCAGCCCCAGCTGTTTCATATGCCCATGCTCCAGCAGTCTCATACGCTGCACCAGCAGTTTCATATGCCCATGGCCCAGCAGTTTCATACGCTTCACCAGCCCTACACAGCGCTCCACTCGCTTACAGCTCAGGCGCATGGTAAAGCATCGTAAACAATTTCGACAACATCATCAGTCATTCAGATGAAATATACATCAAAGAGAAATGTGAACTACAGTATCAATGAGTTAAAATCAATCTAAATTCTGTGTTTTGAACCATTCTTCTTGATTGTATATTAATTTCTTTTGCAAAATAAAAACAAAAACTTCATTGGAGAACTCAAAAGCAATTTTGTTTTAATATAAAAAATCATACAACCAGCCGGTTTTAATTCAACTAACTGAAGTTTATCGAATGGAAAAAAAGTAGAAAAGAAAATTTCACATCTAAAATATCATGATTTAAAAGTTGAAAACTGATGATTGATTGATAAATGTGTACATTTTATTTTTCAATTTAAAATGAAAAATCGCAAATCGCATCACTGAAATGGCATATTGAGAGTCTTGAATTTGAGAATGCCATAGCAAGGGAAAAATGTAAAAATATTCGCTACATAAAAAGTTTTGTAAAATAAAGTTAAGCCAAAATATTAAACAGCTATTCACGAGACGAAAATGTTTATTGCAATATACAATATATTAGGGAACTTAATTAATTTGCATAGCTCTTGGCGTTTTCTTTCAATTATTAAGATCATTTCAATCAATATGAATGATTTGGGGTTTTTTTTTTTTGTTTGTTCTCATGTTGTAAAGTGAGAGTAACGACAATTTCATTGATTGCAATGTGTTCTGATCTTCATGTATGATTTTGATCTATTCATGATTTGACGTAATCACTGTATATAACACTATCAGTATTGCTTAGGTTTGCTTATCACAATTCGAACTATTGAGATTCAATTTCTTCTCTTTTATTATTACTTTTGCATGCTATATCATTTAATTTTGATATGATTGGCTCACAATTGAATATAATAAGCAATCTATATTTCTGATTTCCGAATTAAACACAAAAAATCATCTAAATGCTGTAAATTATGCGTACGTATAACTCTTATCGGACGCCCGTTGTCTTATTTCAAAAGATGCCTTTGAATTTGAATGTGAATGTGTGCTAATTGGAAATTGCGTTTTATGTAATTTTTTTTTTTTTTTTTTTTGCGAAAATATTCAATTAAAAGTCAATATTAGTTTGTGTCGTATTTAGTGCAAATTGTTAATACATTTTCTACTCACTTTTCATATTGTTTATTGTGAAATAAAACATTGTTGATCGTGCAAATTTTGAAAATGTATCAAATCAGTCGTTTCATTTTTTGTATTGTGTGGCTTGATTATTTTACAGGTGACAAAAATCTTGAAAGAAATCAATTTCGTATTCAAATAATTTATTTGAAATTGTAAATTTTTTCATCTTTTTTTTTTTTGTCAATTGAATTCAGTTTTAATTAATGGAGTTCCAATGAGGTGAGTAAATTGTTAAATTCGTTCAAACCATTTATTTCTATTTTGAATCCAATAGTTTGTTTATCATAATCATTTTTCAAATGTAAATTGAAACAATCAATAGAATAATTAAATAATCAATAGAATAAATTGTATCAGATGAGCAAAAAACCAGGATCAAAACCATTTAAATTTCAAAGAAATCACTGAACATTAGATGAATGTTGAAATTAATTTTTATTCTTTACTGCATCATTGCTGTCCAGACTAGATCTGATCAATTTTATTCATTTTTTGTATAATTTGTTGTGTTCTATTGATGATAAGAGTGAGACGGATTAGTATATGTCAGCACATTGGTGTAATTGTGATTGAAACGGTGAATGGTTTTATTTTTGCTTTGGTTGCTAATACCGTCACTGCGTAATTTTTTTTTTTTTTTTTTCTTTTGCTTCAATTCTGATTAACCATTTTAATGAATGAATTCTTATCAAATTATTTTCCTTTGAAGTTGCAAAAAAATCATTCTGTTTTGTTTTGAATTATAATTTGTTTCTAAGAGCGATGATTGTGATCAATAACAGATCTGTTATAGACAAATGTATAGATTCTATATTAAAAAATATATCGTCAACGATAACAATCTTTTCTCAGAGATGATTCTGTTTTTAAAAACAATTTACGAGACGTTACAATTTGAATTGGATTCTGACCATTTATTGGACAAATAGTTTACGTATTTAATTTCAAATTATAAATATAAATATGAGTTATTTTTCTTTTGAGTAAAAAAAAAAAAAAAAAAAAAAAATTCATAAATTCACATTCATAATTAAATTCTTTTAATTTGTTTTTTACATCCAAAAATTACAGCTATGGACTATATAATACACCTTGTAAGTGAAAATCTGGTTTATATGACGAAAGCATATAGAAAACAAAATAGGGATGAAAATCAAATAATTTTTAAAATATTTTCTTCATGCTTTCTGAACACATTATAAATAATCAAAATAAAAATGTCTAATGGAATTTCTGAAAAGAAATTTGCAGAAAATTGATATGCAAGGAGATTTACTCTCAATGTACTTGTACATACACATATTTACTACTTTATAACGAATCCCAATTAGTTTTTCCAAAATAAATCAAATATTTAAAAAAAAATATTTAGTTTTTTGAAAATCGAAATTAAAAACGATATAAAATTTTTGGAAAAAATATAAAAAAAAAAAAAATAATTTGGCGTATGTACAATTCAGAGTATATATTATAAATATCGCTTGCAATTGCAATGCAATGCAATTAAATTGCAGATTTTTTTCTAAATTCAACTAGATCATTTGATAATTTCCGTAAAACTATTATTCTGATTAATAACATAATTTATTATTTTCTTGAAATTAGTCCAAGTAAACGTATTCAATGAAAATACTGAACTTCATATTGCTGCCAGGAATGGTGAGTTCTGAACTAATTTCAATATTTCACTTTAAAACTTTTGGAGTATCGAACACAGAGTCGTACTAACTTTGAACATCCAATTAACTTGTTTTCGAAAACAATAACTATTATCTCTTATTAATAACTTAATAAGAAATTGTAAGAAAATCATGTGTTTTCATCTAATTTCTTGTCACAGGACAATTCTATAAAGTTGAATTATTAGTGAAGAATGGAGCCAATGTCAATTTGAAGGATATAAATGGTTTAACACCATTTCAACATGCTATTAACAAAGGTAAAATTACTTTTATTTCAAAAAGAACAAAAGAACAAAATATTAAAAATTAAATTTTTAAAATGGCAAAATGTTTGCCAATTCTTTGGAAAATTATTTATTCAATCCACAGGTCATATGGAAGTTGCACTGTTTCTATTTGAAAACGGTGCTGATTATTTTAATATTAAATTAACTGAAAACAATTGGAGAATGGCTGCATTTCTTTGTTTTGCACGCAATGGTATTGAAAAATATGATGATTTTTATACATGAAAAGTATAATTTATGCTTATGTTCAATATATTTTTAAACAGCTAGTGGAAATGCTGGTCATGAATTAGAATCAAATGGTGTGAACATTAACGGTGTATGGAAAAAAGCACTTGAAACATCTATTTCAAATGGTAAACGATGCTAAAAGAAAAACAATTGAAAGTTGTAGCAAGTGCAAAGAAAAATTTCTTTCAAGTTTTCTTTAAAAATTTTACGATTTTTTTTTTATAGGCGATACAGAGGGGATGGAAATTTTAGTTAAATATTGCAATATAGATTTAAGAAAATTAAATTGGCCTCTGCATTTAGCAATAAGCAAAGGTGAAATAAAATGCAATTATGTGAAAAGTTATTATTTCCAAAATTTTTTATGTGAATTCATTTAATATTAGGTCAAACGGGCTTAATTAGATTTCTTATTGAAAACGGAGCAAACGTTACGGCCGAAGATGAAAATAAAGATACGCCACTTCATACTGCTAGCCGAAGAGGTATTTATTCAAATTACCAAATATCATCGAATGACAAACACTTTATTTATTTGCAATTTTATCTAGGCCATGTTGACATAGCGAAAATTCTTTTTGAATTCGGGGCAAAAATCAATGTGGAAAATAAAAAAAAAGAAACACCACTTCATCAAGCCACATTTGAATGTAATTGTTTGTGAAAAAAGAAAAACATTTGATTTTTTGAATTTTATTGTTAATAGCTTGCATTTCAATTTAGTCATAGATCATGTAGATTATTTCAAACTTCCCGATGATTTAAATAGTATTGAAGAATACATGAATAATGATACACAGATTGATATGAATTTGGAAAATCATGAAACACCAAACGCTTTTAAATATTATTTAATGAGTAATTCAAAGTTTATTAAATTTCAAATCAATAATTTAATATAAAAATGATAAAAATCTCACAATTTTTGATTTGATTTTTGTTTTTTCATCAAGAAAATGCTCACATAGTTGAATTTCTTGTTAATCATGGAGCCAATGTGTCTGCCGAAGATCAAAATAAAGTAACGCCATTACATAATGCGGCACTGAATTACAATGTGGAAATAATTAAAATTCTTATTGAAAACGGTGCACATATAAATGCTGAAGATATAAATAAAAAGACACCACTTCATTACACTGTTTTAAGACGTAAAATCGATTTCATTTTGAAATTTTTAAAATAAAACAGGAAATTTTCAATATTTGATTTAAATATAGTTTTAGCCGATGCTGAAGCAGATGCAGCACAATTTCTTATTGAACATGGAGCAAATGTAACCGCTTTGGATATTCATAAGAATACACCACTTCATGATGCTGCTTATCAATGTAATTTATTTGGACTAAAATGAAGAAAGAAAAAAAAAAAAAATAAATAAATCAATCAATTGCACTTTTTTTTTAGGCTATGCCAATGTTGTCACAGTTCTTATAGAGCATGGTGCTTATATAAATGCCGAAAATGAAGACAAAAATACACCGCTTCATATGGCTGCTATGCGAGGTAATTGATTGATTTTCAAAAAAAGCAAAAAAAAAAAAAAAAAAATTTTGAAATTATGAAATTTGTCATGGAATCCCTGTTCTAGGCTGTTCAAACGTAATAAAAATTCTTATCAATCATGGAGCCAATGTGAATGCATTAAATAGCGATGGAAAAACACCAAGAAATCTTGCAATGAGTATTATATTAAATCAAATATTTTTAAAATGTATGCTAAATCAACAAAATTTTTTTTTTTTTTTTTTTTTTTGTTTCGTAGGAATGCGTAGGTGACTGCAATACTGAAATAAATAGAATAAGAAAAAGCACGAATTTAAATCAGACATAAAATGATATTAATATGTAAAATGTTGTTATTCTCTATCAACATTATGTAATATTTATTCATACCAATCAGTTTATTCTTAAAATAGAAAATTATTCAGGAAAATTCAATTCAAATGCATTTTTATTTGGGCATTTCAACCTTTGAGATATGGTTTTGTATACATTATGTTAGAGCATCGATCATTAGATGATTTTGCAATAATTTTTTGGTAGCGGTGATGCAACGGTAATATGCAACGGATACAAATTTTCAGTACAAATAAAAAGGCACTGAAATTTAGACTTTGAATGCCAAGAGCATCAATTCATTCGAAAATATATGCTGTAATTTAATGTTATCATACACACGTAACGTCTCCAATTTAAAACTCAATCATTTGATCGTGTTTTCATTTGACGATTGATTAATTAGTTACATTTTGTGAATGCTTTTAAATTACTAAACATTAATCAGTGGATTCATCATCAAACATCAATGCAAATTAAAATTCTGTGTAGTTGATCTCAATAACATCGAACATAAATTTTACCATCTTGATTGCCAATTTGCTAATTAGTCATGGATAGCTACCACTTCCATGCAATTTAATTTGAATTTCGATAACAATCCAAATGGATTTCATTTTCAATTGCAAATCTGCGATTTTCGCGAAATTCAGAGTATAAAAGACGGACGAAACAATCAATCAGTATCAGTTCGTTTGATACATTCGTAGCAACCAAACAATAAACAAATCTTTTCAAAATGTTTAAATTGGTAAGAAAGTGCGAATTGGATTTCAATTGTTTTTTTTGAATTCATTTCCAAAGTGAAATTGTACTAATTAATTTGATTTGTGAACAATTTCATTGTTAATAATTCTTTCCATATTTGATCATGTTTAGATTGTTTTGACCGCCCTCTTTGCTTTGGCCGCAGCCAAACCAGGATTTTTGCACGGTTCATCAGCTTTGGTTGCTCCAGCTGGTAAGTTCATCATTTTTTATTGCTGATCTTAGCATATTTCTTCGCTATTTGAATGGCGATTTTTCTCTATGTCTTAATGTGGTTCTAATCAATCTTCTTTGTCTGTTTTATTGAAATTTATAGTCTCAAGTTACGCTGCAGCCCCAGCAGTTTCATATGCCCATGCTCCAGCTGTTTCATACGCTGCCCCAGCTGTTTCATATGCTGCTCCAGCAGTCTCATATGCCGCCCCAGCCGTTAGCTACGCTGCACCAGCCAGTAAGAATTTTTCAAATTTAAATTAACCAAATTTGATGATTTTAATTTTTCTAATTTTCTTATAATTCTTTGCATTTGAATAGTCGCCAAAACCGTTGTCGCAGCCCCAGCTGTTTCATATGCCCATGCTCCAGCAGTCTCATACGCTGCACCAGCAGTTTCATATGCCCATGGCCCAGCAGTTTCATACGCTGCACCAGCCCTACACAGCGCTCCACTCGCTTACAGCTCAGGCGCATGGTAAAGCATTGTAAACCTGGCATCATCAATGGTCCATATGCAATATATATACTTCAAAGAGAAACAATAACATGAGTTTCCATTTTTCTTTATTCACAATTTTTTACAAAATGCAAATAAAATTTTCTTTGAAAAAGTGAAGAGCGGATTTTTTTTTAAATATTATTGTTATGAATAAGAATCAGAAATTCGATGAAAAGGTTTTCTTGAATTCTACGGTCAAGTTACTTTAAAAGGTTACAGTGTAAACGAAAACTAGAAATGAATGGAAAAATTGTATTTTTGTTCAGTATATAAAAATCTGGTATATTAATTTCATTGTTATTGGCGACTATTGAATAAAACTGAGATAAAAACTCAGACAATTTGATTTCACAACAAAATTCATTTTTCATATTTTTTCAACAATTTTATTCTATAATCGTCACTATTTGTTGTATCTAATTTGATAAGACATATGGAAAGATTAGTTGTGAATACGGTGATATCTAATGGTATGGTGGAGCTTTTGGTGTCCGAGTACTATTGTTGCACCATATCAATATCGACGGTGTTATTATGTAGAAACTTCTTTTATACCCATAGGCAACCTCTTAGCACACCCACAGAAATGTGTCTGTCATTTGAATAACCCTACGTGTAGTTCATATTAATTCCAACGAAAATTGTAACTTTTCCAGCAATACTTGGTATTCCACATTACAGATTTGTTTGCTCTAATACCAACTCGCTTGAGCGCGCAATCGAAATGTCACATTTACAACCAAATACGCAAATGCATTGGTATTAATGCAAAAAAATCTGCCTTGTACAGAATTCCAACCATAGCTGTAAACTTTACAACTTTCATTGGAAATATGACATTTTAAATCAAATGTTGGAATAGTTGCTGTCAAATGACTCTGGGTGCAACTTTATAACAATTTATTGAATTTTCTTCGGTTAGTATTTACTCTAATCCAATTTAAACTACTTCGGTTAGTATTTACGTCAAATTCAATGTTCACTTATTGAAAAATCACTTCAAACGATCGGCAGATCTATATTTTGAGTAGAACATTTTCCACTGTTCATTTGCTGTTGTATTTGTGACATAGAAGCAAATGAACAGTGGAAAATCTTCTATGTGCAATAATGACAATAATTTGACAAATGTCCAACGAATGTGATGCACACACATCCCCCCCCCCCCTCCCCTCAAACTTTATAGATATTCGCAAAATATAAATATCGATACGCCCTAGTATATATGGTAGAGATCGCATAACGTCATACGACTTATTTCGTAGTTCATAAAACGATCGTTGATGTACTTGCTTGCGGTATTCAGTTCACGGGTCACATGCTCTGGTATGAACATTTTGTATATAAATCGCAAATGAAAAATCATGCTGCTACAATATTGTTTGATATTCATTGAATTTCACACAATGCTCGTATAGATAGCGTGAATTTTTTTTTTCTTCAACAAATGCAATTCGATAAAACATCAATCTTCAGTGAAATAAACAGTATTCAGTAATTTTTTTTTTTACATAAAAAAATGTATTTTTTTTATTGTTGTTTGTAAAACATTGTTATCTTTAAAATCAGAAAAAAAAATTATAAATTTAATCTGAAATTTTTTTGCATCTGGTTAAATATTTGATGCGGTGTAGAACATCCAAGTGATGTTTACCATGAGCCTGAGCTATAAGCAACTGGGGCGCTGTGGAGGGCTGGTGCAGCATATGAAACTGATGGTGCAGCATATGAGACTGCTGGGGCAGCGTATGAGACTGCTGGAGCATGGGCGTATGAGACTGCTGGGGCTGCGACAACGGTTTTGGCGACTATTCAAATGCAAAGAATTATAAGAAAATTAGAAAAATTAAAATCATCAAATTTGGTTCATTAGGATTTAAAAAGTTCTTACTGGCTGGTGCAGCATAGCTAACGGCTGGGGCGGCATATGAGACTGCTGGAGCAGCATATGAAACAGCTGGGGCAGCGTATGAAACAGCTGGAGCGTGGGCATATGAAACTGCTGGGGCTGCAGCGTAACTAACGGCTGGGGCAGCGGCAACAGAGACAGCTGGAGCGGCAGCGTAACTTGAGACTATAAATTGACATCAAATGGGGAAAAAAGAATGATTATTATTACACTAAAAACATTCAAATAAAAGGAAAATAAGCTGAGATCAGTATTTAAAAAAAAAAAAAAAAAAAAAAATGAAGAAATTACCAGCTGGAGCAACCAAAGCTGGTGAACTGTGCAAGAATCCTGGCTTGGCTGCGGCCAATGCGAATAAGGTGGTCAAAACAATCTAAAAATGAGCAAAGATGGAAGGAATTATTAACAATGAAATTTTTCACAAATCAAATCAATTAGTACAATTTCATTTTGTAAATGAAAATGTTTGAAAAAAATTCGCACTTTCTTACCAATTTAAACATTTTGAAAAGATTTATTTATTGTTTGGTTGCTACGAGTGTATCAAACGAACTGATACTGATTGATTTTTTCCTTCGTCTTTTATACTCTGGATCACGCATAATATTCGCATTGATATTCGCAATATCCATTGAAATAATACAAACGTAAACTATTATCTAAATTTAAGACAAAAATCAAGGAAGTGATCGATTTGCCAGTGAATATTCACTATGGTCAATTGGCAATTAAGATCGTTTGATGTGTTTTTCGATTCGATTATATTAAAATGGATTGAGTTTTCATGCATATATAATGAGCACAATTTGAACGCCTCTTTTTAATATATAAAAATCAATCACATACAATTTTGTTATGTGAAAGGTTTTACTCTTATTTTATAACCGCATACACGTTACGCGTTACTTGTTACACGTTTCAATGTCATCGTATTCAATTTTTTTTCTTTTTAAAAAGAATTTGCATAAAATAACACAACTGCTTAAATTATAAAGTTTTCGGGGAGTTTCAGTTTATTTATCGCATAAAATATGCAGTGAATTCACAGTGCGTATGTTTTTTATTATTGGTATCACAAGGAATATCACCCTATCATCATATATTCCTCCGCTACGTTGTTATAACATGCGTGCAAAATGCTACCGATAAATTGTGCGTAGTCGTCAATTTTTTTTTTTTTTTCATTTTTCACTGAACATTGTATTACGAAAAGATTACATTTTGCATGTAAATTTCAGGATAAAAGCAGTGCAAATTGTTTTCTGCTTGGTTTTAGATTGTTAAATTAACAATTTTCTGATTGATTTTTGGTTGTTCACATCATGTTGATTTTATTTCTTTTTTTTTTCCTCTGCAAGAGAAGAAACAAGAGCGAAAAGACAACAAAATCAAATGGGAATCAAAAGTAAAGCCAGAAATAGTCTTTTTGCTCCATATTTGATATAGAATATATGGAGAAAAGAAGAAAAAAAAATTCTTTTTCTACTTTTCGTTGTTTTTTTTTTATCATTTTTTTATAGAACAATGTGGTAAAAAGTCATCAGAAAATGGTTTTAAAGTTCATTTATTTTCAATTTCAATCAAATATTTCACAATATTACAATAGCATATGTTATAAATAAGTGAATTTTTCTTGTTTTTTTTTTTCAAAGTATAGAATGCAAATTTACATATTGAATATCGAATAATGATGATAGCTAGCGGTGGTTTTCTATTCAAATTGGACCTTTTTTTGTACCATTTATTCCAATTTTTATTTTGCATTTTATTTAATTTCTAGATTAAATTTAAATTTATTTAATGATTTGAATCAATTTCATTTCGCCTATAATTGTGTTAATAAGAAATTCTCATATTTGCGATTGATTTTGGATAGATTCTAATTATTCTACATGAAATTGATTTTTTAATTTTTTTTTTTTTTTTGTTCCAAATAATTCACTTAAAGCGAAATAAATAAAAAAGAAAAAAATGGATTTTTTCTCAATAAATTTGCATTTTTCATTGAGAATTATGTTCAAATGAATGATTTCAATTGATTTCAATGAATATAAATAGTTATCAATGATATGCATCTTCCATTTGTATCCATAACATTGGAAATATAGAAGTTGTTAAATTGTATTCTTAATAATAACTTTATACACATTTAAATAAGTGAAATGCCTTTGGCATTGAAATTATGTTGAATAAATGGAATTTTTTTTTTTCTTTTTTTTTTTTTTATTTGTAGAATCTTAAGTAATATTACATTGAATGTTATGAATTGCAAGACCAATAAAATGTTGTTAGATACCGACATGATTATTAAATGGGATTTGTTCATGCTGCAATGACATTGGATTGGTTGTAATGAAATTTTGTGATGCTGAACGTGGATCCAATTTATCCAGATCTTTGTTCAATTGTGATTGCATTGAGTTTATTGTTTGTGGCCAGTTCATCATTGTTGGTAATCTTGGCACTGGCCGAAATATTTGCTGTCATTTATCGATTGAAATTTGATCTTTTTGATATGAATCACTGTATCAAAATATGTTAAATATATTAAAGAAAAAAATTTCTGATTTAACAAATCGAACAAATTGTTTACGAATTGAAAAGAAAAAGAAAAAAAAAAAAACAACAACCATTCCTTTGACGTACCTTTTGTGATTTTTTTCCATTTGTTGATGTTGTACAAATTGAAAGGCTGACAAGCATTCTCGTTGTTGATAATAAAGTTCACGAATTTGATGTAAATGACGTTGTTCTGCATCTGGTATGATTGTTTTGTATTGTGTTTGCATTTGTGGACCATTTCTCCCTGAGATCAATTTATTATACTCCATTAAACTTAATCTCTTTTCCATTTCACATACCGAATATTGATGAACGATTGCATGCTTTTTGAGATAAGCCAATCTAAAAACGAATTAGAAAATAAACAAGAAAAAAAAAGTGATAAAGCTGTTGAAATGCTCTGACTCCACTGAATGTGTGTTTTTTTTTTTTTTTTTTCTTCTTATGTGCTAACCGGCGAAAAGTTTTTCCACAATCTTTGCATACAAAATTTCCCAATTGGCCATCATTGCTGTTGGTATCCTCGGTTGATGATTTCATATTTGCTTTATGCTTCAATTTGAGATTTGCCGATGATACGGTTTTTTGCGATAAATTATTTTGTCGTGGCTTATGCCATCGACGATGAGACGCTAAATTTGCCGGACAATTAAATACCTTTAATGAAAATGAAAAAAGGAGAAAAAGAAAAAAAAAAACATGCAATCTGAATTAATTTTCGCCGCACATATACGATTAAATGATGTACAAAATGAAAATAGCAATCGTATTGATAAAGATTTACGCAAATTTTTGAACGAGTGAAAGCTGTTTTTTTTTTTTTTCGCATAAAGTGACATCAACGTTTTTGATTCGTTGATTTATTGCCTATATGCTTACGTCAAGTTTCGATTTTATGCTTAAAGATATTGACTAATCAAAGAAGATCTGTTTTAAATCGATGATTATAGTAAGTCAATGTTCAGTTTGATTTTTCTAAGATGATTAAATTGTTTTATTCATATGAGATGAATCTTCAGTGTAAAACAGATGATTTCGTATAAGCAGATGATTTCGTATAAGCCTTTCGAATATTCTGTTTTCAACAAATCACAGTTTACACAGTTTTCATTCTTTTAGCACAATTGGTCTTTGACATCCAAATTCCCGATTGATTTTCATTGCATTTTAAATGAACAACAAATTAAAAAAAAACAGCAAAGAAATCAACAGACAAACAAGTAGATCAAACAAAGGTTGTCATTGAAAGTCTGATTCAGTATTTCTGGTCGTTAAAATAAAAGGTTGCCGTTGAAGTTAATTGGATTATGTTAAATAAAATGGAAAAGAAGTGAGCAGGTAAAATAGTATTTTATTTGCTGGAACAATATGGATTTCGAGAGAAAAAAAATGTCTTTAATAAAATGTTGGGCTAATTAAATTCTGGAATCTTTTTAACAAATCTAGTTTAGACTCTAAACTTAGTTTAGAGTTGAACGCTTCAAATTTATAGTGTGATCACAATTTTATAAAGAATACTCTATAAATATTTTCATTTCTATTGTTTCCAAATTGTTTGTCTTTCAAAGCAATAAAACATTCACGTCAGAGATTCAAGATAATGACTTAAGAAGAATCATGTTTCTTTTGAAAATATATCTAACCATGTTTCAGACAAAAGTGTTAAATTCATTCAAATCGTTCTTTATATTTATAACAAAAAAAAAAGGAAACAAAGAAAGAAATTCAAAAATGTGTCGAGTAGATTGCATTTTATCCAAATAAAAAATGTATTTAGTGAATTTGTCAAATGAATATGATTTCTCCAAGATGTTTCAATCATAATTCCAAAATTGGCAAATTAAATTCATTTAGCTAATTTAAATAATGAATAGAAATTTGAGAAAAAAAAAGAAAATAATTACCTTATCGCATTCAGCACAACGATATTCAATATGAACGATGCGTGAGCATCGATGCTGAGCCAATTGAAATGCATCATTATATAGTTCACGGCATAATTGGCAAATATATGAACCAATTTTATTATCAATTTTTGATAAAATTTTCTTTGCTTCGTCAGTAATTTCAACAACATTAAATGCTGGATCAATATCACCGCGACGAACAACAAGTTCTTCATCATCTCTTAATCGTCGTATTATTGTACCGGACACAGGACTGGTATTATCATCATCATGTTGATTTAAACGTTTATATTTAATACGTTTTTTCAATGAAATATTTGTTGATGTTGACACTTCATTCGGTAATTTATTAAAAATATCAATACGACGATTTTTCATGTCGTTGCATAATGATTTTTCAAAAAGCTGTGCAAAACCATCAATTGCATTTTTATGCAATTTTTCATCATCATAATATGTTTTATTTCGTTCTAATGCACCATTATTAGCATTACCATTACCATTACCATTATCAATATTATTAACATTTACATCATTATCATCATCATCATCATCATTATCAACAATGTCATCTTCATCGTCCATATCATTAATTAACACAACGGGTATTTCTGGTTCAATTGTCATTTCGGTTTGAATCACTGAATTTGTTCGATGCGGTAATACAATATCATCTTGTGTTAAAACATCAACAAATGCATCTTCATCTGAATCATAATCATCATCATCAATACTTAAATTATAACTATATTGTTCATTTTGATTATTAGCTGCCATTTCATCTTTTGTATTATTTATTTTACGTTCATTTATGTCCGTTTGTTCATTTGTTAAATTTTTCATTGTTACATTGCTAACTATTGATGAATTGTTAAGGCATGCTGTGTCAGTATTATGAAAATATGCTGCTGCTGCTGCTGCCGCTGCTGCGGTTGCTGTTGTTGTTGTTGTTGTTGCAACTGCATTTGAATGACCAATTTGTTCCCATTTCCAAAATGCTGGCGAACTAGTTACCGAATTGATGTCCACATTTTTATTCACAAATTCACCAATATTCATACGACATTGCACTGGTGATGGGGTCGTTGGCGGTGTTATTGGTGTTAATGTTCGAATTGATAAATCAATTGGCGTGGGAAATGCACTGTGACGTAAAATAAATGGCGGAAAATATGATGGATTGCCCAATATTGGCGGCACACGTAACTGATGATATGGAAACATTTTCACAAAATTGCAAAAGAAAACAATTTTTTTTTTTTTTTTTTTTGGAAATTTATTTTTTTTTTTTTTTACAGAAATATTTCGTTTTTTCACAATCTTTTTTAATTTTTTTTATTTTTACAACAATCAATTAATTGAAACGAAACAAAAAAAAATATATAACATCAAACCAACAGTGATTTTATTCAATGGAATAATCTTTCCAAAAACAAAACATCCGTTTATTAAAATGCACACACCGCGAGAACCGAAACATACATTCGCAACCGCCTCTAAGGACAATTCGCAATCAACTAAAAATATTTTCACAGAGTACGCAACTCAAATTTCCCATTTCCACATCATTTTCCAAATCCATTGAATTTTCTTCAACATTTGTTCGGTTGTTCGTTCGTTCGTTCGTTGATTTATTTGTACAACGAAATTGCACACAGGAACAGGCACACGCAATACACAATAACAAAGGTTGATTTTATTGTATTAAGAGAATAAACATTATGATGGTATAGAAAACGTTGTGTGAATACGTAACAATTTCCATTTCGTTTTTTCTGCATCGGCATTGGATCGCATTAACATGTTTTTAGATAAAATGTTCAAAACTGCGCATATTCGAAACGCCTTCTTCACTTTTCATATATTGCATAATACAAAAAATCAACAAGTTACAGAAGCTAAACAGTTACGGACCCGCCTATATTTCCTTTATTATCCTGTCTCTCTACCAATTGCAATACTTTACCATATTTTGCATCATTTTGTACAATTTCCCATTTCGATTTTCTCTATCTTTTCTACTTTTTTTATTTGTTGGTTTGGTTTTGTTTTGTTGTTATTGTTGTTTTTTTTTTTTTTTTTTTTTGTTTTTTAAATATTAATTATTGAACATAGCTCCATCAAGATTCTATGGCATATTAATGGAAAACTATACAACTAACTAACATACAATGAAATACTATATTCAAATGGTTACACAAAGAAATGAAATTACAAAACAGATAACATTCATTCGTAGTATGTACAAAATGATGAAAACCATAAATTCGAATTGAATTCTCAAACCATTTTATCAATATTTTGCCTTTGAAAATGGTAAATTTGTCATAAGAATAGTAATTTTTACTTCTATTTCTTGCAGTAAAATTCTACTGTATTTGCTATTACTGACGTGTAATGGTTATTTCACATAATCCTTTTGTCATCACATATTTTGTACTTTTACCGAAAATACATTTTCCCTCTCTCTCTCACTCTCTCTCTCACTCTCTCTCTCACTCTCTCTCTCACTCTCTCTCTCACTCTCTCTCTCACTCTCTCTCTCACTCTTTCTCTCACTCTCTCTCTCTCTCTCTCTCTCTCTCTCTCTCTCTCTCTCTCTCTGTCTCTCTCTCACTCTCTCTCTCTCACTATCTCTCTCTCTCTTTCTTTCTCTCTCTCACTCTCTGGAACGAATGGTTTATGAAAATTGAAATTTTTTTTTGAAAAGTGCCCAAATTAGACATTTTATGGTATTTTCGCCAAAGAAAACTCATATACTTTATGAAGAATATTGGAAAGTCGTTTTCATTATTCGTTTGGTGCCGGGATAGGCATACTTTAGAAATTATAGTGTTCTGCCAAAATAAAAGTGCTCTTATATGAAAATTACCGAAGTTATTCAAACTAAACATTCCTTGACTATTTTGTCTTTCAAAACTACTTTTTTTCTTAAAACAGTTTCGTTAGAAAAACTTTCATTAGAAATTATGATTTTTAAAACAAAATCATTCGAATATATTTCCAAAATCCAAGTATTGGATGATATACAGGGTTATATTTGTTAGATATAAAGTGTGGAAAAGTCAGTTTTACCGACGTATTTTTTTTTTTACTTCTTATGCCTCCTACGCATCCTTGAAGAAAAGGCAAATTTTTCGCTAGATTTTTTCTACCAGAAAGCGTTGACTTTTCTTATTTACATACCCAATGAATAATGTTTTCAGAAAGTCATTGAGTTTCATCCGCAAAATATTTTTTAACTAATCGGCAACGAATTCAATCAAAACAGTTTTGGCTGTCTTTTCTCATTTTGACGTCTTTACTTTTTAAATTTACTCAATACAAATGTCTTATCATTGTTTTAGAACTTTTTTAAAGCAATGAACTTTTTGAATTTATTCAATTTCATTTTTTGTTTTGAGTGTGAATAGTTTTTTTTTCCTTTTACTACAGTGACTTGCTAAGGGAAAACTTTGATTAAATCTACTTTATTGTGCAAAATGCAACTGCAACATTGTAAATATGTAAATCTTTTACTATCAATTTTCAACATTATCATCAGACAAAATGAATTTTTATGAAACAGAACAGAACAAAATCATTTATATTAGATTCCAGTTACAATGAACAATATATGTGCTACTTATTTTATATTATTACTAAGTTTAGTCATTAGTTTTTCATAATTTAAAAACAAAAACATACAATTATTTTTCCAAAAAAAAATATAAAAAATTCTAGAAACATTTTTTTTCATTTGAAAAAAAGTTATCAACTGTTTTTGAGAGAATCATAAATATGTTGACGAATTTTTCTATTTTTAAACAGTATTTTCGTAGTTTTTGTCATAATAATCAATATTTTTGAACATTGCATAATTAATTTATTGCTATGTGTGTTTGCATACACTCACTGTGCAACGGATTTTTAAATCTACCTTTGTCAACTCAAGCAACATCCAGAACTATGCTTGAACAAACTATGTTCGCAACAATTTGTAATTTGCGTTGGAAGACGAGACGAGAAAAGAGAAATCACATAAACAAACGGACCAGAATTTTGTTTTAATAAATACAATATCTCGCTAATATAACTAAACATTTGAATTAAATTAATAACTGATTTTGAATTGTTCGCAAACAATATTTGAAAACAGACAAATATTACAGTTTGAAACTTAAAATTGCAGACTGCAATGACGAAATTTAATGACAATTTTCAATGAAATCTCGATAATTTTGTACACGAGAGAGGCAACACAAACGAATGAATTTATCAATTGATTGTTACCAGTTGATGCTTTTTGGTATGCACCTAAATCACCTCATGTAATGTCGAGCGAATATTTTCAAAAAAACTATTCATGTTTTTAATAAAAAAATATTCGTGAATATTTCGGCGTTTTTTGTAAATCATTTTGGTTTTTCGTCTATGTAAAGAATTATTTACAATTTGAAAATTTACAATTTTCACATAAAAATTGTTAAAATTTGGTTTATGCATATGTTTATTATCTATTCATATTATGTTGTCACAAAATGTTGTTCAAGTGTGATCGAAATGTTCATGCATGCAAAATTAAATGAATTTTTTTTTTTTTTAAATTGCAAATCATTATAATAAAGTGAAATGCACTTGAAATCACTTATGTCTCTATTAAAATACTAACCGGGCCGTCGCTACTCTCCGGCACGCTCGCTTCACACACTTGGCTAGATAAACAATGTATTTATGCAGAATGTAACAAATTTAATGTATTCAATGTTCAAATTAAATAAAATAGTCTTAGATTATTAACCTTCTGTTCGTATTTAGGGCATACAGTGCCCGAGGCAGAATTCAACGTCAAAAAAGAAAAAAAAAATCAAGAATTTAAACAAACCAAAATCGTCTCAAATGTTTTGATGATACAATGAGACCATAAAATCATATGATATATGTGTGTACATATAAAATACATGAAGGGCTCAGAGGGACAATGTTATGTAGATAAGTTCCGTGGAAAAATGTTCGGTAGCTAAATGATATCATCTAATTACATACATTTTTTTGCAATTGGGCTTTGGTGGACCTTCAGGATTGTTCAGAACATACCATCCTGAGGATCCACTTCCAGAATCAGGAACAGTTTTGAACGATCCTGAAGATCCTCCTCAGAGCTCTCCTCGTATGGATAAAATACACGCGGTGTCCATTCGCTTTTGGGGCATAAATGTTAAATGTACTTCGACCGAGTGCGCATTAGTTCATTCAAAAATTCATTGATTTCAATTTGTCAAGATATTCGGTATTTTTCATGTATTTCTTTCCTTCCCGGTTCATTCAATTGAATTTTAAACAATATAATAAGCATTTTACAATCTCTTGTAAGAATTGGTCTTGAATGTCAAAGAACTCAATACAGCCAGCCTTCTTTGAGGCGGCTAAATGAAGATTTTTTTTTTTGACAACTGCAGTGTGCAAGTTTGATAACTGTAGTGAACAAATATTGTTGAAGCGCACTCTATCAGGCGGCAAATCGTTGTTGTTTTGCTTGTTAGTTTTGTGATATTCGAGAGTCTTGGTATTTTATATTTTTATTTTTTTTTTTGTATATTCAACGATGAATATTCTTAGAGTGAAAAAAATCGGTATGCCCTCTACGCAGTGAATTTGTCATCGTACGCATGTTGAATGGATGCTGCCGAAGTATTTGTTTGTATTGGTGACTATGACTACACATTTAATTCACTGGGGGCACTGCATGGTCAAAATACGAAAATGTGTTGTATAAAATATACACTAATAGAAGGTTAAATATCTTTTTGAATGAGAAAATATTACTTGATGTTACTTTTTACAGTAAGCATTTTGAATTTTGAAATGTTCATGAACTTGTTAACACATTGTTTAGATGAACAATTTTTTTTACCATTTGACTGCATACATTTCACAATGTAATTTACCGAAAATTGTCGAAAACATTGTATTTTTGCAAATTTTTTTAATTTTAGCTTGAATACTATAGATATTTTATGATGCCGGTGATTGTTCATTTAATAATGCAATTTGTATTTCTGGCCAATTTAAATTGCATGTAAATGTAACAAATAGATCTGCAGGCCATATCGTTGCACGTATGTAAATGCTTCTTAAATTTATTCGTGCATGTCTCATGGACTTTCGATATACGACGACGAAATGAAATTCCATTTTTAAAAAAACACCTTTTTTATTTTAGCTTGTGTATGTGTTTTAGATTTTATCTGTTTTAAGTTAAAATTATAACTATCTTGTTCATTCTCAAATATTATTGCTTACGAATTTTACGTTCATTATGAACAAGAGCACATTATTGATCAATTTCAGACTCATTATCATCCTCATGAAGTATAAAATTTTTAAGGTAATAGTAAAAATGACCCAATTTGATGATATATATGTCTTTGCATTTTAAAAGTAGTCATAAAATCACCATTTGGAGTATTGGATTCATACGGAGAGCTATGTAGCTCGTCGCTCAGTCCATACAGTCTATTGCGAGAAAATCACCATTATTCACAATATTATCCGAATCATGTCATTCGAAAATAGTTACTAAATGTCGAGATTCTGGAGCAGTTCTTGATAAAATAACTTTGCAATGGTTCAGGAGGCTTTGCCTATTATTGTGAATTGTTCCATTCATGGTTCCATTTAGCAAGTCGCAAAGTCCACTGGTCTTACGGATTTTACAAACATCATGTGTTTCAACTGTTCTTGTTGAGCAATACGATCTAATTTTACAAATCTCAAAAATGTTTTTCAATCTCGATTCTTTTTTTTTTTCGTATACGATCGACTACAATCTACTAGTACAATTATTTCACATTAAAAAATTAATTACGTTTCCTTGGACCAGAAGATTTTCAGTGATACAAAAGATGACTTGTATATACAGATAATATTGAGATACGCAATTTCGGACAGACAAATAGACAGACATACTTTGAGTTTTATAGTTGTTGTTGTTTTGTTTTTTCCTATATAGGTATAGATAAATGTCACACAATTATCTACGCTTGTGTTGTAAAAGTTATTAGAGAAAATTTAAGGGGGTTGCAGAAGGTATTTATGGTATGGCATCATCAACATCATCAACATCATCGTCATCATCATACCATGACAATACTATGGAATTCCTTACGGCTCATTTATATATGTATACATGTATAGCCAATTTGTTGCATTTTTACGGGTCCCCTTCGTTAAAATTTATTTGGTAAGGGTAAAGTACCAAATGCTTTAGGAAATATTATGATGTGTGCGGAATCATTGAAAATGTAACAAAACAGGGGCCACACAACCACATACACACAACCAGTAATTGTAGTTTAATAACATTTTTCAATATTTGTATGCAAATATTTTCAATTGATATAAAGTAGATTATTAGCACGATTTCATTTCATAAAATATGCTCTTGACTGCATACACATTAAAATGTAAATGACTATACAAATATTATGAGCCACATTTTCTATTTGCAATTTAATTCTTTTCCCTATAACTTGTTGAAGATTTATTCCAAATTATAATTATTTAGGTTATAATTGAACATGAAAATATTTACAGTAAAATTAAAGAGACAACTATAGTGGAAAATCAAATCAGACAATATTATTTTATGATTAAATTTTTATTTCATTTGTGAAAATGATAAGCGATCAGTTTGCGTGCAATGATTAAATGTTCGCAAAGCATTGATTGATCATTACAATGTATTTTCAATGCACACATTCGGTCAAATGAAATTCGAGGAAATCTGCTCTCAATTATCATTCATTTTGTTTCTAATTTCTTTTTAAATCATTTCTTTCTATTTTGTAAAAGTTTTTGAGAAAGAAAAAAAAAAATTGCTACGCATTTGACTAACAAACAACAATTTTAGATAATTTTTTTTCCACTAATCGAGTAGAATACGTTTCAGATCTGTACTTTTATTGTTCAGCATACACAACAGATGTATTTCAATGATAATTGTAGCTAAAGTAATAAATTCGATATTATTCAATGATATCAATCAATATTGTTTGATGTAATCGAGTTTATGAATCATATAGTCGTATGAATGTTGCTTTCATTTTTTGTTAGCGAATTTTTCACATATTTTGTCATCTCCGATAATAATAAAAATGACATTTTTTTTTTTTCTTTTTTGTCAAAGTATATCACATTTGAGTCAGCTATCAGCGACCTGTGACCATGATAATCAAAAATTCAACCAATAAAATAAATATTCCATTATTATTTATTTCAATGTAATAATACGTGAGTGAAGTAACTACATTTTCAAAAATTATTGACACTGAATTATTATATTTAAACAGAAATCGAGTAGTATTACCGATCATAATAGTATTGAAGCAATTAAAGTAAACATTGAATCCGTGAAAAAGTAAAAATGAAAAGTTTTACAGTATTTTTCGTGTGGTCTTGTATGTGCATCTGTATTTACGGTTCATATATTCTTGAAGCTGGTGGCACCATAGAATGGGGCAATTTAAATGATTTTAAATATTTTGGACCAATTATTGTTACTGGTGAATCTAATCCACAATTTATTAACAATGTTTCACAATCTATAACATATCCAGCGGTTGGTATTTTGCATATGTAATAAATAAAATTTTTATGTTAATCAATACAACGCAATATTCGATTTTAATTTTTTTTATAAATTAGGATCTTCCAGATGTGAATGCGAAAAAAATTTTAATTACTGGTGTCAAACATGTTAATAATGCACCAAATTCAGTTTTGATTAAATTCGATGGAATCACTCCAAGATCAAGAATGAAAATTGAAGTTTCACCGATCAATGGAACTAAAATTAATTCAACAATTCATTTTTATGGATTTGAAGCTAAAGATTATTGTAAATAATTCATGAAAAAAAAAAACTGATCATTGAATAATTGGTAAATTTTTTCAATTTAACAGAGACAAATAAATCAAATGATTTGCAAATTTTAAGTTTTAATTTTTAATTTGATTTTAAAAATGTTTTTTTTTCTTGTCATAACATATAAGTCGGTCAAAATGACACGACAAGTGAAATTATTTGTTCTTCATTTACGTTGTAAATTTAATAGCATGATCTGTTCTGTTGATGTGTGTACAAATTTAATACAATGAAAATGTGTATTGAAACATTTCTATAGACTTTTTAAAAATGTCTAGTATTACAAGAACATTGCGATTATTTGACAATATAGCAAGATGAAAAGAAATGAAAGAAAAATTACACGAGGAAATGCAATGGTCAAAATCGTATTTGAAAAAAAAAAAAAAAAAATCAATCAACTTAAAATACGTCAAGTTAAATCCCACAATGGTTTGTCGATTTTTCTATATTTGATTCAATTTCCATTGTACCAAGTGACATGCATCATATTTTCCGTTTCGTGGATTTATTTTGGCTAGCATTAGTGCACAACAAAAGGTCATTCAATCAACACATTGTGACTCACTCATGTATACAATGTAAAGTAAATTTATCTGGTTTTGTGAACAATTTCTTCATTTTTCCTCTCAACTTTTCTCATTCCTCTTCTCTCATTCGCTCTCTCTCTCTCTTTCTTAAATTCTGGTTAGCTCTCTTTTTTTTTTTTTTTTTTTATTGTGTGTTAGTGCACTTGTGCAGTATTTCCAATTTTTCTTGTCAAGCTGCGATGTACATTCATCGTTCGCTGGATATGTGAGGGTGACAAATTTATTTTTATTGAGTCAGTAGCAAATCACTCCACACACATTTACCATTTTCGATCAACAATTTCCTCACTGGCAAAACTGAGTGTCTATGCACACTATGTGTTTAAGTATAAATTCAACCAATGTTGTGTGCATGTGAGTGTTGTCTAGTCTCGACTAGGCTTGATTTGGTTTGGTTTGGTTTGGCATGCTTTGGTTTATGCACCAATCGTGTCATCTATGAAACAGCCAGAAATATTGTAAATTGTTAAAGAAGAAGGCATTTGAAAAGAAAAGAAAAAGATCAAGAGCTCATGTGAATAAAACGACAAATCGGCCATACTCACACTTTCACACATACACACACACACACACACCGATATTTTTCGTCATTCCGTATATCGAAAGGTATTTAAGGACGAATCTAATAAAATGAGTGCCGCGTTAATACAAACGTGACTGACTAGAAAATCCCTAATCAAAGTGAACCCAAAGAAGATTATGTGCTAGATACATGTGTGTATGGCATAGATGTTTTATGTGACGACTGATTCTCGCAATTCTCTCTCTCTCTCTCTCTCTCTCTTTTTCCATCTCTTTAAATTGTGTTCATGCACCTATTTTCACATTCAATTTTCCTTTCATTTCTTAACTTCGTTTTGTTCGCTTCATGTCGTCGCAATTCGTCAATTTCAAAATGAAAAATTCAATTTTTCCTCTTTAGAAAGAGAGAAGGAGAAAAAAATGATGATGATGATGAAAAAGAAGAATGACATAAAAATTACTTTAATACATATTGTTGCATATACAGATATCTTTGTGAGCGAATTTTTTTTTTCCCTTGTACTCATATTATATAGGATTTCATATCGACAACAATGACGAACGAGCAATACAAAAGCTGAACTACCGTTATTCACAAGTCTTCATGCGATTATCTTGATTTTGAAGAAAATGAAAGATAGAATGGTAAAAAGAGAGATAGAACGAAATAAAGAAAGAAATGGAGAAAAAGAAGGAGAGAAAGAGAAAGAGAGTTCACATATGAGGGAAAAAAAAAATGAACTGTTCAGCTAATATGCTTATCAATTGATTAGTTGTAGATACCCAAAGCAATATCGATTTGTATTTCGACGTGGCCAACTGAAGTCATTGTTATGCGAATTAAAAGTTAAACGGTCAACAATACACCACTACACATGTTCCATGTGCAAAATTATTGATTGTTTGATTCATTTTCGGTGAAATATTATTTAATGTTCGATAATTTCTACGAAAATGTCCCTATTTTCTCTATTCAATATTTCATTATAAACCAAAAATGCCATTCCGCATAAGTTGAAATTCATTTGAAATCAGCACATCTTAAGAAAATCGCTTTTTCCTCTCCAATATCAATGGATGTTTTGGAAAAAAAAAAAAAAAACAAAAAATAATTAATAATACTTAAGATAAATAGAGAATAAATAAATAGCGAAAATTGTAGGTCTTCATTGCCGTTAATTTCATAATATTTTGCGGTTTCATTGCCGTTGGGAATATTCGTCATCCATATTGATTATACCATTTTGTTTTTGTATTTTATGAATAAAAGTTAATCTGATTGTTTTTGTGCTTAATAATTCATCGGATTGTATTTATTAATGCATTTCATAATTATCAATTCAATGAGCTATAAATATAATTTACGCAACATGTTTGGAAAAATCCATGGTGAAAATTATTCACAAAAGAATTTGGATTTGTAGCTTTTTTTTTCTTTCTTTTGGCATATTTCGATTTCGATTTTTTTTTTTCGTACTTTTGTTCATTTTATTTTGAATTATTTCGTCTGAATGTATCCGTGTAAAATGTGGATTTTATTATTCAATCAACGACGGAAATATCAACTGGCTTCTTGTCAGTTTGTTGATTTTTCACCACATAATCCTACGAATTGTTTATTGGCTATATGTGTCATGTGATACCTTGCAATGCGGAATATATTCATTTAGTTAAACCAAGTGAGACATTGACGAACCGCCATAGAAATATCAATATAATGAAAATGGTACCATGTCAACTAGTGATTACAACATGATAAAGTTCATCGCCGCATTTGTCTTTATATTGTGATAAATTAGCTGGAATTAATAGAGCTATTCGAACAACTAATGCAATTTACATTGAAAACAATATGTTGAAATCAAAAGTCTTTGTGGTTTTTTTTTTTTTTTTTTGTTCTAACTCTATGATGAACAGTTGAATTGCAAAGATTCAATGATTTTTCTTCATTTTCATAAGATCGGAAAATGTAGTAAAAGTTTAAAACCAATGAAAAAACTACTCCATCTGTTCCGCATCTCGAAAGAGGAAAAATGAGATGATTACTGTAAATAACATCGTTTCAGTAAGATTCTGCAAAGAGAATATTTCTTTAACTATTCATGTTAAGACTAAAAAAAAAAGATAAAACAAAAAGAGTACGTTCTACAATAATTCAGTAAATTTCAAAAAAAAAAAAAAAAAATACAAGCCATTTCCAATGGTGCACATTCTGCAAAGTAGAAGTAGCGTAATTTTACTTTGGCAATTCGAGTAACAAATGGGCAGTACGAAAAATGTATGTAGACGCATAACTTATAATACTTGCATATTTAATAAGAATTTAATGTGTCTACATTAAGCAGCTTACGGTTATGAATTGCGTGGCATGGAACATGTTTGAAAAATTGTGTACATTTGTTGAAAATCGAAATCATATAATTCATTTCAACAGCATTTTGGCATATTAAGTTCCATCCACAACAATATTGACATTATATTTTAGATAAAATATTGTGTGTGTAAGCCATTGTAATTTTTTTTGCATTGAAAAATTGTGATTTATTTTTTATTTTTTTTTTATTTAAAGAAAAATAATATACAAAAACACAATAGAAGAATAAATTCAATCAGTTTCATGACTCGGCATCGTTTTTTCACAATAGTTGAATATTGAATCAGGAAAATAGTGTGCACACACACACACAACGGACCGTAACGTATTATTTCCTGAATCAAAAATCAACATTTCCCAATGTAATTTTATTATGGTAATCAGTACTTTGTAACAAACTCCATAATATTTAGTTGGCCGCTGGTGTTTCATCCATTAACATATCATATTTCGTTGATTATGTTTAAATCCAAAAATTTACTACGCACACCGCAACATGTCATGTTATGTGATACATATGAAATGATGGCTTTATTTGAATTATATACCGTTATCTGAAGGCATTAAATTCATTTTTCAAATCGCAAATATTGAATCATTTGATAATGCCAATAATGCGTTTCATTTATGGGTAATCGAGCGAATGATTGGGCACATTTCGTTTACTTTGTTTTGTTTTTTCGCTAGTTTTGTAAACAAACATTGATTTTTACTCAATGTTATTGCTTGTTTTCTCGTACCCTTTCATTCTTTCTTTCTCTCTCTCTCTCTCTCTCTCTCTCTCTCAGTCTCTCTCCCTCTCTCTATCGCTCCTCTCTCTCTCTCTCTCTCTCTCTCTCTCTCTCTCTCTCTCTCTGTATCTCTCTCTCAGTCTCTCTACCTCCCCTCTCTCTCTCTCTCTCTCTCTCTCTCTGTCTGTCTCTCTGTCTGTCTCTCAGTCTCTCTCTCTCTCTCTCTCTCTCTCTCGCAGTCTCTCTCAGTCTCTCTCCCTCTGTGTGCCTCTTCTTCAAATTTCCCGCTCCTTCATACTTGTTATTCATTGTTTCTCTCATTTTTTTTTTTTTATTTTCATTTATTCTCACACCCTTGTCTCATTGGAATGAACCACATTATGAAACTGTTATCGTTGCAATGTGGTAGATAAATTTTGTGCTGACTTATGAGAATTTCATCAAATTATTTTGAGAAAATGTTTTAATAAAAAATAACATCGAACCAAAGAAGTATGCGAAATGAAATTATATCCTAACATTTATATAAGTAGCTTGATAGAAGCTACCCATTAACCTGAGAATTTCCGTCAATTTGCGTTACATCAACAGACTTCAATCTTTATTTTCGAATGTAATGTCATGTTGTTTGAAAAGTGTTGCCGAACGTGCGCGTGTGTGTGCTTGTAGCATGGCAATATCATTAAAATAAACGAAATTTATAGAATGTAATTCGATGTAACATAAATCAAGGTGGGAAAAATGTAGCCGCCAATTTTCTACTTGAAATGTCGAGGATTCATTGACAAGATGCTCTGGAATTAGGGAAACTCATGCTGTGCTCAATTGATACAACGATAATACATTCTTGTGGTGGTGAATGGCGAAGGGAGAACATGCACTTCGGTCTCTTTCACTTATGTGTTTGTGTTTTTTTTTTTTATTCTTTTTTCACAAAGTAATTTTTTCTTCTTTTTTTTCGGGCGCAAGAGAGATTACACAAAATTCCATGTGATGACAGAATATTTCGATTGACTCTGATATGAATCATAACTTTTGGAAAGCATTCGAAGAAATAAAATATCGCTAAATGTTTTTATGATTGTGTTTAGCTATGATATGACATAAGATGATGCAATATCAAAGTTGTGCGATATGGATCTGATCAAGATAGCATCATTCTATTCTTATTTTTTTTGTTTTTCATCTGTTCTATTGAACTCTCCATTTCGGTTCGGTTTTCTGTGATTTCATAATTCTATTTATCAAATATGTATTACATTCACATAAGTGCTCACAATATTGTGATTCCCTAAGCGCGTGATTCGCATTTTTGCGTGAGTGATATTTTTTTTCTCCTACATCGCTTTATCTCTGTTTTTTCTTTTTTTTTTTTTTTTTTCTTCTTTTTTCACAAAACGGATTGTAACAGAGATGAAACGAAATTAGCACACAAAATCTATACATCCGATACATGATTTGATTCAGTGGGTGAGAGTAATGGCAGGTTAAATGCATTTCAGTTCGTATATGTTTTTTTTTTTTCTTTTCTTTCTCCTGTCAGCCGGGGAAAAATCACATGCGATAATCTACATACATAAATGAAGTGCATTTCAAGGCTCATATATGGTTTTACTTGAGTATTTATTTTTTTTTTTTTTGTACCTCCTGTTTCTGTCGCTATCTGCATATAACTTGCACGATTTTTTTTCCTTTCACCCCCATCTTTCGACTCTTCGATTACTTTACATTACATTTTAGATTCAATAATCCGACTGAAAAATACGAATATGATGTGTGTGATATGATCTACATCGATTGTAGATATGCGTGGATATATGCACAAAAAGAAAAGGAGAAGAAGAAGAAGAAGAAGAAGAAGAAGTGAAATTACTAAATATCTTTAATATCGCATTATTATCGGAAATATAATAAAAAAAGCGTATTATGGATAAGCCATCCAAGTGTATGTTTAATGTTCACACAACAAAATTGAATAAAATTCGATAGATTTTGCAACAAACGAGAAGAGAGAGACAGAGACAGAGAGAGAGAAAGAGAGAGAGAGAGAAGAATAAATTGTGAAGAGAAAAGAAGAGAAGATAAGAATAAATAGAATTTCGATGATGGAAAAATAAGCGATCCCATGGTACGGTGAATGTATGAAATTGCCGATTTTCCGGACAAAGATTTGCCTGTCGAAAGAATTTCGGTTATCGTTTGCATCCATTTTAAATAACATTGGAATCCATAAATATTCGAAACAATCGACTATTTCAAAACTAATTTAAAGAATAAAAAAACAAACAACAATAATCCATTCTATATGGAATTGGTCCTTTATAAATTTAGTTTTGCACAAATTTCTGATTGAACGCAATGTTGAAAGTTTCCCTATTTTTGTTTCTTTTTTGTCCGGCTAAAAAATTACCCATCACCTTCATCGAAAAATTGAATTTACCATGGAATGGAAATCAAGCCGAAATTTCAAAATAAAATTTACACACACCATTTAGGAAATATACACTGTGATGCTATAGTGGCGTGTATATATCATCCGAAATTCGTTACATTGATTGACACAACCATACGAATTGATTTCATTTTCAAAAAGGATGCTAATTTTAATCACATGCGCATTTCATACACATCAAATTCATCATTTTGCAATGACAATTTAATTATGGCAAACAGAAAATACGGTAATTTAACATTTTATTGTTTTTGATACGCTAATCCAATGTGTGAACAAATGCAAATGAAAATCACAATTAATGAAATTATTCGCCTTTACATTTCAAGCACTGACAATTCTATGGTATGAATTCAATGGCAAATGGAGAGAAATTAAAGAGAGAGAGAGAGAGAGAGAGAGAGAGAGAGAGAAAGAGAAAGAGAAAGAGAGTGAGATAGAGCGAGAGAGAGAGAGAGAGATAGAGAAAGAGAGAGAGAGAGAGAGAAAACCAAATCAATTTAACATTTTTCAACTGGGCCAAAAAATCCATTGCGCATTTCAATCGAAAATCAAGTTTCACAAAAACTAATTTGATTACACGTTCGTAATTAACCTTTAGTATGTTTAACAAAACTAATTTTCAAACTCGTATGCATTTATTAGAAAGGAATCATTTGGCCAACAAACAACAACAACAATAATTTATATGTTCATCAAATCAAGCAACGAAAGTTAATGAAAAAAAAGACAGAAACCGAAACACACACGCACCGACAATGAACACACTTTCTATGGTTTTTTTTTTTTTTTCAACAAACATTATTTATCAATCGTCATTTGGCTAAAATTTGCCAAAAATTTCAGTCAACATTGCCATTCACTCATCTTCATTATTATTGACATCACAAGGAAAGGCTTTACATATGCAAATTGCCATTGAATTTTGGAAATAAAACCAGCAATTCAAAAGCATTGCCACATAAAATGTGAATTTTTTTCCTTTTATTTTCATTTAATCGTCTGTATCAAGTGAATTTCTTTTTTCGTACTTTTGTTTGTCAAAGTAAATTATAAAACGAATGAATAAGCACACAATAAACTATTTTATGATGAATGAGCAATGTATGTAATAAATTTTTGGCGATGTGCTGAAAGCCACATTATTAAAAATATATCACTTGGATGACCAAAGACATTTTACCGGTAAATTTATTTCACAAAATATGAAACACATGTTTTTCACTTTGATGGAAATTCAAGAACGACCCTTTGTGTGGTTAACGGTATTTGTGTCTGCACAACTATATTCAATGATGAGTATCATTAGAGACAACGATAGATGAAACAGGCATAAAATACTCAAAGTCTTTCTGCATCATATACATTGGCATTTTTGGGTCAATTTATATTTGAAGAAGAAAGAAAAGAAGAAAAAAAATGTTTGCATCGATATAAATACGATAGAATTATTATGCTAGAGTTTTCTGAAGGAACAGGAAAAACAACAACACCAACACCAACAATAATAATATGACAAGATATTTGAACCTAATTAAAATAGTTCATAATGAAAAGTCAAGATGTTTAAAAAAAAAAAAAAAAATATTGAAAGAAAAATTTGCGCTTTAATTGCTTCACTGTCTATTTTGAAAAGTTGGCTAAATAATAAACTAATTACTTGCATCACAAGTGAGAGAGTTCCTCTCACGCAGCATATTTTCTAGCATTTTTCACTTAATTATCAATTAATGCTCATTGTACAGTAAGCTACATGGACAGAGTCAATGAGAGAAAATTAAATAATTTTGTCGTGGAAACAAGGGTGAATTGGGTAGTTTTTTTTTCTTTTTTTTTTCAAATGTAAGTGCTTCTTGTTTTACCCACAAATTCTGTTGGTTTGCCATTGTAAATTTTTGCAAAAATCAAGGCGAGATGGAGAAGAGGAGGAAGAGATAGGGAGAAAACGTAAGAGAGGTAGAGAGTGAGTGAGAGAGAGAGAGAGAGAGAGAGAGAGAGAGAGCGAGAAAGCTAATGTGGGAGATTCAGAATGAAAGACAAGCTACACTAAAAGAAGAGGAAAAGAGAGACCGAAAGAGCGAGAGAGAAAGAGAGAGTGGACGGAATGAGCCGTTGGTGCATGTGAGAAAGACATGAGCAATCAAGAAAAAATGCAATATTCTTTAATATATGAGAGTTTTGTTGTTGCGCATTCACGTGTTTTTTGATCTAGAAAGTTGTTAATGAAATTATAATGTAATATTACGAACGATTCACCCGTACATTAAATCACAGGAGCTTGTAAATATAATTCCAGCAATGGACAAGCAAACCATAAACGAAACATGCCACACAAAAAAAAAACTGCTCCGGAACGTTTTGCTCGGTGTGTTTTGATGAAAAATCGAGGGGACGCAATAACCGTTTACAACATAATAAACAGTAAACATCAGTATATTCAGTCGTCATTGTTGATGTGCAAGTGTGACGATTTCTTCTATCGTCACCGTTCAACAGTTTATTTTCATTGTTATCATATTACCATTATTTGTTATTATTGTTGTTGTTGGTTCATCGCTCACTCTCATTCGGTTTTTTACGTGTGCGATTTTTCGTGCGGAAGGAACACTTTTCATTTTTTTTTTTTTTCAAATAGAATCTCTATGTGATACGGTTATTTTTTCCCACAACACACCAACACCAAACTTGATGATGTTGATTATTATGCGAATGTTTGAAATAAAATTGATGCTTTTGACTTTATTAAACGCCTTTGATACAAAATTGCACTAACTGAAGCATTCGATATTTACTGAATAAGAAAAAGAATGAGAGAGAGAAAGAGAGAGAGAGAGAGAGAGAGATGACAACTAATTGGAAAACGTTTACATGATGTTTTGACATGCATTGAATGAATGAGGTCATGATATGTTTTTAACATTTTCAATTTAATCAATCATTTTGTTTTTTTGGAGATGACAACATCAACTCGAATGATATTGAAACGCAAGATATCAACGTTACTTTTTACCACACAATTAAATTCTTCAAAACAGAAACACACCTCTTAACCATAAGTGATTTTATTGCTGTTGCCTAATGAGCAACTGCATTTGACAAATTTCCCCATTAATTTTTAACAAACAAAAATTCAAACACAAATCAATTTGATGGTAACTTTTCTTTTATTCAATCGGCTTTGTTTTACGAATCATTAAGTTCAAAATTATTTTTGAACAAAGGAGTATAGATTTAACGATTTCTATAGATTTTTCACACTTTTGACTTGAAATATCAATTGATGCTTCACATACAAGCAATTTCCTTGTGAATTTTATATTTACATCCAATTGTATTCTTTTTGTATTGAAAGTGAAATCTCCTAAATTTTACCACTCATTTGTTCACTTAAATATTATAATTTTTACAATGTTTTTATAGGAAAAGATGTTAATTCAAATTTTATTTTCAATAATAAAATGTTAATTAAAATATATTTTCATAAAATATATTAAAGAATTAATATGCTAAAATATCTCTTGATGTGACTAGTTTTCCATGAACAATGATTGCAATCGTAAACGTATCAATATAACATTGCAGTTCGTTGACGAGGTGTTTTTTTTCAGGCATCTGATTTTACTCAAAACGTCAAAAAAAACCGTTGGTGATCGCAATCGTCGCTCTTGGAAAACGAGCCCTAATGCTTAATTTTTAATGTTTGCTTCGTTAAATCAATTATTAAAATAAAATTGGATTAATTTACAAAAAAAAAATTAAGTGGAATATTGAAAGAAAAATCAACTGTAAACTGTCTAAACCGTGGTTGATTCAATATAATAAAGTAACTTAAGCAAATCTGAAAATTTTATTGCACAACAACTATCCCTTGATAAGCCATTTTTCCCTTAATTTAGACAAACAATTATTTTGGGATCCCAAATGACTATAGACAACTTTGATTAAAGTTCATTTTTTTTTTTTGCACTGAATTTTACATTTCGATCGAGCAAAACCACGCGCAATGGTAAACTAATCAGTTAGTATTTTACAAATTTTTCATTCAAAAAATTTATAAATAAATCACAATTTCTTGTTAAGTGCACCACATGTGGTCTTTGGAATACTTGAACGTGAATAATGATGCAAATTTCGAGAATATTTTTTTTCAAACATGTTTGACCAAATTGAATAGACATAAGAAACATAAAAGTATTATTCTCTTAGTTTGAAAATGTTAGTTTAAACTTTCCAATTTTTTTTTTTCAATTTGATAAAATAAATATTTTGTTCGTATTATTTCTGAATAATATTGATCCGTTAGTTCGTAGATTTTTTTTTTTTTTTGTGAACAAACGAATGAACAAAGAAAAATTCAATATTCGTACTGCTGGTAGTATGTAAAATGATGTGCCATTATAAATGAACTCATTTTATGTTGTGTTTCATTTCTTCTATGTATAGAGATCAATATTTTATCTATTTATTTAAAACCAAAGTCTGAATAAATATGATAACGAATGGACCGCCAGTATCGCATTACAAAAACAAATAACATGTAAAGTTGAAATCAGTTTGTTCAATTGCGCTCTAATTCATTATGAAGTTGAATGCACTCATAGCTGTGATGAAAGAAAAAGTTGGAGTTATGCAGTCATACTTTATGTATACACCACATCACCTGTACCGAAATTTTATTCAATACGTGTACCAAAGTGAAGCCATAAAAATGCAAAAATTTGACGAAATTTTATAATGTCAAACATGTGTGCTAAAATCAATTATTCAAGAAATTTTTTCGAAATTGCTAGAGATTTTGAGCTGAAGAGAGAAGACCCTTTTTTTGTTCTTGTGCGACATTGAAGACCTTTTGTATCCTGTACCGGAATTTCGCAAGAATAAGTTGCTCACCTAAGTCATATGAATTGTCAATGAATTCCTTAAAAAATGTAGTAAATATATTTTTCAATAGATGGCGATAGAATATTAGGCAATTTTCATCATGCGCTAGGGTCGGAATGGATATTGAACATTATTTTCATAAATGATCCTATTTTCGATTCTAATTCGTATTAGTTGAATCATATAAATGGCCATAGCAATTTTGTATAAAATTTTGTGTCTCCCAATATTTCAATACAGATTCTTCCGATGGCAAAATATCAAATTCAAATATTTCAACAATTATTTCAATGCTCATGGTTATTCCCAACCAAGAATCTACATCTCATTTATGTCGCCCGTTAAATGGTTTATTGCGGATCGTGCGTTGAATGTAAAAAATAATTCATTGGCTTCATTAGAAGTATTATTTGTAGATATTTTTAATGAGTCGAGTCGAGTCCAAATATTAATTATTGTTGCTTTCGTTTGTTCAGACATTCCTTGATTACGTGAAATAAAATGCGATAAAATCGGAAATCGAGAAAAAGAGAATAATCCGTTTCCGTGTTGTTGAAAGCCATATTATTCTACAGTTCCAATGGTTTTATCAATATTTGCATCAATTCTGCATGCTTCCAAATTAACAGCCATTATCGACCAAATTACGCATGTACATCTGAAAGCGTTTGGTTTGGATTTTGATGTGAAATTGTAACATCATATGAATTTTCAAGTACAATTTTGGTAACAACATTGTGAATGGCTTCACTTTTCTTTATTTTGATGCGCAAAATGTTCAATTATGGATTTATTATTATAAATGCTCAACAAGAACAAATGAATAAAGCAACGATTTCATATAAATTTATATTAAACAATTTTTTCAAAACATAAATTGTTACAATAGTAACTATATATTGAATACCAACGTGTTTCAACATCACAATTTTAGTATATATTTAGTGTTATATTTTATTTTATTTCAACCATTCGAAGTTCATTTATTGTTAAATTTTGCGATTCGCCGACAAAGTGAGATTAGATTTGCTTTAGAAATGTGTTCTCTACTGTAAATTTTGTACACGATTCCAAATTGTGCGCTGCACATTGAATACTTTTTATTTCCCAAAATGTGTCCATTTTGAATTTGCATATTTGAAATCGTAACACTGAGTAAATTTTCGTGTTCATCGAATACAAAATTCTCCACTTAATCTTCGCTGTCTGACTGGTCAAATATAATGTTCAAAGCTTATAAATCTGTATAATCAGGAATAGTCTATTTGCATTCTTGTACCATTTTGTTCTGAAAAATACTCTTGAAGAGCAGATATTTGTGAAGTCATATTTCTGACCATTTCAAGCACATTTGCTCCATTATCCGTAGTTATTGATATGACTTGTTTAGGTTTAATACCATGTGTACGTAATAATTCACATATAACTTATGTTAAATATTCAGCAGTTTGTGCCATGTAACATTCTGATTTCTGGTTTATTCCATTCGACTCTGTGCTTGAAATTTTTACTTTTATTTTTGGAATTCAAATAATAAACTAATTACTTGCATCACAAGTGAGAGAGTTCCTTTCGCGCAGCATATTTTCTAGCATTTTTCACTTAATTATCAATTAATGCTCATTGTACAGTAAGCTACATGGACAGAGTCAATGAGAGAAAATTAAATAATTTTGTCGTGGAAACAAGGGTGAATTGGGTAGTTTTTTTTTTTCTTTTTTTTTCAAATGTAAGTGCTTCTTGTTTCACCCAGAAATTTTGTTGGTTTGCCATTGTGAATTTTTGCAAAAATCAATGCGAGATGGTGAAGAGGAGAAAGAGATAGGGAGGAAATGTAAGAGATGTAGAGAGTGAGAGAGCGAGAAAGATAAATTCAGAATGAAAGACAAGCTACACTAAAAGAAGAGGAAAAGAGAGACCGAAAGAGCGAGAGCGAGAGAGAGAGAGAGAGAGAGAAAGAGAGAGAGAGAAAGAGAGAGCGAGAAAGAGAGAGAGAGAGAGAGAGAGAGAGAGAGTGAGCGGAATGAGCCGTTGGTGCATGTGAGAAAGACATGAGAAATCGACAAAAAATGCAATATTCTTTAATATATGAGAGTTTTGTTGTTGCGCATTCACGTGTTTTTTGATCTAGAAAGTTGTTAATGAAATTATAATGTAATATTACGAACGATTCACCCATACATTAAATCACAGGCGCTTGTAAATATAATTCCAGCAATGGACAAGCAAACCATAAACGAAACATGCCACAGTCTAATAAACTGCTCCAGAACGTTTTGCTTAGTGTGTTTTTTGATGAAAAATTGAGAGAATGTAATAACCGCTTACAACATAATAAACAGTAAACATCAGTATATTCAGTCGTCATTGTTGATATGCAAGTGTGACAATTTCTTCTATCGTCACCGTTCAACAGTTTAATTTCATTGTTATCATATTACCATTATTTGTTATTATTGTTGTTGTTGGTTCATCGCTCACTCTCATTCGGCGATTTTTCGTGCGGAAGGAACACTTTTTATTTTTTTTAAAGAGAGGCTGTATGTGTTCTTTTTTTTCCCACAACACTTCGACACCAAACTGTAATGTTGCTTATTATGCGAATGTCTGAAAGAAAATGTACGCTTTTGATTTTATTAAACGCCTTTAAGAAAGAAAGAGAGAAAGAGAGAGAGAGAGAGATGACAACTAATTGGAAAACGTTTACATGATGTTTTGACATGAATTGAATGAATGAGGTGACGATATGTTTTTAACATTTTCAATTTAATCAATCATTTTGTTTTTTTGGAGATGACAACATCAACTCGAATGATATTGAAACGCAAGATATCAACGTTACTTTTTACCACACAATTAAATTCTTCAAAACAGAAACACACCTCTTAACCATAAGTGATTCTATTGCTGTTGCCTAATGAGCAACTGCATTTGACAAATTTTCCTTTAATTTAAACAAACAAAAATTAAGTTTAATCCTTGAAAACACAGAGCAGATTAAAATTATGAAATAATATACACAGAAAATTAGATTTTCACGCGACTGGGTTTGAAGCTATTATACTTAGCATGAACATTAAGTTATGCACTCGGACTTAATAGTGAAAATGTTTTCCACATTTTTTTGAGCTTTCAGTATTTCTGTTGATAGCTCGGACAAACGTACAGAAATTTTACTCTACATTTACCAACTCTGGTCCGTTTATATCCGCTTGTACGGATAGAAAAAAATGTGGTTGTCCGCGGTTTACCGCTAGAGTTGTCCGTCCATTCGGAACTTTGAGTTCACAACCCATTTTTTTAAAGCGTCTTTCAAACTATTTCTAAAAGGTTCAAGAAGCTGATAAACTTCTTAAGAAATTTGCTAAATACATTGGAATATAAGACTCTTTTGGCTTCATTATTTTTATTATTATCTAATTAAGTTTCTTCACTTACTACGCATGAGACGATAATAGCCAATTTTTTTTTTTTTTTTTTTTGAAATAAAATCATATTGTTCATATCGCCAATCCTAATCTCGAAAGTTATGAAGAATTTAATTTACTTCATCGTTTTACAAATTTTTGAATCGTTAACTGTTTTTAAAAAAATAATACAGTAATTCCTTGTTATGCTTATCAATATTTGAAAAAAAAAAAAATGTTGCCTTGCATGAATGAGAAGAATTACAATTAAAATCTAAAAGAAATTGTCCATGAATAATTTCTTTACAAAAACTTACTTGCTTTTGATTTGATTTGTGCATATGCCACCAAGTTGAACATAGAAAGTTAATGTCAGATAAGATTATCAAACTGATATGACCGATTTTGTTAAATTATAAATGAAAACATGTTTTTATAAGAAAAAACATAACGTTAATACAGTTTAATAGTCGATTTTCATCAATAAATTTTTAGTAAATTTTGTTTTGTAAAAAAACAAAAAACACAATAAAAACTTGCAAAATTATGAATAATGTCCAAGTCTATTGACTTGTTGCTTTATTTCCAGTTTATCATTCAAATTTGCAATTTTCTCAAAAATTAACCAAGCTAGAAACAATTTATAAAAATTTTCAAAGTAACCTTATTCATTGAAAAAGTAAAACTATGAATTTATGCAGAAGATTCAAAAGAAGATTAGTTTGATTTATTGCATCTTTTATTATTTGCATAATTTTATTGAAATGTATTTAATCAAATTTACGTATGGAAATTAATTCAATTGTGTCATTATTTATTAAACTCAACGGCAATTTGCATTCATCAATGGCAACAAAGATAGTATAAAAATAGCCAAACAAAAAAGATGGACTCATTGATGAACGATAAGCAAAATTCCAATTAAAGTATGAATGAATTAGATCGTTCGTGAACAAAAACAAGAGAGAATGACGGAATTTGTGACTTGCGATTGTCTATTTCTTTTTTTTTTTTTTTTTTACGAGAGTTAATCATTATATTTGCATTTTGGTAATTATTAATTGTTTCATTGAAAGAAAAAAACGAAATCATTTTCTAACCGAATTCCAGAAAATTCGATACTTTCAAGCGTTAAACATTTGCAAAAATTCCATCAATCCATTTGTTTCATTCTGAATAATATTAAAAGCAAATTATGGTCAAATTTCCAATCTCCACATAAATCATGACTAAAACGTGAATAATAAATCTAATTCATGAAATAATTATTATTTGAAGCAAATTGTAGCGGATAATTTTTTTTTTTTTTTTTTTTTTTTTCAAATAGCTGAATGTGAGAACAGTATTACTGTACTTAGTGCTCAATATAAAGTACACTAAGTATTTAGAATGAAAGAACAAATCTTAATGTGATAACAAAGCATTCAGGTTTTTTTTATATGTGTTAACAAATCTCATATTGATTCAGAATGAAAATGTAAAAAAAATTGAGTCACATTTTTGCAAAAAAAAAATTTAAAAAGAATTTTTAAAAAAGAATTTCGCATGAAACGCAATTAAAATGATAACATCGCGCACGAAAATTCTAGTAACACACGATAACCATCATATCAATGTATTGTAAACTTTTAAGTAAACAAATAAAAATATAGTTGAATGTTAAGTACTGTTTTTCTTTTTTTTTTCTCTCTGTTCCATTATGTGCTATTGCTGTGCATAATCGTTACGGCTGTCATTTTGAAATGTTTGTAGTTTGACGTGTCTCTACCGTATTTGACACGAAAGCTATAGCAATCTACGTATATTTGTGTGTTAGCTACATATCGTATCGATGTAAATTTTGTGTGTGCCGGCCGAGAATGTATAGCGACGTGTCACTGTTAAAAAAAAAAAAATTAAAAGTGTTAAAAGCATAATAAGCTGTGAATATCGTTGTTATTCATTTGTCGTTCTTTTTTTTATAAAGAACGAATAGGAGGCATCGAAGAAAAGAAGTACTTCAATGGTCCAACTTATCAAATAAATCCAAATAAATTAGGGAGAAAAAAAAAACGTATAGTATTTTCATGCGCATTTTTATGAGCAACTCTGTGTAATGATTGTGCTTTATATTTTTGATGAAAAAAAAAAGAAGAAAATATTCGTTCTTTTTCATATTTGATTATTTTTTTTTTTCTTCTTCTTCTTCTTACTTATTTGTAGATATTTTGTTTACGGGGGACAATGAAGACATCTAAAGGTTTAGTGATAAATCGAAAGGCAGCCGGCTGGAGTAGTTTAATTACTTTTGCCGTTTTAATGCTTGCATGGATATCAGGATTTGCATCGCGTTTATTTGCTGTCATACGATTTGAAAGTATCATTCATGAATTCGACCCTTGGTATGTTTTATTGATTTCGCTTATCTGATTTATAATTACATCACTTACGCTCTTCGAAAATATTTAATTTTGCCTTAATTTTTTTTTTTTTTTTTTCAAATGAAACGAAAAAAAAAAACAAATCGCATTTTTCGTTTTTATTCAATAGGTTTAATTATCGTGCCACAGCCTATATGGTTGAGCGTGGTTTTTACCAATTTTTAAATTGGTTCGACGAAAGAGCATGGTATCCACTTGGACGTATTGTTGGTGGCACCGTCTATCCAGGTTTGATGATCACATCCGGTGGCATTCATTGGCTGTTACATACATTAAACATTCCCGTACATATTCGTGATATTTGTGTATTTCTTGCGCCAATATTCAGGTATGACACAAGACACGTATTTAATATTTAAACTAAACATATTATTGTCATTCGTGCTCGGAACACACATACAAAAAAAAACGTTCTTATCTTGTGTATCTATCTGAAATATTATTTTGTGAACTGAATAGAGCAGAACAAAATATTGCCGAATGATTAATATTGTGATTTGTTTACAATGAACAAATTCAATGATATTTGTATATTTTTCGATTGTTTTTCACTTTTTTTGACTGAAAAGGCAGGAGATAAAGCCTTTTTCATATTCAAATGTTCACCGATTTATTTTTGTTTTGTTTTTTTTTTTTTTTTTTCATTTTTCAGTGGTTTAACTGCAATTTCAACATATTTGCTAACAAAAGAATTATGGTCACCGGGTGCTGGTTTATTTGCAGCTAGTTTTATTGCAATTGTACCGGGTTATATTAGCCGATCGGTAGCTGGTTCATATGATAATGAAGGAATTGCCATTTTTGCATTACAATTTACATATTATTTATGGGTGAAATCTGTAAAAACTGGCTCAGTATTTTGGGCTGCAATGGCTGCACTTTCATATTTTTACATGGTTTCAGCATGGGGCGGATATGTTTTCATTATCAATTTAATTCCATTGCATGTATTTGTATTGTTACTCATGGGACGATATTCACCACGTTTATTTACCAGTTATACAACATTTTATATATTGGGTTTGTTATTTTCAATGCAAATTCCATTTGTTGGTTTTCAACCAATTCGAACAAGTGAGCATATGGCTGCATCTGGTGTATTTGCATTGATTATGGCTGTTGCATTTTTAAAGCATTTACAAACAATTTTATCAAAACAAGAGTTCAAAAAGCTGTTTATCATTGGTGCATTGGTTGCAGCGGCTATCGTTTTTGGTGTTGTTGTTTTATTGACACTTTGTGGCGTAAGTTAGAAATTCAACAAAACAAAAAAAAAAACATCTTTCCCAAATTTCTTTCAGCATTAATACATTTTCTAATTTTCCATGATTTCACTGTTCATACAGGTTGTTGCACCATGGAGCGGTCGATTTTATTCACTTTGGGATACAGGCTATGCCAAAATTCATATACCAATTATTGCATCGGTATCTGAACATCAACCGACCACATGGTTTTCATTCTTCTTTGATTTGCATATTTTGGTGTGCACATTCCCAGTTGGTATTTGGTACACAATTAAACGCATCAATGATGAACGTGTATTTGTCATTTTATATGCAATTAGTGCTGTTTATTTTGCCGGTGTTATGGTACGTTTAATGCTTACATTAACACCAGTTGTATGCATTTTGAGTGGCATCGCATTTTCTGGCCTACTTGATGTCTTTTTACGTGAAGATAATCTACCGGAAAAATCACAAAAAGATGATAATGACGAACCACCAACTGAGAAAAAACAACTTTATGATCGGGTATGGATTTGGATTTTAATCATGTGTTTTAGTGAATGAAAAAAGAAGAAGAAACAAAAAAAAAAACGACTAATGATGATACATTTTTAGGCTGGCAAATTAAAACATCGTCCAAAACATGAAACATCACACGATGCAAATAGTGGCATTGGTTCAAATTTAAAGAGTATTGTTGTTGTAGCTATTTTAATGCTTTTAATGATGTTTGCCGTTCATTGTACATGGGTCACAAGCAATGCATATTCTAGCCCATCAATTGTCTTGGCTTTCTATAATGGAAACGATGGGTAAGTGTCAATGTGATTTTTATTTTTTTTTTTTTTTTTTTTTTCCACTGAACTGAATCAAATCCAATTGGTTTGATTGAAATATTGTTTTTCATCAGCAAAATTCAGTCATATATTTAATTCAATTCAATTCAATTGAATCTTTTCAAAGTAAACTTTTTGAAACCAATTGAATACAGTCATTTCAAGCGTCTTGAAGTACTTTTGAATTCTTTTTATTAAAATTTCTTTTTAAATTGGATTTGTTTGAAAGATTTCTTGTTAATTCTGTGCTTTTTATTTTTATATTCCACATAGAACACGTAATATTTTGGATGATTTCCGTGAAGCATATTATTGGTTATCACAAAATACAGCTGATGATGCACGTGTTATGTCATGGTGGGATTATGGTTACCAGATAGCGGGAATGGCGAATCGAACAACACTGGTGGATAATAATACGTGGAATAATAGTCATATTGCACTTGTTGGAAAAGCAATGTCCTCACCTGAAGATAAAGCCTATGAAATAATGACATCACTTGATGTTGATTATGTATTGGTTATTTTTGGAGGTGTTATCGGTTATTCGGGTGATGATATAAATAAATTTTTATGGATGGTACGTACTAGGGGCTGAGAACCCATTTGAATATATTTGCAATATTTACAGAATATTTAATACAATAATAATTTTGATTTAATTTCATTCATTCCCCATTAGGTACGCATTGCTGAAGGTGAACATCCAAAAGATATACGTGAAAGTGATTTCTTTACCGAACGCGGTGAATTCCGTATTGATTCTGAAGGTGCACCAGCCCTATTGAATTGTTTAATGTACAAATTAAGCTATTATCAATTTGGTGATTTAAAACTTGATTATCGTGGACCATCTGGTTATGATCGTACACGAAATGCTGTTATTGGTAATAAAAATTTCGATTTAACATATTTGGAAGAAGCATATACCTCAGAACATTGGCTTGTACGAATCTATCGTGTTAAAAAACCACATGAATTTAATCGTCCAAATATAAAACCCAGCGAACGTGTCATCCCATCAACAGATTATGTTTCGAAAAAGACTGTTAAACGAAGAAAGGGTATCATCGAACGACCAGTTATCGTTAAAGGCAAAAAACCAGTGAAGTAAAAACCATCCAATAAATCAAATCAAATTTACACAATACATTTATTTAAAACAAAAAAAGAAAAAAAGAAAAAAAAAAATTCGAATTTGTCACAATTAATTCCCCCTTTTTTTCTTCCTTTAATGTTTCTCTTTTGTAATTCGAGTTCAATGCATTTTCTTTTAAGCTTCATTTGCAAAACACGTTTAGATTGTTTGACGCCTCATTTTTTTTTACCGAATATTTTTCATTTGTTAAATATTCAATAATAACAACAACAACAACAACAACAAATCGAACTTTGTGAAAATATGCATTAGTTGTACGTTGAAATAAAAAACCAAATAAGAAAATAAATTACATGTAAAATTTCATATGATAAGTTGAGAGTGGAAAAGAATTACCTGAAAAGGAATTTAATAGATTGCATACTATGTTTCAAATAAATGCGATTAAAAAAAAAAAACGTGTGTCGTCTTGTTATTTTCACAAGATAATTATAGTTTTATATGGTGAGAGCATCATAAAATGTCATTTCAACCATTCAAAAAATTTTGCTTGTATTCATTCATCATTCCATGGCTACTTCTATTTGTATTTGGATATACTGCAAGAAATCGAGCATTCGAGGCATTCGGGCTTCGGAGCCCCGAAAATTAGTTAGGACGTAATTTTAATTTTTTTTTTTTTTTTTTTCATTCGGAAGTTCAGACCTTCGGTCCATATCAGAAATTACGGAAGTTTTGGTATTTATTTGTATCTTAGTTCCCTATTTTGGGATCTATAATGACAGAAAATGTCTTCGGTTCGGTTGAAAGCAGATATTTTGAACAAAAATTCATATATTTTCAGCGAATATTTTTTTTCGTTCAATGTAATATATCCTGATTTGAACTACTTTTGTTAGGGATTTTAACTTGATTAAATATTTTAATCCGTTATAATTTAACAAAGATATAAGTTTAAAAATCCTTTGGAATGCTCGGTTTCAGAAAGTGCAGGCTCTGAATATTTAAATAATCTTGAAATACCCAAATTCTGAATATTTAAATAATTTCGAAAAAAGTGAAAAAAAAACTGAAAACCCCAAAGGGAAAAAAACCGAACATGTTTCGTCAATATTTTCCATCATTTTCAAGTAACGTTGGGTTCATAACTTGAATGTAATTTGGTCTTTGCTCAGGGATGCTTGATGATTATAAAAAAAAACGATTTTGCGATTCATAATTGACGCCATAAATACGAAACCAAATTTAAGTATAAATGTCAATTTGTGCTTAAGTTTCAACACCCAACGCTGGTAATACTTAACATATTTTTTTTTTCTTTTTTTTTTTAATATTTGTAATTGAATGTCATATATAGAGTGAACACATTGTGCGAACTGTATACCACATCGTGCAGTCGTGTGGTGGCTTATTTTTGGACGTTTCAGTTTTTAGTTTTTCAGTAAATACACATTTTCTTTCTCATAGTTCTTTCAGTTTTGATACACTCGTTCCCAAAAATTCCCAATTCAATATTGTATATCATACATTATATGGTTTTAATTGTGAAATAAATGAACTAATAATAATAAACGCATCAGAAAAACAGTAACAAAATAAATAAGAAGAAATATAAACAATTACAAATAATTAGACATTGAACCAAACAATTTCTAGTTTTAATAAAATAAAAAAAAGTTAGAACATAGACACACATACACACACACACAAAGAAAATAAAAAACTGATGGGAATCATGTCATCGAAGAACGCTCAAGAGAATGGAAATGGTATTAACGCCAAACGAAGCAAACTGTATAACTCCAAAGTGACCGTTGTCCTAGGTAAGTACAATGATTTTCCGGCAAAAGAAGAAAAAAAAATGTGCTTGTGTTGGTTTCATTCATTCATAGTTAGTGATTTTCAATAAATTTACCATATTTTTGTAAACGCATAAAGGCGTACTTATTCTATTGTTATTGTTGTATTTGTCCGATGACAAATAGTGACTGAAATAGTCAATGTTCGAATGTGTTATCAGTTTATGAATTATGAAATCTCAAAAACGGGTTTTCCCTCTCTTTCACTCTCTCTCTCTCTCTCTCTCTCTCTCTCTCTCTCTCTCTCTCTCTTTCTGTCTGTGTCAATAGATTAATTTAGTTTTTCTTCTTCTTCTTATTCTGTTTCTTTGTTTTCAGGCGCACAATGGGGTGACGAAGGAAAAGGAAAAGTTGTCGATATGCTGGCAACTGATGCGGATGTCGTGTGTCGGTGTCAAGTAAGATCTTTTTCACCAATTAACATTTGATTCAGCGGTATTTTCTCGATTGATTATCATCGATAAAAATGAAATTGCGCAAATACAAATTTAATAAAAATGAAATCATTTTCAAGGCATCAACGAAAATTCCCAAAGTTTATTACGATTGATTTTTAAAAGTCATAATTTTCGACGAAACAACCAAATCATGAAATTGAGTTCATCTGTTTTTCCAATTTTAATCTCAGTCACTTGTCGTATATAGTCACAACAAAAGCGCAGTCACATGTTCGATGAATTCGTATTTTTTTTTTTCTTCTTATTTTTGCGTTTCAATACAAGCAATTCATTTTTTTTCGATTGCGAGCGCCACAAGTAAAAAGTAGAAAGAAAAAAACGAAAGAAAAAAAAAACAGTTGATGATGATAGAAGAAGAAGAAGAAGAAGAAGAAGAAGAAGAAGAACGAATCGAATCAGCGGTTTCGTTAGTCATTCGTGCAAAATGTGATTTGAATTATTATAACTTTGATATTTGGAACGGTTACCGCTTTTATTTAGTACGATGTTAATATAACAATAACAAAAAAAAAAAAAAAAAAAAAAAATTGTTACAAAGTTCTCGCAAACAATTACGTCATTTTTGCGTAGATTCGTGCATAACATCAATAATTAGAGTATGCAAAATGAGGAACAATTCAATTCAAGTTTATATGCTATTTATGGACAAATGTTTCGTTGTTTATATAATTTCATTTTTTGTCATTGTTATTATTGTCATTGTACATGAATCTGTTTGTCGAATTGCAAGGAAGATGATATGATATTTATGTTCACCTCCTTCTGGCTGTCATTGAACGACTTTTTGATTTGACATTCAAAATCATCATGCAACAATGAAAATATAAACAACAACCGTCAACCAAACTTTCTTGGCCAAAAACTTTTCTGTTGATTTCGTGCCATTGTTTGGATGGAATTTTTTGTTTTTGTTTTTTTTTTTTTTTCTGTTCATTTATGATTGTTTCGACCCATTTATTTTAGTTGAAGTAAAAAGGTTTTTGTTTTGGATTTTCTTGCCGTCATTGGCTATAAAAATCGAATGAATTTTATCTTTATCACGATGCAATCAATGAGACTTCTTTTCTTCTTCTTTTTTTTTATTTCTTTTGTTCATTTACTTTGTGTTTGCAAAAAATATTTTTTCCTTCAATTTCTTTGATTTCAAGAGCAAGATATAGCTGCCACACGCCCCGCGCAGAAATTATCTTAAGTGTTGTTTGTATTTATTTATTTCTTTTCTTTTTTTTTTAACTCGAGCTATGACCGTGCATTACAATCTTATATAAGATATATATATATATATATTTTGCCATCATACTGATTCTATTGTATGCCATTAAATATGTGATTCTCGGTTTATTTATTCGTCAGCAAAACAAAATTAAGATGATCCAAGTAAATTGGCACATTTCCAAAATGTAAAGATCTTTCTTCGATTTTTTTTTTTCTTGCGAAAAGAAAAAAATATTTGCCTTTTTTCAAGCTTTTTATCAACACCGAAATAGGCAATAGTTCTGTCAGACTTAAGAGAACGAAAAGAAATAAACCAAAAATTGTTAATTAGCATTTAATTTTGCATTGAAATGATTTCAAGTGTTGTTCATGCCTTAGCATTTTGTTCATTGCGTCATAGTAAATAGCACATGTATATGTATATATAGACTCACAACCACGTGAGTGACATTTAATCAACGTTTTACGTTTATCTTTACTCTTGTCTGACTATTTTCTTTTTCTGTCTCTCTACTCTTCATATTTTTCTTTTTCATTCTATATTCATTCTCTCATAATTTACAATTTTTTTTTTTTTTTTTTTTTTGTTTTGTTTGTCATTCTTTCGTAAGAATGATTTGATTTATATATATACTTTTTCCACAACACAATGAAAAAGAAAAAAAAAAAAAAAAAAAAGAAGGAGAACGTAACTCTCAAAACCATTACAAAATAAACAAACTTAGAAAAATGTCGTAAAGTTTTCAAGTTTATTAGGTCTCGGATTTGCCTTGTTTAGTACAGAGACACATGAGAGGAAGAGCGAAAAGGAGAGTGAAATAAGTGAAAAACTCTTCCTCGTGATCGGATATTTCGTTAGAGCAAAGTCATTGCGGCATCTTGAGCTAATGAGACGTATGAAAAAAAAAAAATTGGGATGCGGCCAACGAATTCTTCTTTTTATTTTATTTTTTTTTTTTTCTTTACGTAATAAACATGAAACGCCTTCAGCTAAAACAAATCGCAAGGTGTTCAGACAAACAACCGCTTAAAAACAATGACAGATACGTTAAATTGAGCTACGTGCATTTATCAATGACAATAGACGAAACAAGTCCAGACGACAAACATTATGTTTTGAAATAGATTATGATAGCAAACTAAGCATTTAGATAGACTGAATGTGATAGCAAATTGTCTTTTTTTTTTCCATTAAACTGATAATTTGAAATGATTTTTTTCTTTTCTTTCAGGGCGGTAATAATGCAGGTCACACAGTTGTTGTTGATGGTACCGAATTTGATTTTCATTTACTGCCAAGCGGTATCATCAATGAGAAATGTGTTTCAGTAATTGGTAAGTTTTCGAATTTTTTTTTCAAAATTTATATCGAAAATCATTTGAATGAAATTCAATAAATTCTATTTGAATAATATTGTATTTGAAACAATCAAAATATTGAAATTATGCAACAATTTGTATTTGCACAGGTAACGGTGTTGTTATACATTTGCCGGGATTATTTGAAGAATTGGCAAAAAATGAAAGCAAAGGATTGCACAATTGGGAAAATCGATTGATTGTTTCGGATCGTGCACATTTGGTATTTGATTTTCATCAACAAGTTGATGGTTTCCAAGAAGCTGAAAAAGCAAATACCGGCAAATCATTGGGAACAACAAAAAAGGGTATCGGTCCAACATATGCTAGTAAAGCAAATCGTACCGGTATCCGCGTTGGTGATTTACTTGGTGACTTCAATTTATTTGCAGAAAAGTGAGCATTTCAATTTATCAAATTTAAGATTTGTTTTTGTTTTTCTTTTTCCATCAAAACCTGAATTTTCAAATTTTTAATATAATGACATGTGGCTATTTTTGTTTGCTTCCACTTAGATTCCGATCCATAGTATTATCGTATCAGCGAATATATCCAGATTTTAATGTTGATGTTGATGCTGAACTCGAGAAATACAAAACGTATGCTGAAAAAGTACGGCCGCTGGTTAAAGACACAATTTCATACTTACACAATGCATTGAAAGAGGGACGATCAATACTTGTTGAAGGTGCTAATGCAGCTATGTTGGACATCGATTTTGGTATGTTTTAATAGATATTTTGAAAATGACAATAATCGAGTGAGAAATCATTGTTTTGTTTTTTTTTTTAATTTTGAACGAAAGATTGATAGAATAATATTTTTCAACAGGAACATATCCATATGTGACAAGTAGTAATTGCAGTATTGGCGGTGTATTGACTGGTTTGGGTTTACCGCCACAAACAATTGGTGATGTGATTGGTGTTGTAAAAGCCTATACAACACGTGTCGGTGATGGGCCATTCCCAACAGAACAATTGAATGATATTGGTGATTTATTACAAACACGCGGCGGTGAAATTGGTGTAACAACAAAACGAAAACGACGATGTGGATGGTTGGATTTGGTGTTATTAAAATATACCTCAATTATAAATGGTTATACAGCAATTTGCTTAACCAAATTAGATATATTGGATACATTTAAAGAAGTTAAAATTGGAACGGCATATAAACAAAATGGCAAAGTATTGGATCATTTTCCGGGTTCAATCAGTGATTTGGGCAAAGTTGATGTAGATTTTGTCACATTGCCCGGTTGGGAACAATCAACAGAAGGTGTTCGTGAATTTTCAGAGCTACCAAAAAATGCACAAGATTATGTGCGATACATCGAAAATTATTTGGATATTCCAGTGAAATGGGTTGGTGTAGGTAAAGGACGTGAATCCATTATCAATGTCACATAAATTCAAAAGGAAAAAAAAAAAAAAAATAGATGAAAAACCAAACAGCCTAATAATGCCATGTACAAAACAAAAAAAAAAAAAACAACAACAACAACAACAACAACAACAACAACAACAACAACAACAACAACAACAACAACAACAACAACAATTATATAGCTAACATACAACATATATATATTAAAATAAATATGTATAATATTTTTTTCTCTCGTAGCCAGAAATGATAACACCTTTTCAATACTGCGGTATTCATGATCACCAATTTGAATTACAAATATACTTATGTGTAGTATATATATATGTGTGTATTGAACTATTTCCAAATAATTTATCGAATGGAAAACCGAAATGATTCCTTTTTTTCTTTTTTTTCTTTTCTTTTCTTTTCAATCCACGCTTCGTGAGCATTTTATCTTTTCTTTTAGCTATCTAGAGTTTCTTTTTGCTATATCTCTTTTTCTTTTCATTTTTTGAGATATACCGTTACAAAATTGTTTAGTTTTCTTTTTTAATGAAACAAATTTGCATTGATTGTGATCATCGCATGATTTCATCTTGGTGCTATAATTAAAAAACAAAAACAAAAAAAAAAAACAAAAAAAAATTAAACACAAACTGTAAATCGAAAATGATTCCGATTTTATTAAACATTTGTTATAACCAATTAAGTGAACACATTCAATAAAAACAAAAACAAAAACAAAAAAAAAAACGAAATAGAAATAGTGTGCATTTTTCGTTAAATTTCGTCGTTTCCGTTTCTTATCATTATTCTCTACCTGACGATGCACATCTCGTCCTGACGTGCATGGCTAGTTTAACATTTGAAATGGACGAGAAAAAAAAAATTAATATTGAAAAATACGCGATAAAATGTGATGTTTCATTTTTTGATTCAAATTCAAATAATTTGATAATTTAATTTTTCGTAATATTTTGTGAAGATTAGGATTACAATCAAATTCAAAGTGGATTGAACGGCAATTGTAAATTTGAAGAAAGCGATTTGCGTCTTTTGGACTCATTGTAAGTATATAAATTTGACAAAAATATGTTTTCACAAATCATTTTGTGAACACCAAACAAATAATATTATTTATTATTTTATCATAATGTCTGGAGCTGTCAAAGTCGCTTTACTAAAGAAATTCATGTTTCTTAGGCCATCTCTACGAGTACCGTGTGAATTTAAATGAATATCAAAAAAAAAAAAAAAAAAAAAAAAAAAAAAAATGGAGAGGGCATAAGAGACAATGAATTCCTTTGCTAATGCGACTTCGATTTGAGTGAATGCACCCACTTATGAAAACATTAAATCACTTCTGAAAAAAAATGCAAAAAGGTATTGGCCATTGTTTTTTGGGATTACAAGGGTATCATATTCATTGATTATCTTGAGCATAGAAGGACAATAAAAGGTTATTATTTTGGAAAATCGTAATGCAAAACGAATTTTGGTCGCAACACTATTTGTACTGAAAACTCAACTTTAACCCCACTTTGTCTATCCACATCCCCGAAATTTTTCCTTTGTCTGATGTCTAGGGTAAATAAAAACGAATTTTAGTCGCGCGACCATAATTCATATTTCAAAACGAATTTCGATAGCACAAAAAAACGAATTTTGGTTGCAGCAAAAATTCCCATAGAAATTGCAGCGCGACTAAAATTCGCGCGACCAAAATAGGATGACCATCATTCATTATTTTGTGATATTATTGGATCGGCTTGTTGAAGAAATAAAGAAGAAACTTCCATACATGTCAAAGAAGAAAATTCTTTTTCTACTGGACAATGCTCCAGCTTTCGTCGACATTTGTCAACTTTCAAAAGAAACATATGAGCAGTTGGGCTTTGTATTGATTCCTTACCCACTGTATTCGCCAGACCTGGCCCCAAGCGACTACTACCTCTTTCCAAATCTTAAGAGATGGCTCAATGGAAAGCGGTTTGATGGTAATGAAAAAGTTGAATTCGAAACTGATTCATATTTTGGACGTCTACAGTCGAACTATTATTTGGAAGGCATAAAGAAGTTAAACGACCGTTCATATCGATGTATCCTCCTAAATGGAGAGTATATTCAAACCGCCTGGTACGAATGAAGGTAATATCCATAATTTTGAATGAAAACCTATGAATTTGCCGCATGATATGAAACATAAAAACAACAACAAAGAAATGTATACTCAAACTGCCATATTTTTCATGCAAATATTTCTCTTAATATTTATTACAGTTAACAATAAATGAAAATCCAACATGAAAATTTTTCTTATTAGCGTAAGTATAGCAAACATGTCTTTTGGTCAAACATAATTTTTGGTCCATTACCAGCGGTCAAATATCTTTTTTCGATCTTTCGCAATTGTTTCTTCTTTCTCATAGGTTGGTATTTTGTCCGCGACGTTCTTTCTTTTGTAGATTCTCCAACTTTTTATCTTCTTCAAGCTCGAATTGTTTGTATATTAATACATTGGATAAATATGATTTAAAACACAAAGACGCCCTCTATGTGTTGATTGTTTCTCACTATGTGTATTAAGTAATTACATCGCTTATCATGTGCCCATGAGATTTGTGGTTTTTGTCTGTACTCATTCAATATGAAGCGCTCTAAAGCATCTGCGATGTTTCGCACGTAGAGGGCGAATTGTTATTTTTGAGTCTTTATGAATTCGTGCTTGTCTTCTTTAATAGATTTCGATAATTCCTTGATGTGCTTGAGTTCTTCACGTAATTGTTGTTTTTTTTTCTAATGGGCGACGATGTATGGATTTTTTATTTGTGGAAAATCTATTAATAATTTCAATTATCAACAAATGAATTCGGTTCATTTTTGCTCTGAAATTAATAATTCTATTTCATTTTCACTGATGCAGTTTCATTTTTCAATTCAACTTGAAATTGCTTTACATCCTAAACAATATTTACCTTTGTTTAATCTTTGTTTTTTGTTGTTTTTTGAGAGAGAGAGAGAGAGAGAGAGAGAGAGAGAGAGAGAGAGAGAGAGAGAGAGAGATACAGAGAGAGTTTCTCTCGTTCGTTGATCGTTCGTGTGTGTACACTTATACTTAAAAACGTGGATAAAATTGGTATAAGTATACTACTTTTATTTTTGTTCATCAGTTAAATTCAAAATTGTTTGTTGTTCATTATTTACAAAAACAATAAATTTTTCTTTTTTCGCATTTAATACATGGGCTATTATTTAAAATTCGACATTTTCAGCACCCGAATCAGTTGCATCACATTCAATATAATTATTTCCCAGCAATGTTGTCGCATCTTCATCCATCAGCTGAATTGGATAACTGATTCCATCGCCCAAGCTGAAACACAAATGATGAAAAGAAAGAGAAATTTCAATGGCATAAATAAATCAGAATTTGTCAATTCAATAAATCAACCAACGGAGGGGAATAAAAAAAAAAAAAAAAAAAAAAATGAAAGTGTTGTCTTTAAAACACAAAGAAAAATTTGTTTATTTTTTTTTATGTTCAAAATTACTATGTGTATTACAATAAAGCATTTTCTTTTTAATTCAATTTTTTTTTCTTGCTATTCGGTTTTGTTCTTTTTGAAAAATTTCTACGAATAAATTAAATGATAAAAAAAAAAAAAAAATTTGAATGTCTATACGAAAATGAAAAAATAAACATCTATGATTATTTTTTCTCTTGGGGCTTGTTCTAATGCATTTTCCATACCAAAGGCAATACATGTTATTTTTAAGGCGATTATAAGTTCCTGATAAATTTTGTTTTGCTTGTGTTAACTTCAACAATCATTATTGCTATTGAATAACAAACTTATGAAGAAGAATGTACGAAAGTCAAAAAGTCTTTGAAAAAATTATTTAAAATTGTAATCGAAATCAACAATTCATTTTTGATTGATTTTTTCTTTTATTTTTGAACTTTTGTTTTGTAAAATGGAATTTTTCTTTTCTTAAATTGACTTTTAAAACTGAATGTTTTGTAATTTTCAATATATTATTTCTAAACATTTCTCTCTCTCTCTCTCTCTCTCTCTCTCTCTCTCTCTCTCGGTATATGAATTTAGATCTGTGTTCCCATTTCGAAAAATAAATGCTTAGAACAAGCCCAACTGTGAATATAAAATCTATTTAGCAACATTCATGTGCAATAAATGCACGATATAATGTCATTTCAATTTTTGTTAATTCTACTATAACAAATTCATTGCTCGTGACATTTCATTCGGTCTTAGTCTAGCAATGATGAATTAGAAAATCAAAAAGAAAAAAAAAAAAAAAACAAAATAAAATACAAGAAAATAAAAATAATTCATTCTAACTGTATTGTTCGATGGCAAATTAATCTAAATGATTTGAATAGGAGGTGATGTTGTCGACTAAGCTTTATTTTATGTGCAACAATTACGTTTAGTTGTGAATAAAAATTAAAATTACGATGTGTGTGTGTATATGTGTGTGTGTGCATAATTCGGCTAATCGACATATAGAAACTTATCTGGAAAACAAATCACGCTCATCTGATATCATGCAATAAAACCTATCAAAATTACAATAAATCAATAACATTTGATTCACTTTTAGTGGAATCAAAACAGAAATATTCCATCATCAGTCATTTTTCTTTGTTTTTAAAACAAAATCATCGATTTACATTTAAACACTCTCTCATCCGTAGTAAAACCATAGTTTGTTGATCCACTCTCCTTAAATTCTTAAGTCAATGCCATTGTAAATTAATTTTATTTTGTTTTAACATCATATTGACATGAAATGAAATGTGATTGTTTAAAATAAATGTTGCTTGTTTTATATACAAATAGAATTGAAGAAAAATCCGATGTTTTTCTCTTAAACTCGTGGTTTTTCCCAAGAAAAAAAAATCGTAATTCGGATTTTTCTTTTCTTAAAAATTCCATAACTAAGAGGAAAAATAAATTTTCCAAAAAAATTGCAAATTTTCCAAGAAATCTGTGGATTTCGAAAAAAAAAAAAATAAAATTTAACAGAAAAATTTCAGTAAAAAACATGAGTGTGAAATCAGATGAAATGCAAAGATATAGCATGAATTGAATGAGGATAATTGTGGCATTGATTTGTTTATGTTTGCGAAGAGCCGAAATTGTCTTCGCTACGTCAATAGCGTAGGTCGGAAAGTAGCGCGAAAATTCTAATTATTAATTCGATGTTGTTGTTTATGTTTTTCCTTTTTTTTCCCTTTTTTAAAATCTACATTTTCTATTTTCAATTAACTGTCATTTTTGATTTATCTCATTGTCAATCGTTAATTCAGCATCTACAGCAACGGCTGGTAATTGATTGTCAACATGATTATTAATATGTTCATTAGTTGTTGTTGTTGTTGTTGTTGTTGGTGTTGTTGTTGTTGTTTGGATGGCGGCATCATCACGATAGCCAGTGCCGCTTGTTTCATTCAGAAGATTTTTTCTTGAGTCATTCGTATCATTTGACTGTGTTGCATCGAATTTATTCAATGAGTATGAATTGCCCATTGATTCATAATTCGATGATTGGCCAATATTTCCAGGAAAATGCTTTATTTGCACTGGATACTGCACTCCATCTCCGAAACTAAATAATCACATATTTATCAGTTCATTGATTTTTCTTGTATAATTTTGTTGGGGGTTTTTTTTTTTGTGTGTGAGTGAGTGTTTTTCTTGAAGAAAAAAGTTATGATATTTAAATTTTTATGTACATCGTCAATATCAAAATGACTCAAATACTGATAGAACGGTTAGATTGTTTCTACCATATTTGTATTGACTGATTTATTTGCGTTTTTTTTAGCGACACACATAAACTCCGCTTATCAGATAAAAAGAATAAAGTTCAGACAAGTCCATTAAAAAAAAAAAAAAAAAAAAAAAAAAAAAAAAAAAAAAAAAAAAAAAGAAAAAAAAAAAAGAAATACCAAATGCAAGTGAATCACCGTTGGATAAGGGCATTACAGTCACGCGTGTCCATTACTTTAAATGTGTTAGTAGTTTTGTTTTAATGAAATAGTATTAGCTTGAAATGCTCATACACATAAAACTAAATTTCTTTTAAGCTTTTGATATGAAAGAAAAAACAAAATAATATACAATAATGTGTGTTAGCATGCTTCGACCTTTTGCTTATGGTTTTTCCTTGAATATATTGTTCATGCTTTTATGTTAGATTAAAATTTATAACTTTTTCTCTTTTTTTTTTTTTTAAATAATTCTTTTCTACTACAACTGTTACAGGCAAATTGTACTATCGAATTATTGGTATACATATGTTAGCATTATTTGTATTGAGGATTAGACATTCATCTAATTCGAATTAGCAACGCTAAAAACTCATAAATTCAATGTGTAAACTGACTAAAATTGTGTCAGTGGCATATGCTCACCTCGTAAATATCGGTATGAACCACAGTCTTTTATCGTCACCAAATACTTCTTGGATGTTATTGAATCGGCCCAAATTGAAACCTTAAACAAGAATTAGTGAAATAATTTCACATGAACATTTCTATTGAACTATAATGGCATTAATTTTTATACAAGAAATTATACAAACCATTTTTATCTGGTCCTCCAATTCGAAATATTGGCGTTCGGAATGCCTCTGTTTAAATGTATTTCAAATGTAATATGAAGAGAGAGAGAGGAGAGAGAGAGAGAGAGAGAGAGAGAGAGAGAGAGAGAGAGAGAGAGAGAGAGAGAGATAGAGAGAAAACAGAAAACGAAACAAGAAAAGAATGAGAGAGAATAAAAATAGAAAATAAACGACAAGAAGGAAGAAAGAAAAAGTCATTAATTCCAAAAATTGTAATATGTCGCTTTGAAAAGAAATAAACCCGACAATATTAAATCGATTTGTTGGAACATGCCCACATTTAAATAATTTATAAATTTTCTATTTTTTGCTTCATACCCAATGTAGTTCGATTCAGTGCAACTAAATAAATGTGATATCCAAACAAGCTAACTAAACTTATGGCAAACATTGCTGCCACGAAAAATAAAAATAGAATATGGAATCGTCCTACTCCATTGCCATCCAATGAACCCTGTTAACAAACACAATTAAAATGTAAAATCAATAAATGTGTTGAATTTTTTTTTTTTTGTTTTTTTTTTTTTGAAGAAAAATATAAATGTTTGATATTACCTCCCAAAATTTGATGAAATATCTCAATACAGTTGCGGCTACATAGATGCAATACAATAAACCGTATCCAAGAAACAATACAAAGTATTTGTAATTTGTGAAATTGACACAATTGTTAACCTATTTAATTGAAAGTGTCAAAGATGAACAATAAATCATCATATCGAATTGTCAATTCATTGCATTTTGGATTAATTTTTATACTAACCCATGGGCAATGATGATCCATTTTTAACACACATGTACCACATACACTGCAATGATGTGCTCGATCTGGTTTGACTACTAGGCATTTATCGCAATATCTTAACGATCCATTCATTGTACTACAATCATAAAAATGACAATTCAGTTAACATAACCGTTAAATGTGAAATGCTAAAATTTGTGCGAATTTTCATTATTGATTTTAATTTTAAATATTTAACATATTACCGATTACTGATTGGTAAATCTTTAGCAAAAATTTCCAAAATTCTTTTCTGGGTACTAGGACTATCAGCTTGTGTTAATCGCTCCATTTCAGAAACAGGTATTCGAAACTAATGAAAAATAATGTAATTTTATCAGCATCGCATTTCGATTCCATTCATTAAATATATATATATTTATATTTAAATTAATTTACCTTTGCCGGTACACGACCAATAGCCGTAAACACAGTCTGCCAATATGACCATACAAACATTATAAAGACTATATGGTAAAATAGTAAAAAAAGTACTTTTTCGATAATCGTTTCCACCGATACTGGAAAATATAAAAAAAAAACAAATTGAAATGCAATATACAAGTATTAGTCATCATAGACATAGAAATTCGAGTCGAGCCTCCAATTTATTCCAAACAAAAGCAAAATCGAACAAAAACAAAAAAAAAAAAAAAAAAATAAATAAAACAAAAAATGGCATCAAAATTGAATTGTTTACTTACGGAAACATAATTGAATAACATACGCATAGTACGACCATGCAATAACTGCTACAATAAACAAAACTGGAATCCATTTAACGGCACGAAAAAACCAAAAACATGGTCCATGCCTTGGAAGTTCTGTTGAAGTGCTAAAGACATCATGATGTGATGATGAAGCTCGTTTATTTATATAATTATCAGCCATTTGGAACTATGAACCGGAATTATTTGATTTACAATTATTTGTCTTAATTAAATGTTATTGTGCCTCTGTATGATTTTCGATGTTTACAATGTTTTTTTTTTTTTTTTTTTTTCTATATTTGTTTCTTTTTCTCCAGTTTTGTTATTTTGAAATTGTTTTTGTTCGGCTTAATTATCACGCTGTTGAATTGTTTAGCTGTGCCTAGTTTTATTGTTTTTATTTTGATCTTTTTATATTTATCAATTCAAACACACATTGTTTTTTATACCAAAAAAAAAAAAAAAAAAAAAAATCTTTCTTTTTCTCCTCATTTAACTTGCATATTTATTGTACATTTGGATTTGCACTTTGCCATCTATATTTAAATTTCTTTATATATATCTATATATATATATATATTTATGTATTTTATTTTATTTTATTTAGTTTTATTTCGTATGGAATTAATCCGTTCCATTCGGTACAGAATGCGGCATGATTCCATTATCTCAGTCTCAAGCAGTATTAATATTGAATTTTTGATAATAAAAAAATTACAATTTACTTGAACAAGAAATATCAAAAAAGAAATACAAATAAAATAAATGATTAAAACTATTTTACATAGACCGTGGACAATGTATATACATCGTCGTGTTTGACATTCAGAACGTCATGATAAAAATCCATCTATTCAAAATAATCTGATTTTATAAAATATTGCCATGAAGTTGGCCGCACATTTAAACATATTCAATTTCATTTGAAGATGGGTATTTTTTTTGAATATTCTAAAATATTTTGAAACAAATTATTCTGTTGAAAATTTATAAAAAAAATTTTTTAATCAATTTTTCAAATGAAAACAAATTTCCAATTGCAACAAAAAAAACACACACACACACATTCCAATAATGGTCCGTATTTTGTCTTCCATAAAATATGTTCATCAAAATTAAGTACGAGAATATTGTAAAATACTCAAGCAAGTAACGATTGACAGTTTTGTTTGTGTGTATGTGTGGGTGTATGTGTGTGTACCCGATTCTATTATTAAGTCACTTTACTTGCACGACATTTCCCACTGCCAATATAAATGGCAAAGAAGTGAAAAAAAAAAAACTTTTGAGGCTACACTGTCTGTGATAGTAGCCATTTTCGATTTTTTTTTTTTCTCTCTTGATGTCAAATCCCGAAGAAAAAATAATTTTGATTGCGGTCGTATAGGCGGGTATATTGTGATGTTCGCGCTCTCCATAAATGAAAACGAATTGAGAAATAAAAATCGGTGTGTAAAGTGTGAATGAAAAAAGTAGAAGAAGAAGAAGACGAATAAGAAAAGAAGAAAAAAAAAAAAGAAAAAAAGAAAAAATTTCGTCGAAACGAAAACTTATTTTCGAATTTTTCCAATTCGAATTAAAATAAAAAGAAAATCTATATCCATATAGATAGATAGATATATATATATCTCAGTTGCAAAGCCGAATATCTAATTCTTGAACAATCTTCTTTTTTTTTTGAGTGTGGTATGTGAATTGATGTGAAGAAGAATATAAAGCCTAATCAAGAGGCCTGGATATTGATTTTTTGTTCTATAAATTCAAATAAGAAAAGTGAAAAATCAAGAAAAATCGAAAAAAGAAAAAAAAAAGAAAAAAAAACGGAGAAATTTTAATTTTGCAATAAAATCAATTGACAACATAAAATTTCAATAGAAAAAATATCTATATTTTTGCAATTGATTACGGCGCAACATTTTACACAGTGGACAATAAAATAAATAAATAAAGAAAAAAAAATATATTATTTCTTTTTTTTTTTTTTTGGTTTGTTAAATGAACGTTTTGGATAATCACCAAAAATCGTTTGCACGTTCCAGAACTGGCTGATTTTACTGGAAGAAAGTAGTTTAATTGCAATCAAGGTAGTAAATTTAATGGTGAAACAAAAATATCAATTATTTGAGAGTGAGAGAGAGAGAAAAAAAAAAAAATTATATCATTTTCCAAATGGAAAATTGTGTGATATTTTACATGTGTGATATGAATTTATCGTGATGCGCTTGTGTATGAGAGCAAAGAGAAAGGAAAAATGAGAAAGAAGAAAAAATTTTTTTTTTCTTTTTTGTTCAATGAAAATTTTCTCCGCGAAATTTTCAATGATGGAAAAACTAAATATCGGAATTTCAACGTATCATACAAGAAACGACTTATGGATGCGTATGGAGGGTGGTTCGCAAGCATTGACCTTAGCAACCTGTATGCGAGAGAAGAGTGTTTGTGTGTGTGCAAGAGAAAGAGAGAAAGATAGAGATAGAGAGAGTGTGTGAGAGAGAGAGAGAGAATGAGAGAGAGAGAGAGAAAGCGCGAGAGAGAAGGAGAGAGAGAGAGATTGAGTGAAAATGTTGGTTTGAATGAAGAAAATTCGCTCATTTAAACAAGATGTCTGATAAGCAAATTGATAAGCTACGTCCAGTATTTTATGATTGCCATTGCATTTTCCTGGACTTCATGACGTAATAATGTTCAATTTGATTGTTTTCATGTTATGTTATGTTCAACTTGGGAAAAACTTATTTTAAGAAAAAGTTTTAATTTTTTCCAATTCACTTGCGGATTAAACATTTACGAGATAAAAAAAAAGAATATTCTTTCAAATACAAAACTAAGAAATTAGGTGAAAAAGCTTTATGTATTTTGTGTGCAATTTCATAATCTCTGTACATTATTGGCAAGATTGATAGAAAAAATTTAAAGCAAAAATTGCCATATGACAGATAGAAAAAGAAAAAAACAAATTCAATGTTATTTCGCTAAAGTTTTGTACACCCTACACTTAAAACTTAGACACAATCATTTCAACATGCATACATTCTCTCTACCCAAGATAATCAATATTATCTAAGTACAGAACAACAAAAAAAAAACTCCATCGTGCAGAGCGAGAGAGAGAGAGAGAGAGAGAGAGAGAGAAAGAAAGAAAAAAAAAAGAAGATGAAGGAAGGAGAAAAAAACAACAAATGTTAGAAAATTATTGTTATCGACAAGTAAATGCAGTAAATCACCAATTCAACCAATTCGGACGAATATATATTTACGGGATATTTTAATCAGAGCGAGTCAAATGTATTGTTTAAATAGCTTAAATTTTAAAACAAATGAAAGAAGAAGAAGCAAAAAAATCAACAAAACACAATGAGCTTAAATGAAACATGCCGCAATTAGCACGTCCATATATTATTAAATGTGCCCGTTTGAATTCGATAGTTGTTACCTTCGATATATAGCCATATCACATGCGTATTTCAAGTAAAAGTCTGAAAGCACGTATAATCGGTGAGCCATTCGTTCACTTGTTGTGTATGTTATTTTTTTTTTTTTTTTTCTTTCTACTCTTCATATTATCATTTACACCTTTATCTACTGAACAGTATTCCATTTTGACGGGTCTATGTTGTCGCTTGTGTTTTTTTATTAGTTAACTTAAAAAAAAAGAATAAAAAAAAAAGTTGGTGTTAGCTTGAAGCCAAGAGTAGTGAGATTACCAAGTAATAAATCCCATACATATGAAATGACACATGTCAATCAATTTTTGTTGGTGAACATCAGATCTTAAATACATAGAAAATAGATATTACCAATCCCACCGTTTAGTAATACCTACACTGTTTAGTGAAACAAGTAAAATTGAAATTAAAAAAAAAAAAAAAAAAAGTAATATTATGATCATAGGAGAAAAAAATCAAGCGACAAGTACAAAAGTAGAAGTGGACCGGGGTCGAATCAACATTACGCACTTTTCCCATCGAAACACATAGCAAGCAATGTATTTATATGGCATTAACACTCGCTGTGTGCTTTTAAAACAATGTCTTCTACATACAAATAACTTTGATATAGTTTAACGCTTTTACCTGTGCGCATTATGTGCTTTCTCTCTACCTACATTTCCAGTTTTTGCTCAATCTCCCTCGCTCGCTTTTCTATTTTATTAACTCTCTCTCTCTCTCTCTCTCTCTCTCTCTCTCTCTCGCCTCTCGCTCTCTGCCTCACTCTCTCTCTCTCTCTCTCTCTCTCCTCACTCTCTCTTTTTCTCTTGTTCTTGTTCTTGTTCTCATGTTTCCCTTTGGAAAATTCGATAAATGGATGCAAACTATTCGCAGCATGCATTTTATTTTTGTGGTCAACAAATGCTACAGAAAAATCAAATCAGTTACAATAGTATCAACTTTTATGATAATAAAAGGCAGGACATTTTTAAGTGGGCTTTTATATCATTTCACAATGAAAGATTGAAAGAGATAGATAGAGTGAAAGAGAGAAAGTGAGAGAGAGAGATAGAGAGAGAAAGAGAGAGAGAGAGAGTGAGAGAGAGAATGAGAGAGAGAGAAAGGAAGAGAGAGAAAGGAAGAGAGAGAGGAACAGAGAGAGAGAGAGAGAGAGAGGAAGAGTGAGTGAGTGAGAGAGAGTGAGCAAAAGAAAAAGTAAGTGAAGTAGAAAAGAGATCGAGAGCGGGTGATTGTTAATAAAAGAGAGAGAAAAAGGAAAAGAGGGTGAGAGATCAAGGGAAAGAGAGTAATAGTCAGAGAGTGAGAGCGGGCAAAGAAACCAAAAAAAAAAAAAAAAAGTAACAAACATTTGAGAGTTTAATTCATGCATTTAGCAATGAACCCACACGCTCGGTGAACACACACGAGCAACCTAAATGATCTTGATGTTAAGTTGACGCACTCACGGGCTGCTTTAAAACTGGAGTTATAATCACATGCACTGTGTGGAGTCGATGTGCGCTGCGTTTTTATGCTTGCACGAATTATTGTGCAATATTTTATTGGCGATTGAATGAAGCAAAAAAAAAAAAAAAAAACAGCAACAAGAACAACAAACAAAAAAATCACCATATTGAAAGAACACACGTAATTGCCGCTATGTAATGCATTCTCAATTAGGTAGTTTTTAAAATGTGCGAGCAGAAAATTGAAATTTGCCGTAAAGAGTCAATAGCAATTTTGGATTCTAATCCATGCCGTTCGCATTTCGATTCACTTTTCTCAAGTGTGCATGCGAGTGAGTGTATGTGTGTGCACATTGAAAGGTCAGACCGTTGAGTCAAATCGCACTCATGAATGAATTCAATCGAACAAATGGAGTTTTCATACACAATTTATAATTATCTGCTATTAAATCTGAAGGTTGGATTTTATAAAATAATTCATTACTTTAGCGCAACGAATAGCAGAAAAAAAAAAATTGCGAGAAGCAAAACGAGAAAAAAAAAACACACACACACACAACACACACATTTTTTTTACGCTAAAACGCTAAAGACACTCAAATCACGTGAGTTGATGATAATTTGTGTTACTTGGCAAATTCAATAAGTTTCAAGTCAACGAAGTAAGAGTATGAATAAAACATTGTTTTCAAATTCGGAATTTATGAATGTGACTATCGCTTCAATTCAACGATGAAATATAAAGACGCTTATTGTTTTTCAATATGTGTTTTGAGCTTTTGAGTCGGCTTTATTATTATTATTATTATTTTCATATGTTTCACGTAATTTTAACTGTGTGTGCGTGCGTTCATTTTATGTATTTTTTGTTTTTTTTTGTTTGTTTCTCGATCTCATATTTTTGTTGTCGCAATGTGAACGACTCGAACCCCAATCGTTCAATTTGCATGTAAAAGCAAAATCTAAGCATATTTTGTTTTTAATACACAATGTAATCGCGCGCAAACAAATAACGTATTCTTCTTTTCACATTCTTCATCTTATTCTTTTTCATTTTTTTTTTTTCTTCGATAATGTTTCATTTTTTTCTCTCTTTCAGCATTCAACGGCGTATAAGCACAAACAGAACAACTAATTACAAATAAAATACACATAGACAACATACACACACAAAATAAATAACAAATCGTTACAATGTCGAATCAACCAAAGCAACGTATTCAAGTTCCTGATAGTCTTCGAGATATTTTACTGGAATTTTCAATAGCCTATTTGCTTGAGCAGCCTGGTGATGTTGTTGATTATGCCGTTGAATTCTTTACCAAACTGCAGGAGAATAGAAAATCAAAAATTTCACATGATGACGTACCACCTTCACCGGATGAAAGTATAATGTCATTAGATGAGGGTATGTATTGGAATAAAAAAAAAACGAACAAAAACCAAAACATATTAACTATTCAAAATTATAAATTGATCGCATTTCTTAGGTGAATTGTTCATCATTCATTTTTCTCTTTTTATTTCCATCTTCACATTCAAATCGAATGGATAAATTGAAAATAGTATATTAGAGCCTTCTGTTTTGTGTTTTTTTTTTTTTATGAACCGTTCACTTAAAGTTGCAATAAAATCGTGAATAACGTCTAAAAAGCGAAAAACCAACAACAATAACGACTACGACGACAACAACAATGATGTTTGACAACGACAATAACAGCAACAACAAAGAAAAAGCTTCAATTGAATTGACTGTTTTGCATTTTGTCGCAGATAACATAAAATTGAATGGCTTTTACGTGTAAATCATAAATTCCCATTGTGTTAAAATACAACAATAACAATGCACACAGCAAAATCGGTCGCTTGATTTCAATAGCTTCAGTGATTTATCCAATTCATATTTAGTTCATGTATCGAAATATTGTCATATTGAATGAGTTGCTTTCAAATAGATCTATGAACGTCAAAAGAAAGAAAGAGTAAGAGCTAGAGAGGGATAAAAAGAGAGAGAGAGAGAGAGAGAGAGAAAAGAGAGAGAGCGAGCGAGCGAAGAAGAAGAGAAAAAAAACTGTGCGCACAGTCTATATATACAGTGCTAGTTTACTACCAAGTACTGAAATGGGGGACAAATATACTAAAGCAAAAGAAAACTATAGAAAGAAAAAAAAGAAATAAATAGAAATAATAATAATAGATTTTCCATAAAAGTACACAGAGCGCTGAAATAGTCGTACGGTTTTGACGTGAAATCGGGTTCAAACAATAATGTTATTCTTACATTTGGGATCGCGTGCGACAATGCACTTCATTTCATTTATATCCAAAACCAAACGCTCTATCCTTTTATGTAAATGCAAAGCTGTCGTTAGTGGAATTATATTTGAGGAAAAAAATTTGAACTAAAAAACAAAAAATAAAACACACACACACGAGCAAGAGAGGAAGAGCGTCAGGCAATGGAAACGAAAGCCGTTTCAAAGCTTCCAAAAAAAAAAAAAAAAAAAACAAAACAGTACGTACGTACGCCATTAAAAATACATTTTTTTCATGAAAGTCGATTTAGAATAATTTGTTGCAACGATATTTTTGGTTCAATTAATATCATCCGGTATCTTGAATGCCTTTTTGTTCTGTATGCGTTAGCGTTTAAATGTATCAAATGCGCGACTCACTACTATTTCATCCATTAAAGTTGGCTTTTGTGACGGCATTTTATCGTCGCAAATGACCATGTTGTAGGAGTTCATATGATGATACAGTTGAAATATATGTACTTATATTTGTAATGCTGCTATTTTCAATAGACTCTTTGTTCTAATTCTTAAAAATATTTGATTCCCCAATCGAAAGAGTTAAAGAAATTGAGATTGGAAAAGATAGGATAAATAGATAGATAGATCAATAGATAGATAGAGAGAGAAAGAGAGAAAGAGAGAGAGTGAGAGAGAGAGAGTGCGAGAGAGAGAGAGAGAAAGAGAGAGAAAGAGAGAGAGAGTGAGAGAGAGAGAGAGAGAGAGAGAGAGAGAGAGAGTGAGAGAGAGAGAGAGAGAGAGAGAGAGAGAGAGAGAGAGAGAGAGAGAGAGAGAGAGAGAGTGAGAGAGAGAGGAGAGAGAGAGAGAGAGAAAGAGAGAGAGAAAGAGAAAGAGAAAGAGCAATTTGAAGAATAAGAAATAGAGAGAGAAAGAAAGAGGGACAGAGAGATAGAGAAGGCAAGAGATATGGAAGAATGGGAATGAAGAATTTCATCATTTTCGCGGCAACATTCAACTTCAAATAAATCGATAAAAAAAATCCAATTGATTACATTTAAGCGTTGTTTCCATTTGGCGCAATGCATCGAACCACATTTCGTTGCCGTTTTTACGACTGCCCAGAGAGTAAAAAGAATGTATCGAGTGAACAGAGAAGAAAAACTCTCTCACACACACACACACACTCACACACACACACACACTCATAAATGAAACGAAAACAACCAGTGCCTAACTTCCTTCTCGCACCAAAGTATACGTTTCAAACTAATATTTAGATTACGTTGCACACATTACACACGCCATGATTCCCGTTTCTAGTCTTTTGACTCTATTACAATAGTTTGCAGTAAGCAAATCCACTGGCGTATATTCACTTTGTTAAGCCGATTGGAAACTTTTCATTTTATACTTCATTAATTATATGCGTTTATAAATATGAATACATCTGTTTGTCCTTCCATATCTTTCACATTTCTCTCTCTCTCTCTTTCTAACTCAATTTCACTTCCTCTCTCTTTTTCTTTCTGTCTCTCTATTGCGCCTATTCTTTTTCCCTTTCCCTTATTTTCTATATCATTTTGCAAAAGTAATTTCTTTGCAGAAAAAGCACGTTTGAGCCTTGAAACTGCTTAGAAATTGTATCACAAATTGCTGCTTGATTTTTGTTCGTTTTCGTTTGCATTTTTTTCATTTTTTGCTTTTTTTTATATATATATTTTTATGTGTCTACTGAGGATTTTCGAATGATATTCGAGGGAGAAATATTAATTTACATTTTAGAATCTCTCTTACTTAATTCAATTTGTTGAATTTGCAGACGAATATTTTTGTTGTGTCGCATGACGCAAAACCACAAACGATGATACAAGCAAATGAATAAAAAGAAAAAAGAAAAAAAAAAAAAATAAAAGAAAAAGCACACATATGCTTAAGCCCAATTCAAATCTTGTTTACTTTGGAATTGGACTCGCTTAGCTAAAACCATTGTAACCGATTTTTATCGCACATCATTATCAAATAATTAACGGGCTAAAAAGTTATATTATTGCAACTTTTACGCAATGATAAAATGAAGAGAGAAAAGAAAGGGAAAAAAACACACATAAAGTTGGTTTGTGTGTCTCTCGCCCGAATCTTGAATTTTGAAGGTGATATTATGAATCGAATACATTCACTTTTTTTTCTCTTCTAAGTTGATTTCAACGAATAAATGTGTTTGTGTGTGCTTTTTGTGAGCGCGCGATTGCACGCACGTATGCACGCATCCAAGAACATATAGTGATACGCTAAACAAAACCAATTCTGATCATCGCGCTACATACATTTTCAGCGGAAAATTTATTTTTAAACGACATATAACCGAGCAACAATGTTCCATTTCTTTTTATTTTTATTCATATTTTATTCACGCTAAATTGTTTCATAGATGGTTATAAATAATATTTTTTTTTTTCTGCAACAAATGACTCTCTGTTTCTCTCTATCTCTTTGCATGTGAATGAGAGTGTTGTATATAATGAATATGATTATGATTATGACGGTGATGATGATGGTGACGATGATGGTGATGATGATGATATCAGGTATTCTTGTGCGTTTTTACTCTGAAATGTCCTACTCCTGACAACGGCCCTATCAAACCAATATTCGCTGAACAAATTGGAAGGAGAGACACATTTTTCTGTTCACTGAATCTCGATTGTGATTATCTATACACGATGAAATATGGATTGGGCTTCGTCCATTTATCAGGAACAGGATGCTGATATTTACACACACATATCTCAGTCTCCCTCTCTTTCCTTATCTCTTTCTCTCTCTTTCACTTTCTCTCTCTCTCTCTCTCTCTCTCTCTCTCTCTCTCTATCTTTCGATCTCTCTCTTTCACGCTCCCTCTCTTACTTTTTATGTCCCTCTGATACATACATGTACAGAAAATTATTCAAATAATCAACATAGCGACTATTTACGCCAACCGAACTGAGAGAGGGAAAATCATTCTCGGCAAAATGTTTGAAAAGCTCCATAGAAAGATAGGTTACAAATTTAATCAAACGAATTGAAGAACAGCAACAACAAAAATACGAATAGAACATAGACATACACATACACATTTGTTCATTTAAATTTCAACACATTAGAATTGCGGAATTCTAAACGCCTTCGTTGGAGCGCGAAATACGTTCCTAATTGATCATACCAACCAATTCTCACAAAACCAACATTTATATCTTTTGCATGCATATCATTTCGTTGATATTGTTGCTGTTGTTTTTTTTTTTCATGAATACAAAATATCATCCTGTCCAAACACGAATCGCTTAATGATAGGGGTGAAAGATCCATGCACTTCAACTCAATGGGGCAATGTTATCGCTCATCAGTTTTTGTTTGACCGTTGATTGATTCAGATGCATGGAATAACAGTGACGATTATGGTTGAATGCGATTTTTTTTTTGTTTTTCCATTGAGAATGCTTGAAACGATTTCAAATTGAGTGATAAAAATAAACTTGTAATTCTATGTTGCGTGAGCAATTTGTTTATGGTGATTTGTTTTTTTTTTTTCGTTTCTCGTTTGGATATCTTCGTTTTCTCTGGACGAATATTTTCCTCAGGATAAAAAGTGAATGCATACGATAAATAGTTAATGTTGTTGTTGGTTTTTTTTTTTTTTTCATTTCAAATTGTGTGATAAATATGAAACTGGAGCAAAACAATTCAAAAATTCAATTCAACGGAAAATAAGTGAAAGAAAATTTTAGGGTAAAAAAAAAAAAAAAACAAATCGAATCGATTGTCTGTTTCTACGAAAAATGGTGTTACAAGAGCAAACGGCAAATATGCAAAATTATGACGTTCTATCTGGTAAGACACGGTTAATTGAGTGCAGACCGCAAAAGCGACTAATTTTGATCGTTATTTTCATCATTTGTTGTTATTGTTATTGTTGTTGGTTTTTTTTTTTTTTTTTTTTTTTTACGAATGAATGGCTCAAATAATACATATCATTGCAATCAACGTAACAATCATGCATCGTATTGTTCAATGCACTGAGTCTCATGTCTCGATCCAATTAAGTATACTAGTATATTCAACTAGTTGGCAAATGCATTTAAGCTGTGCTGTGCCGCGCCACAAATACAATATTTCAATCGATGTGTATACCCCATACAAATTTATCAAAATTTATTTAATAAATTTGTGTAAATCATTCTCTTTTGCAGAGCCTTTAGTAAATCGTTTCGCTACTCGACGCAAATCCGTGTTTGCCGAAACCTATGACCCTGAGAATGATGCAGATGAAGATGAGGGAGCCGCTGCAATATTCCCAAAAAGTGATGAGCAAAGAGCACGTTTGATAGAATCGGTTAAAAACATCTTACTCTTTAGATCACTGGACAAAGAACAAGTAATTTGATTCATATTTCGTTTATTTTTGGTGACTGTTTTTTCCTTTTTTTTTTTTTTTTTTTTTTTGATTATTTACGACAACGCTCGTGTGCATATCATTTCTTTATTTATTCGTTTTGTGTGATGTGTAAACGTTTTTTTTTTTTTTTCTTCTGTCTCTCACTTATCGAGTATATTTCTGTGAATTTGTTTTGCTATTCAGTTAACAATCAAACGTGGACAGAAAATTAGAGTGAAGAAGTAAAGTGTTACATATTCAATAAATAATGTAAATGAATTAGGCTTGAAACAAAACGAATGATAATTTGAATATGATTAGTAGTATGACAAATTATTCAAAAATAAGAAGAAAAACAAAAAATATGCCGAACAAAAAGAATAAAAGAAAAAAAAAAAGAAAAAAGAAAAAAGAAAAAAAAAAAACGAAGAAAAATATTTGTGTCAATATTTTCATAGAACATTATCGTTTTATGCTTGAGTTGATAACTGGAGCTTTTCCGTAATTTCCATTCTCTGAACAATGGTGTAATTTAGTCTTTGAAAACTAGCATATTTTTACACCTTATTCCCCCGGGCGCAAACTAAAAAAGGAGACAAAAAAAAATAAATAAAGAAATACACATTCCGACACACTAATTCATTTTGAACTGCAACGACGAAAAATAAAACGAATTTAATGAAGGCGAACAAAAATCATTTGCCCAAAAGATCACGTGCAAATTATTGAATCCAATTTAGATGGAAAAGTACACAGGCGAAACACTAATTAATTCCATCTAAGAATTAAAGAAAAAAAAAAACAGAAAGAAATCATGGAATAAAAACACAACGAAATTGATAGAAATTGTTTACGTTAAACGGAAATAGATAAAGTGGCTAATTTTCGTTGCAATTTAATTATTATGTGATTTGGTTCTGAGTGATGTGGTGGGAGGAATAAAGGTCAGGCGGGGCGAGAAGTGAAATGATTTTAATTGAAATTATTTTTCTTTCTTTCTTTCTCTCTCTCTCTTTCTCTCTCTCTCTCTCTCTCTCTCTCTCTCTCTATCTCTCCCTCTTTCTTTCTCGCTCTTAAATATCAGATGAATCAAGTTCTTGATGCCATGTTCGAACGTAAAGTATCTGCTGGCGAAATTGTTATTCGACAGGGTGACGATGGAGACAATTTTTATGTTATTGAATCGTAAGTAAATTCATGTGCATGATTTTCAAATCGAAAAGGTCATTTTGCAAATCACGTTTGTGCTTATTTTTATTTTTCCATTTTCTTTTTCACTTCTTGTTCGTTTTATTGATGATTTTCCGCTACAAAACCAGTGGTAAATACAAGGCACTTGTGGGTGATAAACATATTCACACATATAACAACAGTGGTAGTTTTGGCGAGCTTGCTTTATTGTACAATATGCCGAGGTAATTCAATTTTCAACGGATCAATAACCATCAATCGATTCGGTGTTTTTCATTCATTTCATGCTCTTATCGTAATCAGTGAGGGGAATTTCATTTTTTTTTTTTTTTTTTCTTTTCTCGTCTATTTTATATGTTTACAGAGCAGCGACTATTGAAGCTGAGACAGCTGGCCATTTATGGGCAATGGATCGGCAAACATTTCGTCGAATCTTACTCAAATCAGCATTCAGAAAACGTAAAATGTATGAGAGCTTATTAGACAGTGTTCCAATGTTGAAAACACTTCAGGTAATTTTCATTTGCGAATCATTTGAATTATGGAATTTTTCTCTTTTCAAAATTTTTTTTTTTTTCACTCAATTTATCTCTTAAGTGGTTTTCCTAATAATTTTATATGAAAATTATCTTTTGAATCGCAGAGCTATGAAAGAATGAATTTGGCTGATGCACTTGGACCAAAATCATTCAGCAAAGGTGATAGAATAATTAAACAAGGTAAAAAAAAACATCACTTTTTCTTATCAGTTGAACAAAAAAATGCCTTTACTTAAATTATTGCGTTTTGTTAATTATTCCATTTTGCATTTGTACAGGTGACGCAGCTGACGGTATGTATTTCATAGAAGATGGAACAGTTTCAATCCGCATCGAACAGGATGCTGGTGAAGTGGAAATTTCAACTTTGGGCAAGGGTCAATATTTCGGTGAATTGGCATTAGTCACACATCGACCACGTGCTGCTTCTGCATATGCAGCATCCGATGTCAAAGTTGCATGTAAGTATTATATTTGAAAAAAAAAAAAAAAAATGGTCATTAATCAATCACACTGTCAGTCAGTCAATCAGTCATGCACTCAGACTGACAGTAAGTCATAGCCAGTCAAAATAATAATATTGTGTTCTCAAACAATTTTGTTTGGCATTTATTTGTTAAATAATAATACAAAAGAAAATGGAAAAAAAAATTAGTTGCTCAAATACATTGTACATTGGTTTAAATGGTTTTGAACATTGAATCATTTTCATCAGCAAAGGTTAATTCACCGTCATTATTATCATCGTCATCATCCAATTAATTAATCGAAATGGTTTATTGATTTTATTCTTCTTACTCTCTCTCTCTTTCTTTTTCTCTTTCCTCTCTCTCTCTCTCTCTCTCTCTCTCTCTCTCTCTCTCTAAATATTCATCCACAAATCTAGTTTTGGATGTAGACGCATTTGAACGACTACTTGGCCCATGCATGGAAATAATGAAGCGTAGCATTGGCGACTATGAGACACAGCTCATCAAAATATTCGGCAGCAAAAACAACATCACAGATATTCGATAAATATTGATAATCCAAATGCCCGATAATAATATCTATTTATACAATTACAAAATCATAGCTGAGCAAAGAAAGGAAATACAAATTTGGAAATTAGAACAAAAATACAAAAGAGAAAGAAAGAAAGAAAGAAAAAAAAAAAAAATGAAAATACAATCAAACATAAATTGGTTAAAACTTTTATTTTCGATTTAAATATTGAATTATCAATTTAAAGCAAACAGCAGCAACAACAAAAGCAAAAATAAAAAAAAAAAAAATTAAGAAAAAAATTTTTTAAAGCAACATAAAAAAACATATTGCAAAACTTCTAATCAACATAAAAAAAAAACCAAATAAAATGCACAGCACAAATGAATTGAAAACAATGGCCGCGACCGTGTGTTCATATGTTTTGGAAACGCATAAAAAATTGTTTTTTTTTTTTTTTTTTTTTTTTTTGTTCATCAATGAAATCATATTTGCCATAATTGCAAATTTTTCCAATCAACATTGAAAATCACCTGTTGCTTTATGCAGTAATCCCAGAGAGAAATTGATATTATTTTTTTTTTTTTTTTTTTTGGTTGTTACAAACAATTGCAGGCACGAACGATGAACATTGTAGATGAACAAAATAAAAATGAGATGTTGTTAATGCTAAACGGCAACATCGAACAAAACAGATAATGCCATATAATTCATTGAAAAAAAAAAAAACAAAACAAAACAACAGACAAAAATTTCAACTTGACAAATGAAAACAATACAAAACAAACAAACAAACAAGCATGGATCGTACTAAATAAAACGTTGAGCCACAAATCGATTTTGTGTTATGAATTTTACACACACCGAATTTATCGTATAGAATTTTAATTTTGAGAAAAAAAAAGAGTAAAAAGATGAAAAAAAAAAAAAAAATACAATTTAATAAATTAAAAACAACCGTACAGACCAAAATACAACAACATTATATTACAATTCTATGATTCATAAAATATGACTCAATCAACCGTGCAAGTCAATATATAATGAGAATAAAAAATAAAAAATAAATTTCAACACACACACACACATATTCACACAAACAAATACACAAAAATGCATATTTAAAAAGGAAATCCCTCCTCCCCCTCAAAATCCCATACAATTTACACTATAATTTTAATCAATCAAAAAAAAAAAAAAAAAAAAAAAAGAAAAAATAAATAATAAATAATAATAATAACTAATGCATTAAAACAAGCAATTTGTTTAAAATGAAAATGTAATTTGACGAAAACAAAGGGAAAAATACAAATTTTTGAGGCTTAATGCTAGTGAACGTTGTGTGCATGTGTGTGAGGGAGATAAACTGACAGAACAAAAAGAAAAAAAAACAAGATGATAAAGTAGCAGAAGAAGGTGAAAAAAAAAGTAAAACATATATGACATGATACAATGAAAAGTAAATAAATTAATGAGAAAAAAAAACATACAAAAAAAAAAAAAATTATAAAAAATTAAATAGTATTATCACGGTATATGGATCTATGTGTGTATAATAATTAGAGCACTTCCGTGCAATAGCAGCTTCACACACTTTTGCGCCGAAATGCTTGCATAATGATGCCATAGATCCTTGCCAATGAAATACATAATGTTGGTGTTGTAACACGAAATAAACAAAAAAAAAAAAAAAAAAAAAAATTGTGTTATTAATGTAAGTGTTATTATTTATTAAATTTTAATTTTATTTGCATTTGATGTACATGAATTTAACATTTTTCTTTTCTTTTTTCTTTTTTTATTTTGTTTTATTTTTCAAAGTCTTACTTTTTTTTTCTATTTATTTAAATTATGTACAAAATGGATATAACACAACAAAAAATAAGTAATCAACAATGGAATGAAGAGAATGATATAATATATATAATCAAGGGAAATTTGTTGTTGTTGTTGTTGTTTTTTTTTTTTTTTGTTGGTTCGTTTCATTTTGAACAATTTTGGGGATACATTTTTCGGTTTTGTTCGTTTGCCATTTTCCCATGATATGGAATATAGTTGGATTGTTAATATTTATTCGTTTTGCCATGAACATGAATGTCATATCAATCGGCTCATGAACTTGAACATATATTACACAGATAAAGCAGAACAAAAATAAAAAAATAAAATAAAATAAAATAAAATAAAATGAAATCACAAAACGGTTAAGTAGACAAATTAACAAGAAATAAACTCTAGAGAATTTTTAGTTGATTTGCCCAAGTTCCCGTTAAAAATCGATCATTTTAAAACCATTATAAATGAAAAGATAAATGAAAAATTTAAATCAAAAAAACAAAAAAAAAAAAAAATTGTGTATGATTGTCCGATAGAGTGTAGCAATATTATATATATAAACATAAATATATATTAATTTTAAACGCAAGAAAGAGAAAACCATACATTAACATCATAATTTTGTCAAATAATTCTTTCTTTTTCCTGATTACATTAAGCAAGCTGAACATATTCATAAATTAAATTGTACATTAATCGCATATTACTATAAAAACAACAGAAACAACCACAGCAAAAAATATACTATATCTGTATTTCTTTGGTTAGTTTTTATTCAACATTACCATAGACCATTGTGCTCATTTAAAAATGTAATAGCCTCTTCCTGTTCCCCGTCCCCCATGATGCTCGCACCAACTATATTGTATGTAAAAGTGTGAGATAATTTACATCATAATTTTTTACACGAACACGCGTACATTTTTTCCTCATCTTTTTTTTTTTTTTTTTTTCTTCTTTTGCAATCTCTAAATTGTTGACAACTTTGAACGATATTGAGAAAAATTTCCATTTTATATTTGATTCAGACATACTTTACTGAACGATAAACAATATAAATCAATAGTTAATATGATGCATAAAATGCACATTCCATTCATGTTTCAAATGCTTGCTTTTCATTCTGTCATTCAAATATGATCTAACTAATCAATCCGAAAATTCAATTCAATGAAGAAAATCCATTAAGTGATATTTTTATTTTTCCATATCGATTGACCTCCTCAGTGTGTAATTTAATGCATCAACTTACGGCTTATTCTTGTGCACAACAGAAAAAAAAAAATTAAAAAAAAAAAAAAACAAAAACTTTTCTAAATCGTTATCTTTTATACGATTTCGACTACATACCAAACCAAATAGAAATACTACTTATTTGCACAATTCATTTGCATGCGAACTACAAATAAAATTTGATGAATTAGCTAGAATAGGACAATTCGAAACAACAACAATGATAAAAATCAAAACGAAAATTGTACTGTTGCATTGAAATTAAATTCCAAACTTCTAACAAATGCACACACATATGTTTTCTTTCTTTTCCACTTTATCTGTGTCACCTTATTTTTCTCTGGTTTCTTTGCCTCTCTATTCTTAATTCTTGAATACTTATTAGGATTTTATCTTGATTTTCATTGTCATTTTCTTTCTTTTTTTTTCGCTTTTCTTCCTTCATATTTCCAAATTGGAAAAAAATTCAAATTTTCAAGAAAAACAAAGTCAATTTTTTTTTTTTTTCATCCAATCAAAGAGAATATTTCAAACGAAATGAGGAAAAGAAAAATAGTGTTCCAATCGAACGGATTTTGCCAATCTTCCAGTTCTGTCATCGATATATTGTTGTGTGTTTTTTGGTTTCTTCTATCATTTCCATTAATTTGCAAATGAAAAGTTTTTGCTCAAGGTTTCACACAAATTTGTCCAAAATTTGAATTTAATTCTGTTGTAAAAAGCCGATAAAGAGCTATTTTCGCGCAACATACACAACAAACACACACACACACACAAACAAGAAGTATAAGAAGAAAGAAACAAATAAATGATTTTTTTTTCCTGTGTGTATGACACAGAAATAGCACAATAATATAAACATAAATATGAATTTAATCATTAAAATAACAGAACACAACATACTCACACAAATACACAGACAAAAAAGGAATGAAGAAAAAAAATAAAATAAAATAAAAACACAAAAACAATGTTGACAATTGTATAATTAGGGTATTTCTGATGTACAATTTTCTATGATGCACTGCTTTATTTTTCTATGTGGTAAGTGCTGGTCATTTACATGAACAAAAAAAAAAACAAAAAAAAAAAAAAATAAAAAAGAAACAAACAATATATATTTCAATTCGAACTACATTTTATTTTTCATCTAAAAAAGAAGTGAAAAAAAAAGAATAATAAATTTGATGAACCACATTGTTCACTGCCTACACACATTTTACTGTAAAATCTTTCGTCTAAAAAGAGCACATGCTAAAACAACAACAACAACAACAACAAGATAACACATACATACACAAATACACAGCACCATTTTTGAAAAACAAATGCAAGAAAAGAAGAAGAATAAGAACAAATGATAAGGAGAACAAAAAAATAATAATAATAAAAATTAAAGCAGAGAATGAAAAACAAATTTAAAACGAACATGGTATCAAATTGCTAAAATTGTCTGCAAACACAATTATATAAAACAAAAAAAGAAATGAATGAACAAATGTTATGTAATTTATGGTTTTATTGTGGAAAAATTGTATTACAAATGTTTAAGATTTGCACCGAAAACCAAACACAAACAAAAGAAGAAGAAGAAGAAGAAAAAAAACAAAACAAAAACAAACCAAACAAGAACGAACAAAAAATAAGAAGAAAATTGAACTGAACTGGAATGGATTGCAAGCATTCGAGATTTCGAGATACAAAATTCAAAAGTGATTTGCTAAATGTTATTATATTCTATTGCGATTTTAGACATTTTCGAGGTATAATCTTTGACAGAATTTGTACCACTTGATTCTTCTTTTTCTACAAAACAAAAACAAAAAAAAAAAGAAAAAAAAACCAAAAATCAACAACAAATAAATAGAGAAAAATCCTCAGATTTATATTCAATCGCACTATTTACAAAAGCTCCTTTTGAATTCTTTGCATCATCGCTTCCACTTTGGAAGTATATTTGTTTCTTTTTTTTTTTTTCTAAATAAAAACATGAAGAAAAACAAGAAATAAAATAAAATAACATGTTCTAAGTTCATATTCATATCTAATGAAATGAAACGAGTATTTTGGAGAAATTCTGACATTTATATATACAATTATCATGCATCAACAATAACAACACAATACAACAACAAAAAGTTAATAATAAATTTACAAATTAACAATAATAAAATGCATATTATTTGCTGTACAATTACAATTTCGATGAAAAATCGTTTAAATAAGAGACATTCTATATGTACTGTAAAAAGAAAAAAACAACAAAAAAAACAAGAGAAAAAGAACAAAAACCAAACAAACAACATGGAGAGTATAAACAATTTTTAATCCTGCCGCCCCCTCCCCCTCTTTCCTCCATAATCATTTAAACTTTATATAAACAAGCTCAGAGCATAACATCATAGGGTTTTTTGTTTTGTTTTTCTTTCTATTTTTGTTATCTTTTCTCAATAAATTCAACCTCATTTCCGTTAATCACATTGGATCACTCTTATTGTCTCTTGAGGAAATAAACATTTTATTTTTCGCAACAGGTTTCTATAATTGACACATTTCTCATTTATACATAAATAGAAATTATTAAAAAGGAAACGAAAAAATAAAATATCAAGAGAATTTACCCATAACTGATTTTAATTTAAATTATGAGGGTCAAATGTGTTTAATAGAGATAAGAATTGTTGTTTTATTATAAAATTAGAACTGCGCAAAATTTTTATTTTTCATTAAAACTAAAACGACATAATAGATCAAAATGCCGAAATAAAATGAAAAAAAAAACTACAAAAAAAAAAACAAAACAAAAACAAACGAAGTAGTTTCTGTCTGTGTCAAAATATCCAAATGAAAATATTAAGATGTACTCGGGGCGCTTGAGCATTTAAAATAATTCCGGTTTCCATAAATTAGGCCATACAAAATTGGCACGAGATTATAGTTGAACATTTCCGGAAAGAGATTAATATAAGAGCAAGAGGAAGAGTACGTTCCGAAGCCATTTTAAATCCATTCATTTGACTTGTTCTGTTCTGGCTATAAATTTTGTTCTTTTTCTTTTTTTGGTTTACGATGCATTTGTTTCGTTTTCTTCTAATTTTAATTCCCCAATTGTTTCTTCTTCTTTTTAATTTTTTTTGTCTTTTTTTTATTCCATCGTTTATCAATGAAATGTAAGTAGAGCTAATGTAAGTGAAATAAAAACAAAACATGTTCTTAGACATTAAGCACAATTACAATTTGTAACTTGAACTATTCATTTTCATGGCAGTTATTAAAAGTAAGAAAAGCCAAGCTCTGGACATTTAATTCGTGACAATTTGTTGTTGGGCCACATGATTTAAATTGTATTGTAGCCGATTGTCTGAATTCTTCTTTGGTTTTATTGTTTTTTTAGTTCTTTCTCTTTCTTTTTGATAGGATAATAATACATTTCAAAAACAAATTTTCAAATGAAGAAAAAAAAAAAACACACACACACGAGGAATGAGCATGAGCATGAAATGAAAAGAGAAAAAAAAATTGAGAATGAATACAAGTAAACAAAATGCTCATTCATTTAACCAAAATTGATACATAATTAAATACCTGCATATGGCCCATAATAAAATGGAACAAAGTAGATGTTGTGAATTGGATTTTACATTTTTGTGTTGAATGATGTCAAGTCCGTGAAATATTTATTAGAAATATTATAATGCAAAGAGATGAAATACTTAAATAAATACATGAAGGTTTGAGTAATCAATTCAAATGGCTAAATAATATTCAATCGTTTTTTCCATATATTTCTTTTTTGTTGTATTCAAATCAATAGCAATTGAATTTTTTTCCCCTTTTATAACGGTTTTCAGTGGATTTTTCAACAGTCAGTGGGTAAGGAACTTGTTAAATGAATGAAAAAGTAAGTATATTTTAGCTTTCAATCAATTCTTAAGTTAAAAGTTTTAATAAGAAACATGGAATTATACTTTTTCTTTTACTTCCAATGATTCATTTTTAAACTGAAATATTCGGCTTTTATTAGTAATTCTATATCATTAATCACGGGGCGATAGAAAAACTCATTTTGCATGGAACAAAAAGTGACGGAAATATAAGTATTTAATCATCTCTCTTTGTAGGAAAAAAAAATCTCTTTTCTCACTATTCTTCGTAGAAAATAAACTTTTATGAGCAATATCTCAGAACAATAGAAATTTGTACTACTGTCGGCATCATTTATTGCCATATTATTAGAGTATAAAATTTCCATAGCTCACGAGTTACCTGCAAGTGCCTACCTAACGTGTCATTTTCTTGTTTATGAGCTTCTACATTGTACACTGCATATTGTACATTGCCCAAGTGCCTGTCGTAAATATAATTAAGGAAAACCTTTTGTTTCGAGACATTCATTTGTCTTGGGATAAAGAAGAAGTTTCTTAATGAACATAGTCAATAAACGCCATTAGGTATCATTGGGGTGCAGATTGACTTATTATCAACTTCGACTAGGAACAGCATAAAATATCATTTAAAGTTCGTTCGTCAACACATAAAGTTGTATCGAGAGTTAAAACTTCTATTTATTTCTCTCAAGAAATTGTGAACAAATTATCAGTGATATTTTGGATTTTATACTTTTTAAAGAGAAAAAGCCTACAGAGAGATGATTAAATATTTTCCGTCACTTTTTGTTATGAAAATGGGGGTTAATGATATAGAATTACTAATAAAAGCCGAATATTTCAGTTTAAAAATGAATCATTGGAAGTAAAAGAAAAAGTATAATTCCATGTTTTTTATTAAAACTTTTAACTTAAGAATTGATTGAAAGCTAAAATGTACTTACTTTTTCATTCATTTAACAAGTTCCTTACCCACTGACTGTTGGAAAATCCACTGAAAACCGTTATAAAAGGGGAAAAAAATTCAATTGCTATTGATTTGAATACAACAAAAAAGAAATATATGGAAAAAACGATTGAATATTATTTAGCCATTTGAATTGATTACTCAAACCTTCATGTATTTATTTAAGTATTTCATCTCTTTGCATTATAATATTTCTAATAAATATTTCACGGACTTGACATCATTCAACACAAAAATGTAAAATCCAATTCACAACATCTACTTTGTTCCATTTTATTATGGGCCATATGCAGGTATTTAATTATGTATCAATTTTGGTTAAATGAATGAGCATTTTGTTTACTTGTATTCATTCTCAATTTTTTTTCTCTTTTCATTTCATGCTCATGCTCATTCCTCGTGTGTGTGTGTTTTTTTTTTTCTTCATTTGAAAATTTGTTTTTGAAATGTATTATTATCCTATCAAAAAGAAAGAGAAAGAACTAAAAAAACAATAAAACCAAAGAAGAATTCAGACAATCGGCTACAATACAATTTAAATCATGTGGCCCAACAACAAATTGTCACGAATTAAATGTCCAGAGCTTGGCTTTTCTTACTTTTAATAACTGCCATGAAAATGAATAGTTCAAGTTACAAATTGTAATTGTGCTTAATGTCTAAGAACATGTTTTGTTTTTATTTCACTTACATTAGCTCTACTTACATTTCATTGATAAACGATGGAATAAAAAAAAGACAAAAAAGATTAAAAAGAAGAAGGAACAATTGGGGAATTAAAATTAGAAGAAAACGAAACAAATGCAACGTAAACCAAAAAAAGAAAAAGAACAAAATTTATAGCCAGAACAGAACAAGTCAAATGAATGGATTTAAAATGGCTTCGGAACGTACTCTTCCTCTTGCTCTTATATTAATCTCTTTCCGGAAATGTTCAACTATATTCTCGTGCCAATTTTGTATGGCCTAATTTATGGAAACCGGAATTATTTTAAATGCTCAAGCGCCCCGAGTACATTTTAATATTTTCATTTGGATATTTTGACACAGACAGAAACTACTTCGTTTGTTTTTGTTTTGTTTTTTTTTTTGTAGTTTTTTTTTTTCATTTTATTTCGGCATTTTGATCTATTATGTCGTTTTAGTTTTAATGAAAAATAAAAATTTTGCGCAGTTCTAATTTTATAATAAAACAACAATTCTTATCTCTATTAAACACATTTGACCCTCATAATTTAAATTAAAATCAGTTATGGGTAAATTCTCTTGATATTTTATTTTTTCGTTTCCTTTTTAATAATTTCTATTTATGTATAAATGAGAAATGTGTCAATTATAGAAACCTGTTGCGAAAAATAAAATGTTTATTTCCTCAAGAGACAATAAGAGTGATCCAATGTGATTAACGGAAATGAGGTTGAATTTATTGAGAAAAGATAACAAAAATAGAAAGAAAAACAAAACAAAAAACCCTATGATGTTATGCTCTGAGCTTGTTTATATAAAGTTTAAATGATTATGGAGGAAAGAGGGGGAGGGGGCGGCAGGATTAAAAATTGTTTATACTCTCCATGTTGTTTGTTTGGTTTTTGTTCTTTTTCTCTTGTTTTTTTTGTTGTTTTTTTCTTTTTACAGTACATATAGAATGTCTCTTATTTAAACGATTTTTCATCGAAATTGTAATTGTACAGCAAATAATATGCATTTTATTATTGTTAATTTGTAAATTTATTATTAACTTTTTGTTGTTGTATTGTGTTGTTATTGTTGATGCATGATAATTGTATATATAAATGTCAGAATTTCTCCAAAATACTCGTTTCATTTCATTAGATATGAATATGAACTTAGAACATGTTATTTTATTTTATTTCTTGTTTTTCTTCATGTTTTTATTTAGAAAAAAAAAAAAAAGAAACAAATATACTTCCAAAGTGGAAGCGATGATGCAAAGAATTCAAAAGGAGCTTTTGTAAATAGTGCGATTGAATATAAATCTGAGGATTTTTCTCTATTTATTTGTTGTTGATTTTTGGTTTTTTTTTCTTTTTTTTTTGTTTTTGTTTTGTAGAAAAAGAAGAATCAAGTGGTACAAATTCTGTCAAAGATTATACCTCGAAAATGTCTAAAATCGCAATAGAATATAATAACATTTAGCAAATCACTTTTGAATTTTGTATCTCGAAATCTCGAATGCTTGCAATCCATTTCAGTTCAGTTCAATTTTCTTCTTATTTTTTGTTCGTTCTTGTTTGGTTTGTTTTTGTTTTGTTTTTTTCTTCTTCTTCTTCTTCTTCTTCTTTTGTTTGTGTTTGGTTTTCGGTGCAAATCTTAAACATTTGTAATACAATTTTTCCACAATAAAACCATAAATTACATAACATTTGTTCATTCATTTCTTTTTTTGTTTTATATAATTGTGTTTGCAGACAATTTTAGCAATTTGATACCATGTTCGTTTTAAATTTGTTTTTCATTCTCTGCTTTAATTTTTATTATTATTTTTTTTTTGTTCTCCTTATCATTTGTTCTTATTCTTCTTCTTTTCTTGCATTTGTTTTTCAAAAATGGTGCTGTGTATTTGTGTATGTATGTGTTATCTTGTTGTTGTTGTTGTTGTTGTTGTTTTAGCATGTGCTCTTTTTAGACGAAAGATTTTACAGTAAAATGTGTGTAGGCAGTGAACAATGTGGTTCATCAAATTTATTATTCTTTTTTTTTTCACTTCTTTTTTAGATGAAAAATAAAATGTAGTTCGAATTGAAATATATATTGTTTGTTTCTTTTTTATTTTTTTTTTTTTTGTTTTTTTTTTTGTTCATGTAAATGACCAGCACTTACCACATAGAAAAATAAAGCAGTGCATCATAGAAAATTGTACATCAGAAATACCCTAATTATACAATTGTCAACATTGTTTTTGTGTTTTTATTTTATTTTATTTTATTTTTTCTTCATTCCTTTTTTGTCTGTGTATTTGTGTGAGTATGTTGTGTTCTGTTATTTTAATGATTACATTCATATTTATGTTTATATTTTGTGCATATTTCTGTGTCATACACACAGGAAAAAAAAATCATTTATTTGTTTCTTTCTTCTTATACTTCTTGTTTGTGTGTGTGTGTGTGTGTGTTTGTTGTGTATGTTGCGCGAAAATAGCTCTTTATCGGCTTTTTACAACAGAATTAAATTCAAATTTTGGACAAATTTGTGTGAAACCTTGAGCAAAAACTTTTCATTTGCAAATTAATGGAAATGATAGAAGAAACCAAAAAACACACAACAATATATCGATGACAGAACTGGAAGATTGGCAAAATCCGTTCGATTGGAACACTATTTTTCTTTTCATTTCACTCATTTCGTTTGAAATATTCTCTTTGATTGGATGAAAAAAAAAAAAATTGACTTTGTTTTTCTCGAAAATTTGAATTTTTTTCCAATTTGGAAATATGAAGGAAGAAAAGCGAAAAAAAAGAAAGAAAATGACAATGAAAATCAAGATAAAATCCTAATAAGTATTCAAGAATTAAGAATAGAGAGGCAAAGAAACCAGAGAAAAATAAGGTGACACAGATAAAGTGGAAAAGAAAGAAAACATATGTGTGTGCATTTGTTAGAAGTTTGGAATTTAATTTCAATGCAACAGTACAATTTTCGTTTTGATTTTTATCATTGTTGTTGTTTCGAATTGTCCTATTCTAGCTAATTCATCAAATTTTATTTGTAGTTCGCATGCAAATGAATTGTGCAAATAAGTAGTATTTCTATTTGGTTTGGTATGTAGTCGAAATCGTATAAAAGATAACGATTTAGAAAAGTTTTTGTTTTTTTTTTTTTTAATTTTTTTTTTCTGTTGTGCACAAGAATAAGCCGTAAGTTGATGCATTAAATTACACACTGAGGAGGTCAATCGATATGGAAAAATAAAAATATCACTTAATGGATTTTCTTCATTGAATTGAATTTTCGGATTGATTAGTTAGATCATATTTGAATGACAGAATGAAAAGCAAGCATTTGAAACATGAATGGAATGTGCATTTTATGCATCATATTAACTATTGATTTATATTGTTTATCGTTCAGTAAAGTATGTCTGAATCAAATATAAAATGGAAATTTTTCTCAATATCGTTCAAAGTTGTCAACAATTTAGAGATTGCAAAAGAAGAAAAAAAAAAAAAAAAAAAAAAGATGAGGAAAAAATGTACGCGTGTTCGTGTAAAAAATTATGATGTAAATTATCTCACACTTTTACATACAATATAGTTGGTGCGAGCATCATGGGGGACGGGGAACAGGAAGAGGCTATTACATTTTTAAATGAGCACAATGGTCTATGGTAATGTTGAATAAAAACTAACCAAAGAAATACAGATATAGTATATTTTTTGCTGTGGTTGTTTCTGTTGTTTTTATAGTAATATGCGATTAATGTACAATTTAATTTATGAATATGTTCAGCTTGCTTAATGTAATCAGGAAAAAGAAAGAATTATTTGACAAAATTATGATGTTAATGTATGGTCTTCTCTTTCTTGCGTTTAAAATTAATATATATTTATGTTTATATATATAGATATTGCTACACTCTATCGGACAATCATACACAATTTTTTTTTTTATTTTGTTTTTTTGATTTAAATTTTTCATTTATCTTTTCATTTATAATGGTTTTAAAATGATCGATTTTTAACGGGAACTTGGGCAAATCAACTAAAAATTCTCTAGAGTTTATTTCTTGTTAATTTGTCTACTTAACCGTTTTGTGATTTCATTTTATTTTATTTTATTTTATTTTATTTTTTTATTTTTGTTCTGCTTTATCTGTGTAATATATGTTCAAGTTCATGAGCCGATTGATATGACATTCATGTTCATGGCAAAACGAATAAATATTAACAATCCAACTATATTCCATATCATGGGAAAATGGCAAACGAACAAAACCGAAAAATGTATCCCCGAAATTGTTCAAAATGAAACGAACCAACAAAAAAAAAAAAAAAAAAAAACAACAACAACAACAACAAATTTCCCTTGATTATATATATTATATCATTCTCTTCATTCCATTGTTCATTACTTATTTTTTGTTGTGTTATATCCATTTTGTACATAATTTAAATAAATAAAAAAAAAGTAAGACTTTGAAAAATAAAACAAAACAAAATAAAAAAAAAAAAAAGAAAAGAAAAATGTTAAATTCATGTACATCAAATGCAAATAAAATTAAAATTTAATAAATAATAACACTTACATTAATAACACAATTTTTTTTTTTTTTTTTTTTGTTTATTTCGTGTTACAACACCAACATTATGTATTTCATTGGCAAGGATCTATGGCATCATTATGCAAGCGTTTCGGCGCAAAAGTGTGTGAAGCTGCTATTGCACGGAAGTGCTCTAGTTATTATACACACATAGCCCAAATACCGTGAT